>JAPDOI010001480.1:77500-175307 GCA_029168955.1 Aplectana chamaeleonis | reverse complement strand
GTTACTCACTGTTTCACAACAAACTACTTCTTACATAACACTGTTTATCATATCATGTGATAGTAGCCTGGTTGGTAGATCAAATTGCTAAAACACGTTTGTAGGCTGTAGTTTCGATGGGAAGGGACAGGGAAGTGACTAACAAGTTTGTTATTTACTGTTTCACAACAACTGCTGCCTTCTTACTGCTTATCATATCATGTGATATTATCAGTTTGGTAGACCAACTCGCTATGACACGTCGTAGGCTGGCTCAGCACTTTTCGTAAGGGAAGGGACAGGGAAGTGACTAACAAGTGCGTTGCTTACTGTTTCATTAACTAATTTACTTCTTACTGCTTATCTGTATCATGTGATATTATCAGTTGGTAGACCAACTCGCTAAAACACGTCGTAAGGCTGTACTTTTCGTAGGGGAAGGGACAGGGAAGTGACTAACAAGTTTTGTTACTTCACTGTTTCTGAACAACTACTTTGCCCCATTACTGTTTATCATATCATGTGATGTTATCAGTTGGTGAATTAAATCGCTAAAACACGTTGTAGGTTGTAGTTTTCGTATGGGAAGGGACAGAGGAAGTGACTAACCAGTTCATTACTTACTGTTTCACGCTGCTACTTTACCTTATACTTCATGTCATATCATGTGATATTGATTTTGGTGGAATCAACTCAACTAAAACACGTCGTATGATATGCTTTTTGTAGGGAAGATCAGGGAAGTGACTAACAAGTTACAGCCACTTACTGTTTCTAGCCAACAACTACTTTACTTCTTACTGTTTATCATATCATGTGATATTATCGGTTGGTAGATCAACTCCTTCCTTGAAAGCACGTCGTAGGCTGTGCTTTTCGATTGAGAAGGGACAGGGGAAGTGACTAACAAGTTTGTTGCTCACTGTTTGTAACTACTTTACTATACTGTTTATCATATCATGTGATATTATCAGTTGGTAGATCAAATCAACTAAAAGCGTTTGGAGTTGTAGTTTTCGATGGGAAGGGACAGGGGAAGTGACTGGCAGGTTCGTGCCTTACTGTTTCACAGCAACTACTTTACTCCTTACCTCATGTATCATGTGATATTATCAGTTGTTTAGACCAACTCGCTAAAACACGTCGTAGGCTGTGTGCTTTTCGTAGGGAAGGGTCAGGGAAGTGACTAACAGGATTGTTGCCATAGCTGTTACTGTTTTCACAACAGCTACTTTACTTCTTACTGTTTATCATCATATCATGTGATATTATCAGTTGGTAGATCAAATCAACACTAAAACACGTCGTAGGCTGTACTTTTTTCGATGGGAAGGGACAGGGAAGTGACTAACAAGTTTGTTACTTACTGTTTCACAACAACTACTTTACTTACTACTGCTTATCATATCATGTGATATTATCAGTTGGTAGACCAACTCGCTAAAACACGTCGTAGGCTGTACTTTTCGTAAAGGGAAGGGACAGGGGAAGTGACTAACAAGTTTGTTACTTACTGTTTCACAACAACTACTTTGACTTCTTACTGTTTATCATATCATGTGATATTATCAGTTGGTAGATCAAATCGCTAAAACACGTTGTAGGCTGTAGTTTTCGTAGGGAAGGGACAGAGGGGAAGTGACTAACAAGTTTGTTACTTACTGTTTCACATTCAACTACTTTACTTCTTACTACTTATCATATCATGTGATATTATCAGTTGGTAGATCAACTCTGCTAAAACACGTTGTGAGGCTGTATATTTTTCGTATGGAGGAGGGACAGGGAAGTGACTAAATAGAGTTTGTTCACTTACTGTTTCTAACAACTTAATCTACTTTACTTCTTACTGCTTATCATCATATCATGTGATATTATTATCGGTTGGTAGACCAACTCGCTAAAACACGTCGTAGGCTGTACTTTTCGTAGGGAAGGGACAGGGGAAGTGACTAACAAGTTTGTTACTTACTGTTTCACAGACAACTACTTTACTTCTTACTACTTATCATATCATGCTTGATATTATCCAGTTGGTAGACCAACTCTGCTAAAACACGTCGTAGGCTGTACTTTTCGTAGGAAGGGACAGGGAAGTGACTAACAAGTTTGTTACTTACTGCTTCACAGCAACTACTTTACTTCTATACTGTTTATCATATCATGTGATCATTATCAGTTGGTAGATCAAATTGCTAAAAACACGTTTGTGTAGGCTGTAGTTTTCGATGGGAAGGGACAGGGAAGTGCCTAACAAGTTTATTACTTACTGGTGTTTCACAACAACTAACTTTACTTCCCTACTGTTTATCAGTATCATGTGATATTATCAGTTGGTAGACCAAACTCGCTAAAACACGTCAGTAGGCTGTACTTTTCGATTAGGGGAAGGGACAGGGGAAGTGAACTAACAAGTTTGTTACTTACTGTTTCACAACAACTACTTTACTTCTTACTGCTTATCATATATCATGTGATATGTATCAGTTGGTAAGACCAACTCTCGCTAAAACACGTCGTAGGCTGTACTTTTCGTAGGGGGGAAGGGACAGGGAAGTGACTAACAAGTTTGTTACTACTGTTTCACAACAACTACTTTGCACTTCTTACTGTTTATCCATATCATGTGATATTATCAGTTGGTAGTATCAAATCGTCAACTAAAACACGTTGTAGGCTGTAGTTTTCGATGGGAAGGGACAGGGGAAGTGCACTAACAAGTTTAGTGTTATTTACTGTTTGCACAACAACTACTTTACTTCCTCTACTGCTTATCATATCATGTGATATTATCAGTTGGTAGACCAACTCGCTAAAACACGTCGTAGGCTGTACTTTTCGTAGGGAAGGGACAGGGAAGTGACTAACAAGTTTGTTACTTACTGTTTCACAACAACTACTTTACTTCTTACTGTTTATCATATCATGTATGATATTATCAGTTGGTAGACCTAACTCGCTAAAAAAACACGTCGTAGGCTGTACTTTTCGTAGGGAAGGGACAGGGGAAGTGACTAACAAGTTTGTTATTCACTGTTTCACAACAACTACTTTACTTCTTACTGTTTATCATATCATGTGATATTATCAGTTGGTAGAATCAAATCCGCTAAAACACGTTGATGGAGGCTGTAGTTTTCGATGGGAAGGGACAGGGGAAGTGACTAACAGAGTTTGTTACTTACTGTTTCACAACAATCTTCACTTTACTTCCCTACCGTTTATCATATCATGCTTGATATTATCAGTTGGTAAGACCAACTCGCTAAAACTAACACGTCGTATTTAGCCTGTACTTTCGTAGGGAAGGACAGGGGAAGTGAGCTAACAAGTTTGTTTACTTACTGTTTCACAACAACTTTAGCTTTACTTCTTCACTGCTTATCATATCATGTGATATTATTATCAGTTGGTAGATCAACTCGCTTCAAAACACGTCGTAGGCTGTACTTTTCGTGATGGAAGAGGGACAGGGGAAGTGACTAACAAGTTTGTTACTCCTACTGTTTCACAACAAACTACTGCTTTGCTTCTTACTGCTTATCATATCATGTGAGTATTTATCAGTTGGTAGATCAACTCGCTAAAACACGTTCGTAGGCTGTACTTTTCTGTAGGGAAGGGACAGGGAAGTGACTAACTTAAGTTTGTTACTTACTGTTTTCACAACAACTACCTTACTTCTTACTGCTTATCATATCATGTGATATTATCAGTTGGTAGACCAACTCGCTAAAACACGTCGTAGGCTGTACTTTTCGTAGGGAGAGGGACAGGAAGTGACTACAACTGAAGTTTGTTACTTACGGTTTCACAACAACTACCTTACTTCTTACTACTTATCATATCATGTGATATTATCAGTTGGTGAATCAACTCGCTAAAACACGTCGTAAAGGCTGTGCTTTTTCGTAGAGAAGGGACAGGGAAGTGACTAACAAGTTTGTTACCACTGTTTCACAACCAACTACCTTACTTCTTACTACTTATCATATCATGTGATATTATCAGTTGGTAGATCAACTCGCTATAAACACGTCGTAGGCTGTACTTTTCGTAGGGAAGGGACAGGGAAGTGACTAACAGAAAGTTTTGTTACTTACTGCTTCACAACAACTACCTTACTTCTTACTGCTTATCATATCATGTATTGATATTATCAGTTGGTAGACCAACTCGCTAAAAACACGTCGTAGGCTGTACTTTTTCGTAGAGGGAAGGGACAGGGAAGTGACTAACAAGTTTGTGCCTGCTTACTGGCTTCACAACAACTACTTTACTTCTTACTGCTTATCATATCATGTGATATTATCAAGTTGGTAGACCAACTCAAGCTAAAACACGTCGTAGGCTGTAAGTTTTTTCGATAGAGGGAAGGGACAGGGAAGTGACTAACAAGTTTGTTACTCACTGTTTCACAACAACTACTTTACTTCTTACTGTTTATCATATCATGTGATATTATCAGTTGTGGTAGATCAAATCGCTAAAACACGTTGTAGGCTGTAGTTTTCGATGGGAGAGGAACAGGGAAGTGACTAACAAGTTTGTTACTTTACTGTTTCACAACAACTACTTTACTTCCTACTGCTTATCATATCATGTGATATGTTATCAGTTGGTAGACCAACTCAGCTTTAAAACACGTCGTAGGCTGTACTTTTCGTGAAGGAAGGGACAGGGGGAAGTGACTAACAAGTTTGTTACTTACTGTTTCACAACAACTAATTTTACTTCTTACCTGTTTATCATATCATGCTTGATATTATCAGTTGGTAGACCAACTCAAGCTAAGAACACGTCGTAGGCTGTACTTTTTCGTAGGGAAGGGACAGGAAGTGACTAACAAGTTTGTTACTCACTGTTTCACAACAACTACTTTACTTCTTACTGTTTATCGCATATCAATGTGATATTATCAGTTGGTAGATCAAATCGCTTCAGAAACACGTTGTAGGTTGTAGTTTTCGATGGGAAGGGGACAGGGGAAGTGACCTAACAAGTTCGTTACTTACTGTTTCACAACAACTACTTTACTTCCTTTACTGCTTATCATATCATGTGATATTATCAGTTGGTAGACCAACTCGCTAAAACACACGTCGTAGGCTGTACTTTTCGTATGGGAAGGGTCAGGGGAAGTGACTCAACAAGTTTGTTACATTTACTGTTTCACAACAACTACTTTACTTCCTACTGTTTATCATATCATGTGAGATATTATCAGTTGGTAGATCAACTCGCTAAAACACGTCGTAGGCTGTACTTTTCGATGGGAAGGGTCAGGGAAGTGACTAACAAGTTTGTTACTTTACTGTTTCACAACAACTACTTTACTCCCTACTGCTTATCATATCATGTGATATTATCAGTTGGTAGACCAACTCAAGCTAAAACACGTCGTAGGCTGTACTTTCGTAGGGAAGGGACAGGGAAGTGACTAACAAGTTTGTTACTTACTGTTTTCACAACAACTACCTTTACTTCTTACTGCTTATCATATCATGTGATATTATCAGTTGGTAGATCAACTCGCTAAAACACGTCAAAACTGTACTTTTCGTAGGGAAGGGACAGGGAAGTGACTAACAAGTTTGTTACTTACGGCTTCACAACAACTACCTTAATTTACTACTTATCATATCATGTGATATTATCAGTTGGCAGATCAACTCGCTAAAACACGTCAAAACTGTACTTTTTCGTAGGGAAGGGATGAAGGACTAAAAAGTTTGCTACTTACTGCTTCACAAACAACTACCTTTACTTACTACTTATCATATCATGTGATATTATCAGTTGGTAGACCAACTCAGCGCTAAAACACGTCGTAGGCTGTACTTTTCGTAGGGAAGGGACAGGGAAGTGACTAACCAAGTTTGTTACTTACTGTTTCACCAACAACTACTTTACTTCTTACTGTTTATCATATCATGTGATATTGTATCAGTTGGTAGAATCAAACTCGCTAAAACACCACGTCGTAGGCTGTACTTTTCGGTGGGAAGGGACAGGGGAAGTGACTAACAAGTTTGTTCTTTACTGTTCCACAACAACTACTTTACTTCCTACTGCTTATCATATCATGTGATATTATCAGTTGGTAGACCAACTCGCTAAAACACGTCGTAGGCTGTCCTTTTCGTAGAAGGGAAGGGTCAGGGGAAGTGACTAACAAGTTTGTTACTCACTGTTTCACAACAACTACTTTACTTCTTACTGTTTATCATATCATGCATGATATTATCAGTTGGTATTAGATCAAATCGCTAAAAACACGTTGTAGGCTGTAGTTTTCGATGGGAAGGGACAGAAGTGACTAACAAGTTCGTTACTCTACTGTTTCACAACAACTACTTTACTTCCTACTGCTTATCATATCATGCGTGATATTATCAGTTGGTAGACCAACTCAAGCTAGAACACGTCGTAGACTGTACTTTTCGTAGGGGAAGGGACAGGGAAGTGACTAACAAGTTCTGTTACTATACGGTTTCACAACAACTACTTTACTTCTTACTGCTTATCATATCATGTGATATTATCAGTTGGTAGATCAACTCGCTAAAAAAACACGTCGTAGGCTGTACTTTTCGTATGGGGAAGGGACAGGGAAGTGGACTAACAAGTTTATTGTTACTTACTGGGTTTCACAACAACTACTTTACTTCTTACTGCTTATCATATCATGTGATATTATCAGTTGGTAGATCAACTCGCTAAAAACACGTCGTAAACTGTACTTTCCGTAGGGAAGGGTCAGGGAAGTGACTAACAGAGGTTCTGTTACTTACTGCTTCACAACAACTCACTTTACTTCCTACTGCTTATCATATCATGTGATATTGTATCAGTTAAGGTAAGACCAACTCGCTAAGAACAGCGTCGTAGAGCTGTACTTTTCTACGTAGAGGAAGGGACAGGGGAAGTGACTAAACAAGTTTGTTACTTACTGTTTCACAACAACTACTTTACTTCTTACTACTTTATCATATCATGTGATATTATCAGTTGGTAAGACCAACTCGCTAAAACACGTCGTGAGCTCGTACTTTTTTCGTAGGGAAGAGGACAGGGGAAGTGACTAATAAGTTTGTTACTCACTGTTTCACAGCAACTACTTTACTTCTTACTTTGTTTATCATATCATGTGATATTATCAGTTGGTAGATCAAATTGCTAAAACACGTTGTAGGCTGTAGTTTTCGATGGGAAGGGACAGGGGAAGTGACTAACAAGTTTGTTACTCACTGTTTCACAACAACTACTTTACTTCTTACTGTTTATCATATCATGTGATATTATCAGTTGGTAGATCAAATCGCTAAAACACGTTGTAGGCTGTAGTTTTCGATGGGAAGGGACAGGGGAAGTGACTAACAAGTTTGTTACTTACTGTTTCACAACAACTACTTTACTTCCTACTGCTTATCATATCATGTGATATTATCAGTTGGTAGACCAACTCGCTAAAACACGTCGTAGGCTGTACTTTTCGTAGGGAAGGGTCAGGGGAAGTGACTAACAAGTTTGTTACTTAGGGTTTCACCTTAACTAATTTACTTCTTACTGCTTATCATATCATGTGATATTATCAGTTGGTAGATCAAATCGCTAGAACACGTTGTAGGCTGTAGTTTTCGATGGGAAGGGACAGGGGAAGTGACTAACAAGTTCGTTACTTACTGTTTCACAACAACTACTTTACTTCCTACTGCTTATCATATCATGTGATATTATCAGTTGGTAGACCAACTCGCTAAAACACGTCGTAGGCTGTACTTTCCGTAGGGAAGGGTCAGGGGAAGTGACTAACAAGTTTGTTACTTACTGTTTCACAACAACTACTTTACTTCCTACTGCTTATCATATCATGTGATATTATCAGTTGGTAGACCAACTCGCTAAAACACGTCGTAGGCTGTACTTTTCGTAGGGAAGGGTCAGGGGAAGTGACTAACAAGTTTGTTACTTACTGTTTCACAACAACTACTTTACTTCCTACTGCTTATCATATCATGTGATATTATCAGTTGGTAGACCAACTCGCTAAAACACGTCGTAGGCTGTACTTTTCGTAGGGAAGGGACAGGGGAAGTGACTAACAAGCTTGTTACTTACTGTTTCACAGCAACTACTTTACTTCCTACTGCTTATCATATCATGTGATATTATCAGTTGGTAGACCGACTCGCTAAAACTCGTCGTAGGCTGTACTTTTCGTAGGGAAGGGACAGGGGAAGTGACTAACAAATTCGTTGCTTACTGTTTCACATTAACTACTTTACTTCTTACTGCTTATCATATCATGTGATATTATCAGTTGGTAGACCAACTCGCTAAAACACGTCGAAGGCTGTACTTTTCGTAGGGAAGGGACAGGGGAAGTGACTAACAAGTTTGTTACTTACTGTTTCACAACAACTACTTTACTTCTTACTGTTTATCATATCATGTGATATTATCAGTTGGTAGATCAAATCGCTAAAACACGTTGTAGGCTGTAGTTTTCGATGGGAAGGGACAGAGGAAGTGACTAACAAGTTTGTTACTTACTGTTTCACAACAACTACTCTACTTCTTACTGTTTATCATATCACGTGATGTTATCAGTTGGTAGATCAACTCGCTTAAACACGTCGTAGGCTGTACTTTTCGATGTGAAGGGACAGGGAAAGTGACTAACAAGTTTGTTGCTTTCTGATGCCGTCATCAAAGTGCATGGGGAGTGTGATGACGTCATCAGGATGTCATGTAACGCACATAGGGCATCTGATGACGTCATCAGGATGTCATGTAACGTACATAGGGCATCTGATGACGTCATCAGAGTGTCATTTAAAGTACATAGGGCATCTGATGAGGTCATCAGGATGTCATGTAACGTACATAGGGCATCTGATGACGTCATCAGGATGTCATGTAACGTACATAGGGCATCTGATGACGTCATCAGAGTGTCATCTAAAGTGCATAGGGCACCTGATGACGTCATCAGGATGTCATGTAAAGTACATAGGGCATCTGATGACGTCATCAGGATGTCATGTAAAGTACATAGGGCATCTGATGGCGTCATCAGGATGTCACGTAAAGTACATAGGGCATCGGATGACGTCATCAGGATGTCATGTAACGTACATAGGGCATCTGATGACGTCATCAGAGTGTCATCTAAAGTGCATAGGGCATCTGATGACGTCATCAGGGATGTCATGTAAAGTACATAGGGCATCCGATGACGTCATCAAGATGTCATGTAACGTACATCGGGCATCTGATGACGTCAACAGATGCCCTATGTACGTTACATGACATCCTGATGACGTCATCACACGCCCCATGCACTTTGATGACGGCATCAGAAAGCAACAAACTTGTTAGTCACTTTCCCTGTCCCTTCCCATCGAAAAGTACAGCCTACGACGTGTTTTAGCGATTTGATCTAACAACTGATAATATCACATGATATGATAAACAGTAAGAAGTAAAGTAGTTGTTGTGAAACAGTAAGTAACAAACTTGTTAGTCACTTCCCCTGTCCCTTCCCTACGAAAAGTACAGCCTACGACGTGTTTCAGCGAGTTGGTCTACCAACTGATAATATCACATGATATGATAAGCAGTAGGAAGTAAAGTAGTTGTTGTGAAACAGTAAGTAACAAACTTGCTAGTCACTTCCCCTGTCCCTTCCCATCGAAAACTACAGCCTACAACGTGTTTTAGCGATTTGATATACCAACTGATAATATCACGTGATATGATAAACAGTAAGAAGTAAAGTAGTTGTTGTGAAACAGTAAGTAACAAATTTGTTAGTCACTTCCCCTGTCTCTTCCCTGCGAAAAGTACAGCCTACGACGTGTTTTAGCGAGTTGATCTACCAACTGATAATATCACATGATATGATAAGCAGTAAGAAGTAAAGTAGTTAATGTTAAACAAAAAGTAACGAACTTGTTAGTCACTTCCCCTGTTCCTTCCCATCGAAAACTACAGCCTACAACGTGTTTTAGCGATTTTATCTACCAACTGATAATATCACATGATATGATAAACAGTAAGAAGTAAAGTAGTTGTTGTGAAACAGTAAGTAACAAACTTGTTAGTCACTTCCCCTGTCCCTTCCCTACGAAAAGTACAGCCTACGACGTGTTTTAGCGAGTTGGTCTACCAACTGATAATATCCCATGATATGATAAACAGTAAGAAGTAAAGTAGTTGTTGTGAAACAATAAGTAACGAACTTGTTAGTCACTTCCCCTGTTCCTTCCCATCGAAAACTACAGCCTACAACGTGTTTTAGCGATTTTATCTACCAACTGATAATATCACATGATATGATAAACAGTAAGAAGTAAAGTAGTTGTTGTGAAACAGTAAGTAACAAACTTGTTAGTCACTTCCCCTGTCCCTTCCCATCGAAAACTACAGCCTACAACGTGTTTTAGCGATTTGATCTACCAACTGATAATATCACATGATATGATAAACAGTAAGAAGTAAGGTAGTTGTTGTGAAACAGTGAGTAACAAACTTGTTAGTCACTTCCCCTGTCCCTTCCCTACGAAAAGTACAACCTACGACGTGTTTTAGCGAGCTGGTCTACCAACTGATAATATCACATGATATGATAAACAGTAAGAAGTAAAGTAGTTGTTGTGAAACAGTAAGTAACAAACTTGTTAGTCACTTCACCTGTCCCTTCCCATCAAAAACTACAGCCTACAACGTGTTTTAGCGATTTGATCTACCAACTGATAATATCACATGATATGATAAACAGTAAGAAGTAAAGTAGTTGTTGTGAAACAGTAAGTAACAAACTTGTTAGTCACTTCCCCTGTCCCTTCCCATCGAAAACTACAGCCTACAACGTGTTTTAGCGATTTGATCTACCAACTGATAATATCACATGATACGATAAACAGTAAGAAGTAAAGTAGTTGTTGTGAAACAGTAAGTAACAAACTTGTTAGTCACTTCCCCTGTCCCTTCCCTACGAAAAGTACAGCCTACGACGTGTTTTAGCGAGTTGGTCTACCAACTGATAATATCACATGATATGATAAACAGTAAGAAGTAAAGTAGTTGTTGTGAAACAGTAAGTAACAAACTTGTTAGTCACTTCCCCTGTCCCTTCCCTACGAAAAGTACAGCCTACGACGTGTTTTAGCGAGTTGGTCTACCAACTGATAATATCACATGATATGATAAACAGTAAGAAGTAAAGTAGTTGTTGTGAAACAGTAAGTAACAAACTTGTTAGTCACTTCCCCTGTCCCTTCCCTACGAAAAGTACAGCCTACGACGTGTTTTAGCGAGTTGGTCTACCAACTGATAATGACTTACTTGACTTAATCGGTTGGCTTTCGCCTGACGCGGTCATTCCGCATCTTCACCGAGGTGTGCCGTCCTAGTAGTCAGCCGTGTCCATTTTTCACGGTCTTCAGCCACAATTTGAACACATTCCATCCAGCTGCCACTATTCCATTTCCTGCGAAACGAAACATCGCGCCTGAACTGTCTTTCGATGCCGAGTGACTTTAAATCCTCTTTAACCACATCCGTCCAGAACTTTCGCTACGCCCAGGTGGCCGTTTCCAGACAGGATTTGGAAGCATTTTTAAAGCGTGTTGTACGAGACGATCCGGCGTTCTTCTTAGTATATGCCCGAGCAGTCGAAGTCGACTTTCCATTGCTGCTTGAGATGGCGTTAGGAGATGCTGGCACCTCCCTCGTGTCAAGCGTTGATGTACTGCGTCGATTTCCTTGTAAAGGTCTTCGTTATGGCATACACGCGGCCATAAATATCCAAGCAAACGCCTAAAAAGCTTCCTCTCCGTGCAATCCAACCTTTCCATCTGCGTTTTCGGTGCTGCCCACGTCTCCGATCCGTACATCATGATAGGGCGAATAGCGGATAGGTAGACGCGCAACTTGACTTCCTTCGCGATGGTGGTAGACCACAAACACTTGGTTAGAGAATTGAATGCAGACGTAGCTTTCGCACATCGTTGTCGAATATCCGCTGCATAACTACCATCGTTCTTCAGCAAACAGCCCAAATAACAGAAATCGTCCACCAGTTCGATACGTTGTCCGTCCACACAAACTCCAGTTGAAGGCCTCTGAGAGACCCACATCTGCTTAAATTTGTCGGGACGAAGACGAAGTCCATAGGCTGCGGCATACTTCGAAACGAGGTTCACAATCCTTTGCAGTTTTGCGTTGTTTTCAGCGAATAACACAATGTCGTCGGCGTACTCCAGGTCGACAAGGGAGCGTCCTGATGGTGTTAGGATCACATCCGCAGGAAACTGTTCTGCAACTCTACGCATGATGTCATCAACGGCGAAGTTGAAAAGAAAAGGTCCTGCAACGGCTCCCTGCCTTACTCCTGTTTTCACCTCGAAAGCTGACGTAAATCCGACAGGTGTACGAACTGCTGCTGTTGTTCCTTTGTTCATGTCCTCGATTAACCGAACATACTCTTTTCCGGGACTCCATCTGCTCGCAGAGCATTGAGCAATCGATCACGATGAGGAGAGTCAAACGCGGCTTCAAAGTCCAAAAAAGCAAGCTGTAATGGCTTCGAAAACCGCTGCCACGATTCAATTACTCTTCTCACGACGAACACTTGGTCGATGGTCGATCTTCCAGGTCGAAAACCGGCTTGCTCATCTCTGGTCGTTCCTTCACGATGTTTGATAAGTCGCTCGAGAATGATACGTTCTAAAACCTTGTACATGACACGAAGTAGAGAGATTCCTCTGTAGTTCTTAGGATCCGTGACGGATAGCTTCTTGTGAAGAGGTACGATGATCGCATGTCTCCACGAATCGGGTATCCTTTCGCTCATCCATATGGCACGGATGGTGTTGGTCATTTCACGAATCCCAGACGGAGGAAGAGCTTTCAGCATTTCAGCAGTGATGTTGTCTCATCTCCACCTGCCTTTCCATTCTTCATTTTCCGGACACAATCCAAAACTTCAGACTCAGCCGGCGGTTCCTCACTGACATCGTAATGTGCTCTCTGAACATGCGGGAGCTCAGGTACTGATGGCGCTGGACGAATCAGTAGTGAACTGAAGTAATCCTTCCATATTGGCAGCGTCGCATCACCAACTGCAACTCCAATGGTAGTGTTCAAGACAGGAGAACATCTCTTCATCTTCCCGCTATACTGTCGCAGCAACGTGTAGGCTTTCTTCGGATTCTTCTCCTCCCAAGCCTTCTCGAACTCCTTAGCTCTACACGTCCACTCTCGTTCGCGGTCCCTTTGAAGCTGCCGACGCAACTTCCTCCTCAGACGCTTCTACTCCACGAAGTTTCCTGCAGTTCGGAGAGCACATACTCTGTTGTAGGTAAATGTTGTTTCTTCTGAGACGTAGGCGAACTGATAATATCACATGATATGATAAGCAGTAGGAAGTAAAAAAGTTGTTGTGAAACAGTAAGTAACAAACTTGTAGGTCACTTCCCCTGTCCCTTCCCTACGAAAAGTACAGCCTACGACGTGTTTTAGCGAGTTGGTCTACCAACTGATAATATCACATGATATGATAAGCAGTAGGAAGTAAAGTAGTTGTTGTGAAACAGTAAGTAACAAACTTGTTAGTCACTTCCCCTGTCCCTTCCCATCAAAAACTACAGCCTACAACGTGTTTTAGCGATTTGATCCACCAACTGATAATATCACATGATATGATAAACAGTAAGAAGTGAAGTAGTTGTTGTGAAACAGTAAGTAACAAACTTGTTAGTCACTTCCCCTGTCCCTTCCCATCGAAAACTACAGCCTGTAACGTGTTTTAGCGATTTGATCTACCAACTGATAATATCACATGATATGATAAACAGTAAGAAGTAAAGTAGTTGTTGTGAAACAGTAAGTGACAAACTTGTTAGTCACTTCCCCTGTCCCTTCCCTACGAAAAGTACAGCCTACGACGTGTTTTAGCGAGTTGGTCTACCAACTGATAATATCACATGATATGATAAGCAGTAAGAAGTAAGGTAGTTGTTGTGAAACAGTAAGTAACAAACTTGTTAGTCACTTTCCCTGTACCTTCCCATCGAAAAGTACAGCCTACGACGTGTTTTAGCGAGTTGATCTACCAACTGATAATATCACATGATATGATAAGTAGTAAGAAGTAAGGTAGTTGTTGTGAAACAGTAAGTAACAAACTTGTTAGTCACTTCCCCTGTCCCTTCCCTACGAAAAGTACAGCCTACGACGTGTTTTAGCGAGTTGATCTACCAACTGATAATATCACATGATATGATAAGCAGTAAGAAGCAAGGTAGTTGTTGTGAAACAGTAAGTAACAAACTTGTTAGTCACTTCCCCTGTCCCTTCCCATCAAAACTACAGCCTACAACGTGTTTTAGCGATTTGATCTACCAACTGATAATATCACATGATATGATAAACAGTAAGTAAAGTAGCTGTTGTGAAACAGTAAGTAACAAACTTGTTAGTCACTTCCCCTGTCCCTTCCCATCGAAAACTACAGCCTACAACGTGTTTTAGCGATTTGATCTACCAACTGATAATATCACATGATACGATAAACAGTAAGAAGTAAGGTAGTTGTTGTGAAACAGTAAGTAACAAACTTGTTAGTCACTTCCCCTGTCCCTTCCCTACGAAAAGTACAGCCTACGACGTGTTTTAGCGAGTTGGTCTACCAACTGATAATATCACATGATATGATAAACAGTAAGAAGTAAAGTAGTTGTTGTGAAACAGTAAGTAACAAACTTGTTAGTCACTTCCCCTGTCCCTTCCCTACGAAAAGTACAGCCTACGACGTGTTTTAGCGAGTTGGTCTACCAACTGATAATATCACATGATATGATAAGCAGTAGGAAGTAAGGTAGTTGTTGTGAAACAGTAAGTAACAAACTTGTTAGTCACTTCCCCTGTCCCTTCCCTACGAAAAGTACAGCCTACGACGTGTTTTAGCGAGTTGGTCTACCAACTGATAATATCACATGATATGATAAGCAGTAGGAAGTAAAGTAGTTGTTGTGAAACAGTAAGTAACAAACTTGTTAGTCACTTCCCCTGTCCCTTCCCATCAAAAACTACAGCCTACAACGTGTTTTAGCGATTTGATCCACCAACTGATAATATCACATGATATGATAAACAGTAAGAAGTAAAGTAGTTGTTGTGAAACAGTAAGTAACAAACTTGTTAGTCACTTCCCCTGTCCCTTCCCATCGAAAACTACAGCCTATAACGTGTTTTAGCGATTTGATCTACCAACTGATAATATCACATGATATGATAAACAGTAAGAAGTAAAGTAGTTGTTGTGAAACAGTAAGTGACAAACTTGTTAGTCAATTCCCCTGTCCCTTCCCTACTAAAAGTACAGCCTACGACGTGTTTTAGCGAGTTGGTCTACCAACTGATAATATCACATGATATGATAAGCAGTAAGAAGTAAGGTAGTTGTTGTGAAACAGTAAGTAACAAACTTGTTAGTCACTTTCCCTGTACCTTCCCATCGAAAAGTACAGCCTACGACGTGTTTTAGCGAGTTGATCTACCAACTGATAATATCACATGATATGATAAGTAGTAAGAAGTAAGGTAGTTGTTGTGAAACAGTAAGTAACAAACTTGTTAGTCACTTCCCCTGTCCCTTCCCTACGAAAAGTACAGCCTACGACGTGTTTTAGCGAGTTGATCTACCAACTGATAATATCACATGATATGATAAGCAGTAAGAAGTAAGGTAGTTGTTGTGAAACAGTAAGTAACAAACTTGTTAGTCACTTCCCCTGTCCCTTCCCATCAAAACTACAGCCTACAACGTGTTTTAGCGATTTGATCTACCAACTGATAATATCACATGATATGATAAACAGTAAGAAGTAAAGTAGTTGTTGTGAAACAGTAAGTAACAAACTTGTTAGTCACTTCCCCTGTCCCTTCCCATCGAAAACTACAGCCTACAACGTGTTTTAGCGATTTGATCTACCAACTGATAATATCACATGATATGATAAACAGTAAGAAGTAAAGTAGTTGTTGTGAAACAGTAAGTAACAAACTTGTTAGTCACTTCACCTGTCCCTTCCCTACGAAAAGTACAGCCTACGACGTGTTTTAGCGAGTTGGTCTACCAACTGATAATATCACATGATATGATAAGCAGTAAGAAGTAAGGTAGTTGTTGTGAAACAGTAAGTAACAAACTTGTTAGTCACTTTCCCTGTCCCTTCCCATCGAAAAGTACAGCCTACGACGTGTTTTAGCGAGTTGATCTACCAACTGATAATATCACATGATATGATAAGTAGTAAGAAGTAAGGTAGTTGTTGTGAAACAGTAAGTAACAAACTTGTTAGTCACTTCCCCTGTCCCTTCCCTACGAAAAAAACAGCCTACGACGTGTTTTAGCGATTTGATCTACCAACTGATAATATCACATGATATGATAAACAGTAAGAAGTAAAGTAGTTGTTGTGAAACAGTAAGTAACAAACTTGTTAGTCACTTCCCCTGTCCCTTCCCATCGAAAACTACAGCCTACAACGTGTTTTAGCGATTTGATCTACCAACTGATAATATCACATGATATGATAAACAGTAAGAAGTAAAGTAGTTGTTGTGAAACAGTAAGTAACAAACTTGTTAGTCACTTCCCCTGTCCCTTCCCTACGAAAAGTACAGCCTACGACGTGTTTTAGCGAGTTGGTCTACCAACTGATAATATCACATGATATGATAAGCAGTAAGAAGTAAGGTAGTTGTTGTGAAACAGTAAGTAACAAACTTGTTAGTCACTTTCCCTGTCCCTTCCCATCGAAAAGTACAGCCTACGACGTGTTTTAGCGAGTTGGTCTACCAACTGATAATATCACATGATATGATAAGCAGTAAGAAGTAAGGTAGTTGTTGTGAAACAGTAAGTAACAAACTTGTTAGTCACTTCCCCTGTCCCTTCCCTACGAAAAGTACAGCCTACGACGTGTTTTAGCGAGTTGATCTACCAACTGATAATATCACATGATATGATAAGCAGTAAGAAGTAAGGTAGTTGTTGTGAAACAGTAAGTAACAAACTTGTTAGTCACTTCCCCTGTCCCTTCCCTACGAAAAGTACAGCCTACGACGTGTTTTAGCGAGTTGATCTACCAACTGATAATATCACATGATATGATAAACAGTAAGAAGTAAAGTAGTTGTTGTGAAACAGTAAGTAACAAACTTGTTAGTCACTTTCCCTGTCCCTTCCTATCGAAAAGTACAGCCTACGACGTGTTTTAGCGATTTGATCTACCAACTGATAATATCACATGATATGATAAACAGTAAGAAGTAAAGTAGTTGTTGTGAAACAGTAAGTAACAAACTTGTTAGTCACTTTCCCTGTCCCTTCCCATCGAAAAGTACGGCCTACGACGTGTTTTAGCGAGTTGATCTACCAACTGATAATATCACATGATATGATAAGTAGTAAGAAGTAAGGTAGTTGTTGTGAAACAGTAAGTAACAAACTTGTTAGTCACTTTCCCTGTCCCTTCCCATCGAAAAGTACAGCCTACGACGTGTTTTAGCGAGTTGATCTACCAACTGATAATATCACAAGATATGATAAGTAGTAAGAAGTAAGGTAGTTGTTGTGAAACAGTAAGTAACAAACTTGTTAGTCACTTCCCTGTCCCTTCCCTACGAAAAGTACAGCCTACGACGTGTTTTAGCGAGTTGATCTACCAACTGATAATATCACAAGATATGATAAGTAGTAAGAAGTAAGGTAGTTGTTGTGAAACAGTAAGTAACAAACTTGTTAGTCACTTCCCCTGTCCCTTCCCTACGAAAAAAACAGCCTACGACGTGTTTTAGCGAGTTGATCTACCAACTGATAATATCACATGATATGATAAGCAGTAAGAAGTAAGGTAGTTGTTGTGAAACAGTAAGTAACAAACTTGTTAGTCAGTTCCCCTGTCCCTTCCCTACAAAAAGACAGCCTACGACGTGTTTTAGCGAGTTGGTCTACCAACTGATATTATCACATGATATGATAAGCAGTAAGAAGTAAGGTAGTTGTTGTGAAACAGTAAGTAACAAACTTGTTAGTCACTTTCCCTGTCCCTTCCTATCGAAAAGTACAGCCTACGACGTGTTTTAGCGATTTGATCTACCAACTGATAATATCACATGATATGATAAACAGTAAGAAGTAAAGTAGTTGTTGTGAAACAGTAAGTAACAAACTTGTTAGTCACTTCCCCTGTCCCTTCCCATCGAAAACTACAGCCTACAACGTGTTTTAGCGAGTTGATCTACCAACTGATAATATCACATGATATGATAAGCAGTAAGAAGTAAAGTAGTTGTTGTGAAACAGTAAGTAACAAACTTGTTAGTCACTTTCCCTGTCCCTTCCCATCGAAAAGTACGGCCTACGACGTGTTTTAGCGAGTTGATCTACCAACTGATAATATCACATGATATGATAAGCAGTAAGAAGTAAGGTAGTTGTTGTGAAACAGTAAGTAACAAACTTGTTAGTCACTTTCCCTGTCCCTTCCCATCGAAAAGTACGGCCTACGACGTGTTTTAGCGAGTTGATCTACCAACTGATAATATCACATGATATGATAAGTAGTAAGAAGTAAGGTAGTTGTTGTGAAACAGTAAGTAACAAACTTGTTAGTCACTTCCCCTGTTCCTTCCCATCGAAAAGTACAGCCTACAACGTGTTTTAGCGAGTTGATCTACCAACTGATAATATCACATGATATGATAAGCAGTAAGAAGTAAGGTAGTTGTTGTGAAACAGTAAGTAACAAACTTGTTAGTCACTTCCCCTGTCCCTTCCCTACGAAAAGTACAGCCTACGACGTGTTTTAGCGAGTTGGTCTACCAACTGATAATATCACATGATATGATAAGCAGTAAGAAGTAAGGTAGTTGTTGTGAAACAGTAAGTAACAAACTTGTTAGTCAGTTCCCCTGTCCCTTCCCTACGAAAAGTACAGCCTACGACGTGTTTTAGCGAGTTGGTCTACCAACTGATAATATCACATGATATGATAAGCAGTAAGAAGTAAGGTAGTTGTTGTGAAACAGTAAGTAACAAACTTGTTAGTCACTTCCCCTGTCCCTTCCCTACGAAAAGTCCAGCCTACGACGTGTTTTAGCGAGTTGATCTACCAACTGATAGCATCACATGATATGATAATTAGTAAGAAGTAAGGTAGTTGTTGTGAAACAGTGAGTAACAAACTTGTTAGTCACTTCCCCTGTCCCTTCCCTACGAAAAGTCCAGCCTACGACGTGTTTTAGCGATTTGATCTACCAACTGATAATATCACATGATATGATAAACAGTAAGAAGTAAAGTAGTTGTTGTGAAACAGTAAGTAACAAACTTGTTAGTCACTTCCCCTGTCCCTTCCCATCGAAAACTACAGCCTACAACGTGTTTTAGCGATTTGATCTACCAACTGATAATATCACATGATATGATAAACAGTAAGAAGTAAAGTAGTTGTTGTGAAACAGTAAGTAACAAACTTGTTAGTCACTTCCCCTGTCCCTTCCCTACGAAAAGTACAGCCTACGACGTGTTTTAGCGAGTTGGTCTACCAACTGATAATATCACATGATATGATAAGTAGTAAGAAGTAAGGTAGTTGTTGTGAAACAGTAAGTAACAAACTTGTTAGTCACTTTCCCTGTTCCTTCCCATCGAAAAGTACAGCCTACAACGTGTTTTAGCGAGTTGATCTACCAACTGATAATATCACATGATATGATAAGCAGTAAGAAGTAAGGTAGTTGTTGTGAAACAGTAAGTAACAAACTTGTTAGTCAGTTTCCCTGTCCCTTCCTATCGAAAAGTACAGCCTACGACGTGTTTTAGCGAGTTGATCTACCAACTGATAATATCACATGATATGATAAGCAGTAAGAAGTAAGGTAGTTGTTGTGAAACAGTAAGTAACAAACTTCTTAGTCACTTCCCTGTCCCTTCCCATCGAAAAGTACAGCCTACGACGTGTTTTAGCGAGTTGATCTACCAACTGATAATATCACATGATATGATAAACAGTAAGAAGTAAGGTAGTTGTTGTGAAACAGTAAGTAACAAACTTGTTAGTCACTTCCCTGTCCCTTCCCTACGAAAAGTACAGCCTACGACGTGTTTTAGCGAGTTGATCTACCAACTGATAATATCACATGATATGATAAGCAGTAAGAAATAAGGTAGTTGTTGTGAAACAGTAAGTAACAAACTTGTTAGTCACTTCCCCTGTCCCTTCCCATCGAAAACTACAGCCTACGACGTGTTTTAGCGAGTTGGTCTACCAACTGATAATATCACATGATATGATAAGCAGTAAGAAGTAAAGTAGTTGTTGTGAAGCAGTAAGTAACGAACTTGTTAGTCACTTCCCCTGTCCCTTCCCATCGAAAAGTACAGCCTACGACGTGTTTTAGCGAGTTGATCCACCAACTGATAATATCACATGATATGATAAACAGTAAGAAGTAAGGTAGTTGTTGTGAAACAGTAAGTAACAAACTTGTTAGTCACTTCCCCTGTCCCTTCCTACGAAAAGTACAGCCTACGACGTGTTTTAGCGAGTTGATCTACCAACTGATAATATCACATGATATGATAAGCAGTAAGAAGTAAGGTAGTTGTTGTGAAACAGTAAGTAACAAACTTGTTAGTCACTTCCCCTGTCCCTTCCTATCGAAAAGTCCAGCCTACGACGTGTTTTAGCGAGTTGATCTACCAACTGATAATATCACATGATATGATAAGTAGTAAGAAGTAAGGTAGTTGTTGTGAAACAGTAAGTAACAAACTTGTTAGTCACTTCCCTGTCCCTTCCCTACGAAAAGTACAGCCTACGACGTGTTTTAGCGAGTTGATCTACCAACTGATAATATCACATGATATGATAAGCAGTAAGAAGTAAGGTAGTTGTTGTGAAACAGTAAGTAACAAACTTGTTAGTCACTTCCCTGTCCCTTCCTATCGAAAAGTACAGCCTACGACGTGTTTTAGCGAGTTGATCTACCAACTGATAATATCACATGATATGATAAGTAGTAAGAAGTAAGGTAGTTGTTGTGAAACAGTAAGTAACAAACTTGTTAGTCACTTCCCCTGCCCTTCCCTACGAAAAGTACAGCCTACGACGTGTTTTAGCGATTTGATCTACCAACTGATAATATCACATGATATGATAAACAGTAAGAAGTAAAGTAGTTGTAGTGAAAGAGTAAGTAACAAACTTGTTAGTCACTTCCCCTGTCCCTTCCCATCGAAAACTACAGCCTACAACGTGTTTTAGCGATTTGATCTACCAACTGATAATATCACATGATATGATAAACAGTAAGAAGTAAGGTAGTTGTTGTGAAACAGTAAGTAACAAACTTGTTAGTCACTTCCCCTGTCCCTTCCTACGAAAAGTCCAGCCTACGACGTGTTTTAGCGAGTTGGTCTACCAACTGATAATATCACATGATATGATAAGCAGTAAGAAGTAAGGTAGTTGTTGTGAAACAGTAAGTAACAAACTTGTTAGTCACTTTCCCTGTCCCTTCCTATCGAAAAGTACAGCCTACGACGTGTTTTAGCGAGTTGATCTACCAACTGATAATATCACATGATATGATAAGTAGTAAGAAGTAAGGTAGTTGTTGTGAAACAGTAAGTAACAAACTTGTTAGTCACTTCCCCTGTCCCTTCCTACGAAAAGTACAGCCTACGACGTGTTTTAGCGAGTTGGTCTACCAACTGATAATATCACATGATATGATAAGTAGTAAGAAGTAAGGTAGTTGTTGTGAAACAGTAAGTAACAAACTTGTTAGTCACTTCCCCTGTCCCTTCCCATCGAAAACTACAGCCTACAACGTGTTTTAGCGATTTGATCTACCAACTGATAATATCACATGATATGATAAACAGTAAGAAGTAAGGTAGTTGTTGTGAAACAGTAAGTAACAAACTTGTTAGTCACTTCCCCTGTCCCTTCCCTACGAAAAGTACAGCCTACGACGTGTTTTAGCGAGTTGGTCTACCAACTGATAATATCACATGATATGATAAGCAGTAAGAAGTAAGGTAGTTGTTGTGAAACAGTAAGTAACAAACTTGTTAGTCACTTTCCCTGTCCCTTCCTATCGAAAAGTACAGCCTACGACGTGTTTTAGCGAGTTGATCTACCAACTGATAATATCACATGATATGATAAGTAGTAAGAAGTAAGGTAGTTGTTGTGAAACAGTAAGTAACAAACTTGTTAGTCACTTCCCCTGTCCCTTCCCTACGAAAAAAACAGCCTACGACGTGTTTTAGCGATTTGATCTACCAACTGATAATATCACATGATATGATAAACAGTAAGAAGTAAAGTAGTTGTTGTGAAACAGTAAGTAACAAACTTGTTAGTCACTTCCCCTGTCCCTTCCCATCGAAAACTACAGCCTACAACGTGTTTTAGCGATTTGATCTACCAACTGATAATATCACATGATATGATAAACAGTAAGAAGTAAAGTAGTTGTTGTGAAACAGTAAGTAACAAACTTGTTAGTCACTTTCCCTGTCCCTTCCCATCGAAAAGTACAGCCTACGACGTGTTTTAGCGAGTTGATCTACCAACTGATAATATCACATGATATGATAAGCAGTAAGAAGTAAGGTAGTTGTTGTGAAACAGTAAGTAACAAACTTGTTAGTCACTTCCCCTGTCCCTTCCCTACGAAAAGTACAGCCTACGACGTGTTTTAGCGAGTTGGTCTACCAACTGATAATATCACATGATATGATAAGCAGTAAGAAGTAAGGTAGTTGTTGTGAAACAGTAAGTAACAAACTTGTTAGTCACTTCCCCTGTCCCTTCCCTACGAAAAGTACAGCCTACGACGTGTTTTAGCGAGTTGATCTACCAACTGATAATATCACATGATATGATAAGTAGTAAGAAGTAAGGTAGTTGTTGTGAAACAGTAAGTAACAAACTTGTTAGTCACTTCCCCTGTCCCTTCCCTACGAAAAGTACAGCCTACGACGTGTTTTAGCGAGTTGATCTACCAACTGATAATATCACATGATATGATAAACAGTAAGAAGTAAAGTAGTTGTTGTGAAACAGTAAGTAACAAACTTGTTAGTCACTTCCCCTGTCCCTTCCCATCGAAAAGTACAGCCTACAACGGGTTCTAGCGATTTGATCTACCAACTGATAATATCCCATGATAAGATAAACAGTAAGAAGTAAAGTAGTTGTTGTGAAACAGTAAGTAACAAACTTGTTAGTCACTTTCCCTGTCCCTTCCCATCGAAAAGTACAGCCTACGACGTGTTTTAGCGAGTTGATCTACCAACTGATAATATCACATGATATGATAAACAGTAAGAAGTAAGGTAGTTGTTGTGAAACAGTAAGTAACAAACTTGTTAGTCACTTCCCTGTCCCTTCCCTACGAAAAGTACAGCCTACGACGTGTTTTAGCGAGTTGATCTACCAACTGATAATATCACATGATATGATAAGCAGTAAGAAGTAAGGTAGTTGTTGTGAAACAGTAAGTAACAAACTTGTTAGTCACTTCCCTGTCCCTTCCCTACGAAAAGTACAGCCTACGACGTGTTTTAGCGAGTTGATCTACCAACTGATAATATCACATGATATGATAAACAGTAAGAAGTAAGGTAGTTGTTGTGAAACAGTAAGTAACAAACTTGTTAGTCACTTCCCTGTCCCTTCCCATCGAAAAGTACAGCCTACGACGTGTTTTAGCGATTTGATCTACCAACTGATAATATCACATGATATGATAAACAGTAAGAAGTAAAGTAGTTGTTGTGAAACAGTAAGTAACAAACTTGTTAGTCACTTCCCTGTCCCTTCCTACGAAAAGTACAGCCTACGACGTGTTTTAGCGAGTTGATCTACCAACTGATAATATCACATGATATGATAAACAGTAAGAAGTAAGGTAGTTGTTGTGAAACAGTAAGTAACAAACTTGTTAGTCACTTCCCTGTCCCTTCCCATCGAAAAGTACAGCCTACGACGTGTTTTAGCGAGTTGATCTACCAACTGATAATATCACATGATATGATAAGCAGTAAGAAGTAAGGTAGTTGTTGTGAAACAGTAAGTAACAAACTTGTTAGTCACTTCCCTGTCCCTTCCTACGAAAAGTACAGCCTACGACGTGTTTTAGCGAGTTGATCTACCAACTGATAATATCACATGATATGATAAGCAGTAAGAAGTAAGGTAGTTGTTGTGAAACAGTAAGTAACAAACTTGTTAGTCACTTTCCCTGTCCCTTCCTATCGAAAAGTACAGCCTACAACGTGTTTTAGCGATTTGATCTACCAACTGATAATATCACATGATATGATAAACAGTAAGAAGTAAAGTAGTTGTTGTGAAACAGTAAGTAACAAACTTGTTAGTCACTTCCCCTGTCCCTTCCCATCGAAAACTACAGCCTACAACGTGTTTTAGCGATTTGATCTACCAACTGATAATATCACATGATATGATAAACAGTAAGAAGTAAAGTAGTTGTTGTGAAACAGTAAGTAACAAACTTGTTAGTCACTTCCCCTGTCCCTTCCCTACGAAAAGTACAGCCTACGACGTGTTTTAGCGAGTTGATCTACCAACTGATAATATCACATGATATGATATTTAGTAAGAAGTAAGGTAGTTGTTGTGAAACAGTAAGTAACAAACTTGTTAGTCACTTCCCCTGTCCCTTCCCTACGAAAAGTACAGCCTACGACGTGTTTTAGCGAGTTGGTCTACCAACTGATAATATCACATGATATGATAAGCAGTAAGAAGTAAGGTAGTTGTTGTGAAACAGTAAGTAACAAACTTGTTAGTCACTTTCCCTGTCCCTTCCTATCGAAAAGTACAGCCTACGACGTGTTTTAGCGAGTTGATCTACCAACTGATAATATCACATGATATGATAAGTAGTAAGAAGTAAGGTAGTTGTTGTGAAACAGTAAGTAACAAACTTGTTAGTCACTTCCCCTGTCCCTTCCCTACGAAAAGTACAGCCTACGACGTGTTTTAGCGATTTGATCTACCAACTGATAATATCACATGATATGATAAACAGTAAGAAGTAAAGTAGTTGTTGTGAAACAGTAAGTAACAAACTTGTTAGTCACTTCCCCTGTCCCTTCCCATCGAAAACTACAGCCTACAACGTGTTTTAGCGATTTGATCTACCAACTGATAATATCACATGATATGATAAACAGTAAGAAGTAAAGTAGTTGTTGTGAAACAGTAAGTAACAAACTTGTTAGTCACTTCCCCTGTCCCTTCCCTACGAAAAGTACAGCCTACGACGTGTTTTAGCGAGTTGGTCTACCAACTGATAATATCACATGATATGATAAGCAGTAAGAAGTAAGGTAGTTGTTGTGAAACAGTAAGTAACAAACTTGTTAGTCACTTTCCCTTCCCTACGAAAAGTACAGCCTACGACGTGTTTTAGCGAGTTGATCTACCAACTGATAATATCACATGATATGATAAGCAGTAAGAAGTAAGGTAGTTGTTGTGAAACAGTAAGTAACAAACTTGTTAGTCACTTCCCTGTCCCTTCCTACGAAAAGTACAGCCTACGACGTGTTTTAGCGAGTTGATCTACCAACTGATAATATCACATGATATGATAAGCAGTAAGAAGTAAGGTAGTTGTTGTGAAACAGTAAGTAACAAACTTGTTAGTCACTTCCTGTCCCTTCCCTATCGAAAAGTACAGCCTACGACGTGTTTTAGCGAGTTGATCTACCAACTGATAATATCACATGATATGATAAACAGTAAGAAGTAAAGTAGTTGTTGTGAAACAGTAAGTAACAAACTTGTTAGTCACTTCCCTGTCCCTTCCCATCGAAAACTACAGCCTACGACGTGTTTTAGCGATTTGATCTACCAACTGATAATATCACATGATATGATAAACAGTAAGAAGTAAGGTAGTTGTTGTGAAACAGTAAGTAACAAACTTGTTAGTCACTTCCCTGTCCCTTCCCTACGAAAAGTACAGCCTACGACGTGTTTTAGCGAGTTGATCTACCAACTGATAATATCACATGATATGATAAACAGTAAGAAGTAAAGTAGTTGTTGTGAAACAGTAAGTAACAAACTTGTTAGTCACTTCCCTGTCCCTTCCCATCGAAAAGTACAGCCTACGACGTGTTTTAGCGAGTTGATCTACCAACTGATAATATCACATGATATGATAAACAGTAAGAAGTAAGGTAGTTGTTGTGAAACAGTAAGTAACAAACTTGTTAGTCACTTCCCTGTCCCTTCCCTACGAAAAGTACAGCCTACGACGTGTTTTAGCGAGTTGATCTACCAACTGATAATATCACATGATATGATAAGCAGTAAGAAGTAAGGTAGTTGTTGTGAAACAGTAAGTAACAAACTTGTTAGTCACTTCCCTGTCCCTTCCCATCGAAAAGTACAGCCTACGACGTGTTTTAGCGAGTTGATCTACCAACTGATAATATCACATGATATGATAAACAGTAAGAAGTAAGGTAGTTGTTGTGAAACAGTAAGTAACAAACTTGTTAGTCACTTCCCTGTCCCTTCCCTACGAAAAGTACAGCCTACGACGTGTTTTAGCGAGTTGATCTACCAACTGATAATATCACATGATATGATAAGTAGTAAGAAGTAAGGTAGTTGTTGTGAAACAGTAAGTTACAAACTTGTTAGTCACTTCCCCTGTCCCTTCCCGTCGAAAAGTACAGCCTACGACGTGTTTTAGCGAGTTGATCTACCAACTGATAATATCACATGATATGATAAACAGTAAGAAGTAAGGTAGTTGTTGTGAAACAGTGAGTAACAAACTTGTTAGTCACTTCCCCTGTCCCTTCCCTACGAAAAGTACAGCCTACGACGTGTTTTAGCGAGTTGATCTACCAACTGATAATATCACATGATATGATAAACAGTAAGAAGTAAGGTAGTTGTTGTGAAACAGTAAGTAACAAACTTGTTAGTCACTTCCCCTGTCCCTTCCCATCGAAAACTACAGCCTACAACGTGTTTTAGCGATTTGATCTACCAACTGATAATATCACATGATATGATAAACAGTAAGAAGTAAAGTAGTTGTTGTGAAACAGTAAGTAACAAACTTGTTAGTCACTTTCCCTGTCCCTTCCCATCGAAAAGTACGGCCTACGACGTGTTTTAGCGAGTTGATCTACCAACTGATAATATCACATGATATGATAAGCAGTAAGAAGTAAGGTAGTTGTTGTGAAACAGTAAGTAACAAACTTGTTAGTCACTTCCCCTGTCCCTTCCCTACGAAAAAAACAGCCTACGACGTGTTTTAGCGAGTTGATCTACCAACTGATAATATCACATGATATGATAAGCAGTAAGAAGTAAGGTAGTTGTTGTGAAACAGTAAGTAACAAACTTGTTAGTCACTTTCCCTGTCCCTTCCCATCGAAAAGTACGGCCTACGACGTGTTTTAGCGAGTTGATCTACCAACTGATAATATCACATGATATGATAAACAGTAAGAAGTAAGGTAGTTGTTGTGAAACAGTAAGTAACAAACTTGTTAGTCACTTCCCCTGTCCCTTCCCTACGAAAAGTACAGCCTACGACGTGTTTTAGCGAGTTGGTCTACCAACTGATAATATCACATGATATGATAAGCAGTAAGAAGTAAGGTAGTTGTTGTGAAACAGTAAGTAACAAACTTGTTAGTCACTTCCCCTGTCCCTTCCCTACGAAAAGTACAGCCTACGACGTGTTTTAGCGAGTTGATCTACCAACTGATAATATCACATGATATGATAAGGAGTAAGAAGTAAGGTAGTTGTTGTGAAACAGTAAGTAACAAACTTGTTAGTCACTTCCCTGTCCCTTCCTACGAAAAGTACAGCCTACGACGTGTTTTAGCGAGTTGGTCTACCAACTGATAATATCACATGATATGATAAGCAGTAAGAAGTAAGGTAGTTGTTGTGAAACAGTAAGTAACAAACTTGTTAGTCACTTTCCCTGTCCCTTCCTATCGAAAAGTACAGCCTACAACGTGTTTTAACGATTTGATCTACCAACTGATAATATCACATGATATGATAAACAGTAAGAAGTAAAGTAGTTGTTGTGAAACAGTAAGTAACAAACTTGTTAGTCACTTCCCCTGTCCCTTCCCTACGAAAAGTACAGCCTACGACGTGTTTTAGCGATTTGATCTACCAACTGATAATATCACATGATATGATAAACAGTAAGAAGTAAGGTAGTTGTTGTGAAACAGTAAGTAACAAACTTGTTAGTCACTTCCCCTGTCCCTTCCCTACGAAAAGTACAGCCTACGACGTGTTTTAGCGAGTTGATCTACCAACTGATAATATCACATGATATGACAAGTAGTAAGAAGTAAGGTAGTTGTTGTGAAACAGTAAGTAACAAACTTGTTAGTCACTTCACCTGTCCCTTCCCTACGAAAAGTACAGCCTACGACGTGTTTTAGCGAGTTGATCTACCAACTGATAATATCACATGATATGATAAGTAGTAAGAAGTAAGGTAGTTGTTGTGAAACAGTAAGTAACAAACTTGTTAGTCACTTCCCCTGTCCCTTCCCTACGAAAAGTACAGCCTACGACGTGTTTTAGCGAGTTGATCTACCAACTGATAATATCACATGATATGATAAGCAGTAAGAAGTAAGGTAGTTGTTGTGAAACAGTAAGTAACAAACTTGTTAGTCAGTTCCCCTGTCCCTTCCCTACGAAAAGTACAGCCTACGACGTGTTTTAGCGAGTTGGTCTACCAACTGATAATATCACATGATATGATAAGCAGTAAGAAGTAAGGTAGTTGTTGTGAAACAGTAAGTAACAAACTTGTTAGTCACTTTCCCTGTCCCTTCCTATCGAAAAGTACAGCCTACGACGTGTTTTAGCGAGTTGATCTACCAACTGATAATATCACATGATATGATAAGTAGTAAGAAGTAAGGTAGTTGTTGTGAAACAGTAAGTAACAAACTTGTTAGTCACTTCCCCTGTCCCTTCCCTACGAAAAAAACAGCCTACGACGTGTTTTAGCGATTTGATCTACCAACTGATAATATCACATGATATGATAAACAGTAAGAAGTAAAGTAGTTGTTGTGAAACAGTAAGTAACAAACTTGTTAGTCACTTCCCCTGTCCCTTCCCATCGAAAACTACAGCCTACAACGTGTTTTAGCGATTTGATCTACCAACTGATAATATCACATGATATGATAAACAGTAAGAAGTAAAGTAGTTGTTGTGAAACAGTAAGTAACAAACTTGTTAGTCACTTCCCTGTCCCTTCCTACGAAAAGTACAGCCTACGACGTGTTTTAGCGAGTTGGTCTACCAACTGATAATATCACATGATATGATAAGCAGTAAGAAGTAAGGTAGTTGTTGTGAAACAGTAAGTAACAAACTTGTTAGTCACTTCCCCTGTCCCTTCCCTACGAAAAGTCCAGCCTACGACGTGTTTTAGCGAGTTGATCTACCAACTGATAATATCACATGATATGATAAGTAGTAAGAAGTAAGGTAGTTGTTGTGAAACAGTAAGTAACAAACTTGTTAGTCACTTCCCCTGTCCCTTCCCTACGAAAAAAACAGCCTACGACGTGTTTTAGCGAGTTGATCTACCAACTGATAATATCACATGATATGATAAGCAGTAAGAAGTAAGGTAGTTGTTGTGAAACAGTAAGTAACAAACTTGTTAGTCACTTCCCCTGTCCCTTCCCGTCGAAAAGTACAGCCTACGACGTGTTTTAGCGAGTTGATCTACCAACTGATAATATCACATGATATGATAAGTAGTAAGAAGTAAGGTAGTTGTTGTGAAACAGTAAGTAACAAACTTGTTAGTCACTTCCCCTGTCCCTTCCCTACGAAAAGTACAGCCTACGACGTGTTTTAGCGAGTTGATCTACCAACTGATAATATCACATGATATGATAAGCAGTAAGAAGTAAGGTAGTTGTTGTGAAACAGTAAGTAACAAACTTGTTAGTCACTTCCCCTGTCCCTTCCCTACGAAAAAAACAGCCTACGACGTGTTTTAGCGAGTTGATCTACCAACTGATAATATCACATGATATGATAAGCAGTAAGAAGTAAGGTAGTTGTTGTGAAACAGTAAGTAACAAACTTGTTAGTAACTTTCCCTGTACCTTCCCTACGAAAAGTACAGCCTACGACGTGTTTTAGCGAGTTGATCTACCAACTGATAATATCACATGATATGATAAGTAGTAAGAAGTAAGGTAGTTGTTGTGAAACAGTAAGTAACAAACTTGTTAGTCACTTCCCCTGTCCCTTCCCTACGAAAAGTACAGCCTACGACGTGTTTTAGCGAGTTGGTCTACCAACTGATAATATCACATGATATGATAAGTAGTAAGAAGTAAGGTAGTTGTTGTGAAGCAGTAAGTAACAAACTTGTTAGTCACTTCCCCTGTCCCTTCCCTACGAAAAGTACAGTTTACGACGTGTTTTAGCGAGTTGATCTACCAACTGATAATATCACATGATATGATAAGTAGTAAAAAGTAAGGTAGTTGTTGTGAAACAGTAAGTAACAAACTTGTTAGTCACTTCCCCTGTCCCTTCCCTACGAAAAGTACCACTTACGACGTGTTTTAGCGAGTTTGTCTACCAACTGATAATATCACATGATATGATAAGCAGTAAGAAGTAAGGTAGTTGTTGTGAAACAGTAAGTAACAAACTTGTTGTCCCTTCCCTACGAAAAGTACAGCCTACGACGTGTTTTAGCGAGTTGGTCTACCAACTGATAATATCACATGATATGATAAGCAGTAAGAAATAAGGTAGTTGTTGTGAAACAGTAACTAACAAACTTGTTAGTCACTTCCCCTGTCCCTTCCCATGGAAAAGTACAGCCTACGACGTGTTTTAGCGAGTTGGTCTACCAACTGATAATATCACATGATATGATAAGTAGTAAGAAGTAAGGTAGTTGTTGTGAAACAGTAAGTAACAAACTTGTTAGTCACTTCCCCTGTCCCTTCCCATCGAAAACTACAGCCTACGACGTGTTTTAGCGAGTTGATCTACCAACTGATAATATCACATGATATGATAAACAGTAAGAAGTAAGGTAGTTGTTGTGAAACAGTAAGTAACAAACTTGTTAGTCCTTTCCCTGTCCCTTCCCATCGAAAAGTACAGCCTACGACGTGTTTTAGCGAGTTGATCTACCAACTGATAATATCACATGATATGATAAGTAGTAAGAAGTAAGGTAGTTGTTGTGAAACAGTAAGTAACAAACTTGTTAGTCACTTCCCCTGTCCCTTCCCTACGAAAAGTACAGCCTACGACGTGTTTTAGCGAGTTGATCTACCAACTGATAATATCACATGATATGATAAGCAGTAAGAAGTAAGGTAGTTGTTGTGAAACAGTAAGTAACAAACTTGTTGTCCCTTCCCTACGAAAAGTACAGCCTACGACGTGTTTTAGCGAGTTGGTCTACCAACTGATAATATCACATGATATGATAAGTAGTAAGAAGTAAGGTAGTTGTTCTGAATGAGTAAGTAACAAGCTTGTTAGTCACTTCCCTGTCCCTTCCCTACGAAAAGTACAGCCTACGACGTGTTTTAGCGAGTTGATCTACCAACTGATAATATCACATGATATGATAAGTAGTAAGAAGTAAGGTAGTTGTTGTGAAACAGTAAGTAACAAACTTGTTAGTCACTTCCCCTGTCCCTTCCCTACGAAAAGTACAGCCTACGACGTGTTTTAGCGAGTTGATCTACCAACTGATAATATCACATGATATGATAAGTAGTAAGAAGTAAGGTAGTTGTTGTGAAACAGTAAGTAACAAACTTGTTAGTCACTTCCCCTGTCCCTTCCCTACGAAAAGTACAGCCTACGACGTGTTTTAGCGAGTTGATCTACCAACTGATAATATCACATGATATGATAAGTAGTAAGAAGTAAGGTAGTTGTTGTGAAACAGTAAGTAACAAACTTGTTAGTCACTTCCCCTGTCCCTTCCCTACGAAAAGTACAGCCTACGACGTGTTTTAGCGAGTTGGTCTACCAACTGATAATATCACATGATATGATAAGCAGTAAGAAGTAAGGTAGTTGTTGTGAAACAGTAAGTAACAAACTTGTTAGTCACTTCCCCTGTCCCTTCCCTACGAAAAGTCCAGCCTACGACGTGTTTTAGCGAGTTGATCTACCAACTGATAGCATCACATGATATGATAATTAGTAAGAAGTAAGGTAGTTGTTGTGAAACAGTGAGTAACAAACTTGTTAGTCACTTCCCCTGTCCCTTCCCTACGATAAGTACAGCCTACGACGTGTTTTAGCGAGTTGGTCTACCAACTGATAATATCACATGATATGATAAGCAGTAAGAAGTAAGGTAGTTGTTGTGAAACAGTAAGTAACAAACTTGTTAGTCACTTCCCCTGTCCCTTCCCATCGAAAACTACAGCCTACAACGTGTTTTAGCGAGTTGATCTACCAACTGATAATATCACATGATATGATAAGTAGTAAGAAGTAAGGTAGTTGTTGTGAAACAGTAAGTAACAAACTTGTTAGTCACTTCCCCTGTCCCTTCCCTACGAAAAGTACAGCCTACGACGTGTTTTAGCGAGTTGGTCTACCAACTGATAATATCACATGATATGATAAGCAGTAAGAAGTAAGGTAGTTGTTGTGAAACAGTAAGTAACAAACTTGTTAGTCACTTTCCCTGTCCCTTCCCATCGAAAAGTACAGCCTACGACGTGTTTTAGCGAGTTGATCTACCAACTGATAATATCACATGATATGATAAGTAGTAAGAAGTAAGGTAGTTGTTGTGAAACAGTAAGTAACAAACTTGTTAGTCACTTCCCCTGTCCCTTCCCTACGAAAAGTTTAGCCTACGACGTGTTTTAGCGAGTTGATCTACCAACTGATAATATCACATGGTATGATAAGTGGTAAGAAGTAAGGTAGTTGTTGTGAAACAGTAGGTAACAAACTTGTTAGTCACTTCTCCTGTCCCTTCCCTACGAAAAGTACAGCCTACGACGTGTTTTAGCGAGTTGATCTACCAACTGATATTATCATATGATATGATAAGTAGTAAGAAGTAAGGTAGTTGTTGTGAAACAGTAAGTAACAAACTTGTTAGTCACTTCCCCTGTCCCTTCCCTACGAAAAGTTTAGCCTACGACGTGTTTTAGCGAGTTGATCTACCAACTGATAATATCACATGGTATGATAAGTGGTAAGAAGTAAGGTAGTTGTTGTGAAACAGTAGGTAACAAACTTGTTAGTCACTTCTCCTGTCCCTTCCCTACGAAAAGTACAGCTTACGACGTGTTTTAGCGAGTTGATCTACCAACTGATATTATCACATGATATGATAAGTAGTAAGAAGTAAGGTAGTTGTTGTGAAACAGTAAGTAACAAACTTGTTAGTCACTTCCCCTGTCAATTCCCATCGAGAAGTACAGCTTACAACGTGTTTCAGTGATTTTTCCACCAACTGATAATATCACTTGATATGATAAGCAGTAAGAGGTGAAGTAATTAATGTTAAAGTAATGCCCCTTTCACAGGTGCCCGAACGACGTCGGACGACCTGTTATCGAATGTGGGATATCTATCTACTCTATCCTATTCATCTTATCTATATTGACTTATCAAATTTGATAACGCGTCGGCCGACGTCGGCCGGCAAACTATGAATAGGGCTTAAAGGCAGTGTTCACGATGATTTTCGTTCTCGAGTATTCCACTCAAAACAAAGCGTTGGCCACCGAGTGTTACAGAAATTACGAAGAAACGGCGAGAAACGCACTAAAACGTCATATTTCAGTGACATTAATCTCTGGCCTGGACTAGTTGTCCACTTGTATGAGCATGTTCACGGTGGTTGTCACCGGTGAAAAATTGGGTCAGTCGAAAATGGAAGATTATTCCAGGCAAAGTAGTACTAGTTAAGGTGCGAAGAAAAGAAAGGAGCAACAGAAAGCAAATAATTGTAAAGGACGGGCCCACAAATCATTTCATTGTCACAACGAACAGTTCCTGTGAGAGTAAAGAGGCGGGGTGAGAGTAAAGGATTTCGTGTCCTTCTGGCTCATTTCTCTCGATTTCTTCGTCATTTTTGTTCGACCCGGGGGCCAAACAATCGATTTAGCTATTAATCTCAAAATCGAAGATTACCGTGAACACTGCCTTTAAGTGAGTAAGTTATGATATCTGTCCACATACCAACTTACCTACCTGCCCAACTGATCGCCTGCGACCACTGGCAGTGGCTAGTGGCAGGAACGAGGAACGAGGAACAGGACACGAGGGACGCGTTACAAGAAAAAACGCGAATTTTAGCTAAGCTTCCGCCGATCTAACATTGTTAATTTTTTAATCGATTTGGCTCAAATTTTGTCAGCGGGTGTCCTCTAGACTCTCTCACTCATATCCAGAAGGAAATCTCTAGAAAATTTGTTTTACAGGTTTTATTAACTACTTTACCAAAATCTAAGTGATCACAAGTGCCAGGCTAAACCAAACCTCTCCAGCCGCTTCGCGGCTGGAGCGATAGCTTGAAATTTTAATTGTCAAACGAGGCTCCGAAATCTGCAAGAGTTTACGAAAGTTTCCGAGAAAAAAGGGCCCCGAAAAATCGTGAAACTTCCTTCTTGGACTTTTGATCTGGTGAGCTTTTGGTGCATAGCACGTCTTGCGAACTTTTGCAGATCTTATAGCCTCTTTTGACAAAAAAATTTCAATCTACAATGAGGCTCCGCGATACCAGTATTCTGCCAAATAGGGGCTCGCAGAGTGGCACCGCGGCGAGATTAGCTGCGACAAGGCAATTATAAGCAATGGGGGCCCCACGCAGCGGGCGACACCGGCGACGTGTTGGGAGAGGCTGGCGACGTGGTGACCTCGCAAATTGTCTTCGCCGCCGCGACACGAGCGACGCCTTCAGCGTCAGCGAACAGCGGCAAGAAATGGTCAGGGCCATTTCCGCCACCGGCGAGAAGTGACGCTGTCGATCGATTCAATTTCTTTTTCTTCGGTATTTCGTACATTCGATCGCCTCACCACATTCTGCCTGGATTTCATTGAGAACGAAAAAAAATTCCTGGATCATGCTCAAAAAACGTATAGTTTTCCAGATTTATTACAGTTTCAATGCCTTATAGGTTCTCCATTTTTATTCTAGTGTGATCTTTCCACATAGATGTGCATCCTTGCGATCGTAACAAATTGAAGTCTGTTTGCGGTGTCACGGGAAAAAATATGCTAAGCAGCACATTTTTTTTACTTACGTTCAGTTCTCTGTTTTCCTCTCGTTTTGTTTACTTTTCACGGAAAGTAGACTACCATTCCTGAAACACTTATAACACCCAAAATGCAATAAAAACAGGTTACAGGAAATTTTGACGTCGAATAAGGGAGGTTGTTCGCAATGGAAGAACAACGTGGCCTGCGGCGGCATCGCGGCAATTCTGCGAGGTCTCGGTGCCCAACGCTGCGTCAGGTTTTGATCCCACCCCAAACCTCTCGCTCGGCGGCGTGCCACCTGTCGCTGCAACTCTGCAGAGCCCTTAATAATAGCATTAATTTTTTCCATTATTTGTTGATATTCGAACATCCGCGTTTTTTTTGAAGTAGCGCACAGTGTTCCAAAAATTTCACCGTCCCGGTCGCTCAGAGGGAAGTATTTTCTCTTTCAGATAGCGCGATTGTTTTTTATGCACTTCATATTTTATTCATTTTCGGGCAATAAAGTTTCTTTTCGATGCTAATTTTATGGACCTGAAATAGATGAAGAATGAATCGATCAAAAATCATCTAGAACAAAAATCTCCATTTCGAGCAAACTGCAACTTGACGCCAAAACATATTTCGGGCGCTGTTGAAAAAAGCTACGAACCCATGCTGGGCTACGAAATAGGTTTTCTACGCGTTACAAAGTATAAACGCTCATATAAAGTTCTGGAAGCCGAGTTGCGACAATGATAGCAGGGATGTGCGTAATTACGGTTTACGATTTACGACATTTTGAACCGTAAATCGTAATTTTTCGTAAATAAAAATGCATGCAATGGGAGTAAATCGAGAGGTATCTCCAATTGACCTGCTCTAATCCCACTTTGAGTATACCAATATTTTGGTCAGGAGATGGGACCAACCCAGGCGTGTGACTACAGCACGATCCCATTATCAACCTTTGACGTTATTCTATCATACAACGCGGGACACACGGTCGCAGTTGGAGGCGCTGGATAATAGATCCGCGTTGAGCGCCGCGCACATCTCACTAGTTGCCGCCTACAACGCAATGCAGTCTGAAACCACTCTTGACGAGGAACTTCGTTTTCGTGTTATCCATGAAGATCAACTGTCCTGAATTCCATAACTAGATTAGCGTTAAAAAATCGAGCTAGGCAGTCTAATCGATCTAAAATTTGCTTCAAATAGTGCTCCTGACCCGCCTTTTGAGTAGATTACGCCTACACAGAGTCCACAAAAACCAACAAGAGGAGCATTCGTTCCTTACCCCAAAAGTTTGAAGCTCAAAATCATTTCCTCAAGTTAATTTCTCTTCGTCCGCAGCAAACGGACCTTCAGAAAAGGCCTGAGCGCTAGTTTAAATCTCATCTTCGCCCTTTTTTCTGAAACCTTCATCTCTCACGAATGCGAGCGTTTGATGGGGCGTTTTGGCTATATTTCTTAACTATGGAGACTAAACTGCACAAAACGGCAAAAATTAGAAGGCTTTTTTGAGCTCGCGGTCCTTTAACAATCTACAGTATCGTCACCATAAAGCTACGATTCTGCAAGTGATTCAGTGGGTATAGGAAAAATAGTTTGGGTTGGGCGACCGATACTGTACTCCAGATAGAGTTACCATGGATCGGACTGATACTTTGCGACCTCTATTGAAGGTTAGCGCAAGCTCGGTGCAATATTTTCTGACGCACGTGCACTGAGTTTGAGCCAACCTTCAGTAGGGAACTCGAAGTACATATCAGTTCGATTCTTACCGACTGTGAAGTCGGTGTTGCGGTTTTGCTAGCAAATGGGAGTTCTCAAATTCGGCCCTCAGGGAATAGCTGAAATACGGTCATTCTGGCTCGTTCTACGCTTACAACGGAGTTAGCGTTTAGAGAGCGGCATCACGAGTATAATTGTGTCTCTGTCGCCCAGCAGATACGCGGACAGCTGAATCAGACAGGTGGGTCTCCCAAGATCTGGGAAGAAGTTGTGGAATGAGAGATAAGGGAAAGCAGAGAAATACGGGTAAGGCGGTGCCATTAGGGGTATGGTATACTCTTAAGAGACAAGGTCGTGCCGCTCTGCGGAGCGATAGCGACCGCCCGTCGCGGAGCTCCTGCCTTTCAAACCCTTCGCATTTGCAGTGCTCTGAACAGCGACAGCGGCAGCGACAGGTTTCGCCACATTTGCAGTGTGTTAGTATGTCAGCCCTCCGCTGCACGTCGCTGCGGCTCATGCGCGACAACTGTTCCTACGACAACCGATGCTGCTGCTCCGATGCGGGTCCAGCCTCGATTTGTGCTAGATTTTATGCCTGTCGCTGATGACAGTGACGTATACCGTGCCCTTAAACGTGGTTAGCTGTCTACTACTGAACGCAACCTAATATATACTTAGTACGTGAAACGGTGGACAGTAGGTAGTTTATCTTGTTTCACCATAGTAATAATATTTTTAGTGGTTATAGTTATTATTTGCTGTTTACGATTTACGATTTGCTTTACGCACACCCCTAAATGATAGGGTATAAAGAGCAACTACGAAGCTTTTAGCTGCACTTTATTCCCTATTATCGCTGGAACTCGCAGCATTCAGAACTCTATATGGACCCTGAATTGTTGCTTGAATGAACTTTTTGAGACGTTGGCAAGACTTCTTCTGTTTTTTCGCTTTGCTTTCGATAACCTTCAAGGCAGTGTTAGCGATGATTTTCGTTCTCGAGTTTTACACTCAAAACAAAGCGCTGGCCACCAAGTGTTACCAAAATTACGAAGAAACGGCGGAAAACGCACTAAAACGTCCTATTTCAGCGACATTATTCTCTGGCCTGGACTAGTTGTCCGGTTGGATGAAACATGTTCACGATGGTTGTCACCTGTGAAAAATGGGTCTAATCGCAAATGGGAGAATATTTCAGGCAAAACAGTATTAGTTAGGATGCGAAGGGAAGAACGGAGCAGTAGAAAGTTGAGAATCGCAAAACACGGGTCCACAAAAGATTTCATTGTTACAACAAACAGTTCGTGTGAGAGTAAAGAGGTGGGGTGAGAGTAAAGGATCTCGTGCCCTTCTGGTGCGTTTTTCTCGGCTTCTTCGTCATTTCAGTTCTACTGGGGGACCAAGCAATCGATTTAGCGATTAATCTCAAAATCGAAGATTATCGTGAACACTGCCTTTGAGCTTACGGTCCTTATCACAATGAAGTCCGCACATTGGCCAGAAATCTGTGCATTTTGAAACAGAGCGCTATCCTTCACAATAGAAACTGTTGAATTTTTTCCGACTAGCCGTGATGTATTCATGTTTACTCGTTTAAAACTATGTGAGTTTCGATGTCACGTACATAATTTCTTGACTCTAATCCTCCCCTCCCCCTCAAGTCAAAATCCATTACGGGTACGTCATTTTGACATTTCATGAGTGTTGTCACGGTGGATTTGGAGTCGCGAGACACCAATGATTTGTTGAAGATGAACCAGCCCCCATCTGTAGTCTGCATTATCACACCATGAATTTATCATGACTAAATTCTTTCTCTTCGTCTTTCTTTTTCTTCTCTGCTTGACTGTTTACATATGGTGGTCGACCACAGACCGACCGTGGATAAACCTCGATCAACCGCACGAACTTGTGCGCCAACCGCGAGACCTTCAGCACTGACGGTGGGGTCTTCTCGACCGACCGCGGGAGCTAGCGGGCTGACCGTGGTTAAATTCGGACCCACGGCGATGCATTCCGGACTGACCGCTGTAGCTTGCGTACTGACAGCGGGAGCTCGCGGGCTGACCTCGGGAGCTCGCGGGCTGACCGCGGGAGCTCGCGGGCTGACCGCGGGAGCTCGCGGGCTGACCGCGGGAGCTCGCGGACTGACCGCTGTAGCTTGCGTACTGACAGCGGGAGCTCGCGGACTGACGGCAGAAGCTCGCGGACTGACCTCGGGAGCTCGCGGGCTGACCGCGGGAGCTCGCGGACTGACCGCTGTAGCTTGCGTACTGACAGCGGGAGCTCGTGGACTGACGGCGGGAGCTCGCGGACTGACCTCGGGAGCTCGCGGGCTGACCGCGGCAGCTCGCGGACTCACCGCAAGAGCTTGCGTACTGACCGCGGGCTCCCGCGGACTGACCGCGGGAGCTCGCGGACTGACCGCGGGAGCTCGCGGACTGACCGCGGGAGCTCGCGGACTGACCGCGGGAGCTCGCGGACTGACCGCGGGAGCTTGCGTACTGACCGCGAGCGCAAACCGGTTCGACCAACGCCCATCCCGGTGGCGGTCCGCTATTTGCGCGCGGTCAGGTTTTCACTTTGTCCGAGTTTATCGTGGAGGGCGCCTGTACAGCTCGTCCGAGCCCCAGCCTTACTTGCCGCTGCGAGATCTTGGCTGTCTGATGTCTCTCGCAGAGACTCGGGAGGAAGATTACTGTTGGCAGCTTCGGCGAGGCACGAGATGGCGTATAATTACTCCATCCTATAATGATTTTGTCCTAAAGTCCCCCTCCCCCGAATGACATCGCAAGGCCGCACAAATCTTCTGGTTAACGGGTCAGCGTAGTCACGGAGAAAAAGGTAGTCTATACGTTATGGTGCATAGGTCGCAAGTTGGAAAGTTTCTGAAAACTGGTCGAGATGTTTATTGAATTCGAACCTTTACCTGAACGAATAACATCTGTTTGAGTGTCTAGATAGTGATTGTTGATGTTTCTAGCCTTTCGTCACATTTTCGAATTGCCTTGAAACGTTACTGTAGTGTTAGATCACGAAATAAATGAAAAGAATAGAATAGAAGAAAAGAAAATGATGCAGATTAAGGAGACGCTGACCACGCTTTTTAAAAATCCGCGAACGACTGGCTCGCAAACAGCTCGCGACCCGCTATACCATTTCTACTCGGGCTCGCGACCTGCTGTACCCATAGAGGGGTTGCGAGCGGAGACGAGGGGGCAGCGGCTGGCGAGCACTTTGAAACGAGGGGTTAGCGGGTGGCGAGATAGGCTCGAAATGCGCGCGGGTCACGAGCACCGAGTTCCTGAGTCAATTTCGGTGTGTCTGGTGCAATACGCCGGAAGTTTTTTTCGCAAACGTCGGATGTGTTTTTTGCCTCAAACTTATGAGGTGAATTCCTCTTTCCTCTTGTTCACTGGAACTCATTTTAAAAAATGAAGTATCCATTAGGCAAGTTTGGATGTTAGAATTTCCCGAATCAAAAATTTCAAATGCTGAATTATCCGCGCATGTGATGGCGCTTCTGTTCCTTGTGCTAGATGGTTGGTGAAAACTGGTGGCGGATCGTCATTTTGAACCACCCCAATTGCAGAAGCATATGTTTTTGACGCGCAAAACTTCACCAACGTGGTCCGCCGGGCTCATTCATGAAATTGAGCCTCAAAAATGGAAATTGGTTTTTAGCGCGAGCGATGCCTTTAAACCATAGAGGCGAAAGCACCCTATGGAGATAACTATGGAGCTCGGCTCCACCAATCTAGCTGGCTTATGGGGCAAGTAAAGTTAGTTAGGCTCCTCGAATAAGCTCCTTAGGCTAAGTTAGAGCGGAAAAGTTGATTTTGTAGCATTCTTTGCGTTGTAGCCCGTACAGGTTCAGAGATGAGTCGTGCCTTATTAATTTTAATTGTAGGTGGAAATAAAGCTTTAGAAGAAGAATTCAACTTGTTATTGCCGCTCACTTTGTAGTTGCGCGATATTGCTATGGATGCTTAAACTATTCATCATTCGAATTTTGAATATTCGTTCGTTCGAAGTAAAAAATGAACGAATTTATTCGAAATTCGTTCGTTCGAAATAAAAAATGAACGAATTTATTCGAAATTCGTTCGTTCGGAATGAAAAATGAACGAATTTATTCGAAATTCGTTCGTTCGAAATAAAAAATGAACGAATTTATTCGAAATTCGTTCGTTCGAAATAAAAAATGAACGAATTTATTCGAAATTCGTTCGTTCGGAATGAAAAATGAACGAATTTATTCGAAATTCGTTCGTTCGAAATAAAAAATGAACGAATTTATTCGAAATTCGTTCGTTCGAAATAAAAAATGAACGAATTTATTCGAAATTCGTTCGTTCGAATGAAAAAAATGAACGAATTTATTCGAAATTCGTTCGTTCGAAATAAAAAATTAACGAATTTATTCGAAATTCGTTCGTTCGAAATAAAAAATGAACGAATTTATTCGAAATTCGTTCGTTCGGAATGAAAAATGAACGAATTTATTCGAAATTCGTTCGTTCGAAATAAAAAATGAACGAATTTATTCGAAATTCGTTCGTTCGAAATAAAAAATGAACGAATTTATTCGAAATTCGTTCGTTCGGAATGAAAAATGAACGAATTTATTCGAAATTCGTTCGTTCGAAATAAGAAATGAACGAATTTATTCGAAATTCGTTCGTTCGGAATAAAAAATGAACGAATTTATTCGAAATTCGTTCGTTCGGAATGAAAAATGAATAAATTTATTCGAAATTCGTTCGTTCGGAATGAAAAATGAACGAATTTATTCGAAATTCGTTCATTCGAAATAAAAAATGAACGAATTTATTCGAAATTCGTTCGTTCGGAATGAAAAATGAACGAATTTATTCGAAATTCGTTCGTTCGAAATAAAAAATGAACGAATTTATCCGAAATTCGTTCGTTCGAAAAAAAATGAACGAATTTATTCAAAATTCGTTCGTTCGAAAAAAAATGAACGAATTTATTCAAAATTCGTTCGTTCGAAATAAAAAATGAACGAATTTATCCGAAATTCGTTCGTTCGAAATAAAAAATGAACGAATTTATTCGAAATTCGTTCGTTCGCTCTCTTTTTTAAAAGTCCTCACTCTAGTGGATATCCCATAAATTCTCGATTACATTTGGTCCCCAAGGGAAGGAGCGTAGCATTCGGTTTTAGGCGCTTAGGCTCCACTACTTTACTAATTTTCGGCGTCTGACACTTTTAGTAATCAATTATAAACTGGCCGGACTTGGGGAGAAGGGATCGCGAGAATCGCGCCTCGACGAAGGGGGATCACAAAAATTTTATATTTTCGAAAGAAATGTGACGGGGGGTCGCTACGATTTCGAAAAATTACGCAACACTCCGTTTGACCCTGATTCCGCGTGAGACTCCAAACATAGACCTACGCGGAGTCATACGATAAAGGGCAGCGGGAGTACGGCATCGCGACGCTCGTGATGACGTCACAATCACGGTTGGGACACTACCTAAGTGCCTAGCTGGAGGCCCCAACGAACAGCCGAACGAGTACGTCATTGACTTCACGGGTTATTCATGTCAATACTCACCACAAGCATGTCGCCCCGGGTTTTCGCGGTCCCACGGCGGAGAAGGTCCCCGCCTGGGTCTACGACAAGGACGTAATCTTCGCCGCGGTCTGCGGTGAGGAATCACCCTCCCCGCGGATCGCGGCGAAAACCGTCCCCCTCCCCAGCCGAGAGGATACCCCTATCCCCCAGCGGTCAAAAATTTGCTGACCTCCGGAGAGTGACTCGAGGTCACCTTCCAGGGCCGGCATCAGAATGTTGAATGAAGACTCGAGTGAGAAGAGGCGCTTTTTATAATGGCTGTGCACGTGATAAGCACGTCACAACGTGATCACGTGTTGATAACCACCATATCAAGCTACGCACTAATGCTCATCACAGTGTTAAGACTTGTCATCGTGTTCAAACGAGAATGAGCCGTTTGAATCCTCAAAGCTGTATACCGTTCCTCTAGGTTACGGTAGGTACCATGCCATTTAGGGGGCTAAACCTACTTTCGTATCTCGAAAACCGACAATGAGACATTAAATTCGTATTGACCACCCCGAATAACCCCCGCATTCAAATTTTGAGTCAAATCTGAGACTTTGACTGTACTACCGTATAACCACCGTAATCTACCGTAATCTGTCAAAAATTGAGAAACGAATCTCAGATTCGTGTTGAGCACTCCAAATATCCTCCAGAGGATCAATTTGAGCAATATCTATAGTATCACTCCGGAAATCGTCAAAACTAGCGATTTGCCATCAAATTTTCCCCCGATGGGAAGCTTGGAACGAACCAGGTCGAAAACCTTAAAAATTGACGAATAAACCCCAGATTCGTGATCAGCGCCCGAAGTGACCCACATAGAAGAATTTAAAGTTAAATCTAGAACAATTTTTAAAACGCTTTAAGGGCAGTGTTCACGATAAATTTCACTTTTCACCGATATCTCCACGGTTTACGGAAGGTCTGGTGCCCTATATAGCAAGGCATGGTTAAAAAGGACAAGAAAGACGCGTTTTTGAGGAAAATTAGGCCCTCTCTTGTTTAAGTTGATTTTTGAGCGTGGAGGAATCGACCGCTGGAAGGATGTTACCTATCAGTGCAATGAACAGATCAGCTCATTTATCAGCACTTCCTTGACTTGATCATTCCTGTAATCTGAGTCTTCATTTGTTCATTCCGAGGGGGCGGATCTGGGACACCGAAACGCTTGTTTGCAGCCGTCATTTTTCCGCTCCTGGCTCGTTTTCTACCGTTCTTTCGACACCGGGAGCCAAGGATCCTTCTCGCCTATCATTTCACTGTGGAAATTCAACGCTATAATGCTGTCAGCGATCCGACCGACGGACTCCGCATGGGCCCACGACCCGACCGAATCTTCAATGGCTGTCGTCGGTCCAGCCGGCGCCCTTATATCCTCCCGCGATCAGCCCAGCGAGCCTTTTGCTTACAGCCGTTCCCCCACCGTTCTCCCGCGATCAGCCTGGCAAGGCCTTCCAGCGGCGTCGGTCCGACCGGTGTTACTGTCTTACTGCGGTTGTTCTGAAGTCAATTCATAGTTGATACACTCAGGTGAAAGTTGGTCGTTAGTGGAAATTAACTGATTTCAAGCTAAATTAGTCGAACTAAAGTGGTTTTTGCAAGCGACTGCTGGGATTCAAGTAATCCAAAAGTTACGTGTTGTTACATCTGTCTCGAAAAGGGCGTGAGCGAGCGAGGCCGTGCGTGCGTGAACGAGAGCTTGCGTGAGCCCACGATAGCGAGCGTGAGCGCACATGAGCGCCTAGAAAATCGTATGCCCTCCTTAGAGAGTTCTGGCAGAGACGCAGCCGCAAAATAGCCGAGAAATAGCTTAACAGGCTCCGCAGCTCCAGGTGGACATTTCCCCGGCTATTTCGCGGCAATTTCTAGGCTTGGGGGGGGCATCGGAGGCTGAACGAGATCCAAATACCTCAAACATGGGTTATTGAACCGAAATAGAGGGGCTGACATCTGAATCATGCCTCTGGAATGCGCAGTATACCCACCTGGAGAGCACCATTTCTCGGCTATCTTGCGGCTATTTTGCGGTTATTACGCGGCAAGTAGGCATTTCGAGGCTATTTCTCAGCTGAAACTCTCAGAAAGGATGACCATCGATATTGTGTAATCGCGCGCTCTCGCTAGGAGTAGACGCTAGACGCTGCGTAACAGCAATGCACTTTTCAGGGTTGACTTGTGGAGTGTTGATTCCGAAGCTAACTGGAATCCATAATCGAGGATTTTTCTGTAATGACCAGTCGATCACGTACCCATACAAGGAGGACAGTGTCACTCCATTCATGCTATTTCTTTATGTACTCCTTGTGATGATATTAATGGTAGGTATCCTTTTTGAGTATGAAGTAACATGAGAGGCCTTCAGCCACGCAATCCACATTGTTTCACACAGGTAGTTGGCATAGAGATCTACAGGACTAAAACCGCCTCACAGGACTCTCTCAATCAGTACAGGCTAGGCAACACTGATGTTCATTCCATTCTAGTGCAGATCACCAAATATTTAGGTAGATCTTACAATGCCTTTTCTTTCCCGCCATGTACTTATTGATGCACAGTCCCATTTATAACGTAGAGGATACATCAGGATATTCGCAAATCGGGTTCATTGCCGTATTCGTGTTAACAAACATCACGAAATACAGTGTCGGAAGGCTAAGACCTCACTTTCTGGACGTGTGCAAGCCAATAAACATCACCTGTACTCGAGATGAGTGAGTTTCTCTCTGAAATCGCGCAGATTTTGAAGTAGAAAAAACCCAAAATGCTTTGCAGGTACTACTCCAACTACGTATGTGCAGGCGATGCTGATTTGGTAGAGGAGGCGAGAAAGTCATTCTTCAGTGGACACGCCTCGTTCTCCATGTACGCATCGACTTTCACGGCGGTATGACTTTGTGACCATAGATGAAATGTGCCGGATTGGAAATACAGAAATGGTCATGGAGGTTATGGACTCCTATCGTTCTGAATCGACATTTTTGAAAAATGGATTCCGGATGTTTTTCGGAGAAATTTCGTGAAAAAACAAAACTAAAAAGAGAAGCCTTTTCAATGTAGTCCGAAGTGAGCAAAATGAAGTAACTTGCGAGCTCTATCTTGCTACTGGAAGTACAAATCCTGCAGGACCCGCTCTCAAACGTACACAGATCTCAAGAAGCTACATATAAGCTCGAAACCGTGAGTGGACCCTAGGTATCAATCTTCATTTTCACCGAACCTTCTTCCAAGGGGGTTTATTGGAGGCGCTGAACACGTATACTGCAGCAAATCTATACAGGAACGCACGAAAACACGACTAAGGGATTCGTTTTCGTGTTTTCGGACGATTACGGTTGTTTACGTTAGGTATAAACCCCTTTATATAGTGGCCTGCCGCGATCGTCCGAAAATTGCAAAGAACCTTATATTAGTTTTCAGCGCCCCAAGAAACCTATAGACGAAATATCGAAAAGAAAATGCAGATTTTTTTTTGGGCCCACCTACCGCTTCGTGCTCATATTTTTGAGGTCTAGGTTCGGGGACGAGTCACTTACGATTTTTAACTACTAGTGGCATTTCGCTCCCTTCATGCACCGATAAAATAGCTTCCTTGTTCGGACTATTTTCTAACCGGGTGATTCCTTCAAAACTGCAAAAAGAAAACGGTACGATAACTGCTCCAGAATTTTTCTGGTGTGAGCATGAGAAAAGATGTGAGTAATTCAAAAGTATGTTCTCAGTATTTTTACGCTAAAAGGCATTCCCAGCAATTCAAGTGCTATTATTAGCTTTCTCCATAACCACCGAGGTGGAAGATTTTGTTTTCAGATATATCTGCTGGCACGAACTCCACGTCATCCCTTCCGTCAAATGACACTTCCACTGATTCAGGTTGCTTTGATATCAATGGGTGTGTGAATTGACGCCATTTCCACCAACAATGAATATATACAACTTTTCGAGGAAACGTGATTTTTAAGGGTTATTCATAGCATACTCGCGCGTCAATGATAACAAACACCATTGGAGTGATGTGCTCGTAGGAATCTTCGTCGGAATAGTGACGGCAATTTACACGGTGAGCTTACTGCATGCTTCTTCCACCTACCACCTGAAAACAATTCCAGCAACATAGAAGCTTCAATACAAAACATGCTAAGTACTTTCAATTATACAGTTGACCGCAATGTTAAAAGGACATGGTGCGGTTGCGGACTCGCACTAAAACTACGGTAGAATCTGGCACTTTGCCAGATTTCGTCATCGATCGGCGCCACAGCTGATATTCTCGTGAGCAGAGAGACGACGGTTGGCGCCGATCGCTGACGAAATCTGGCAAGGTGCCAGATTCTACCGTAGTTTAGTGCGAGTCCGCAACCGCACCATGTGCTTTTAACATTGCTGTCAACTGCACACTTGACTATATGAATGGAAGTTCAGAAACAAAGCACTCGAGAAGCGTGACTTGGTGCAAAAATTACTGAAAAGCATTGCAATATACATAATCGAGATTTGAGCTCAAAAGCAGTGTTCACGATAGAAAACTTTTCCTTTTTTTTTGCAGAAACGTAAGCTCTTGATGTTTCTTAGGAAAGGATCGGCAAAAGAAAAGCGAGAAACAACCAGGAGGGCAGCGAAAATCGCGTGGATCAGCATTTGCGGTCGTTTCTACTCCCGCCTCCGAGTGGAGCGGCACAGTGCATTCTTGTAAGGCATCGTTTATACTTCCGCCGCCGAGCGGCGCGACGAAGTGCAATCCTATAGTATCGATCGTACCGCGCCGCGTGATCAATATTACAGGAATGCACTATGCCGTGCCGCTCGGCGGCGGGAGTATAAACGAACCCTAATATTGATCACGCGGCGCGGCATGATCGGTACCGTAGGATTGCACTTCGCCGCAATGCTCGGCGGCGGAAGTATAAATGGCGCCTTAGATGCGTGCGCATACCTTCATTCGAGCGTGTCGAGGTAGGGGGACGACACCAAGTCCGAGCAATCTTTTGGGGACAGATTCCGCCCTTATTTCGGGGACATGGCGTTCCCCAACAAATTTGCTGGGGACAACGCGATTGGAGCGCGGTTTTCGACAGGACGACTTATTTTGTCATTTTGAATCGTAGTTTCGATGGAAACCTGGAAGGTTTTGAATAATGTTATACAGCCCAGCCCACCCCATTCGGCTCTCGTGAACAAAGTTAGTGATATCCAATTGATAAAGGGTAGAGTATAAAAGAAGTGGAGAGCGGTGGGTCTTCATTCTCGCACCGTCCTCCTCCAGGGTTCAGCAGTTGAGGCTCCGCACGGGCAAGAAGTTAGGAAAACAGCACCGCCGGTGCTCGAGATATGGCAAATTTGTTGTGAAAACTTGGAAAAATTTAGAGCCAATTGGAGGGAGCCGATTGGGGGGGTGGGCTGGATAAGAGCACCCGAAGGTTTTCCACATTTGCCCACTCCATCGGTGAGTGAACAACGTCGGCGACATCTCAGAGGCGGTATTAGTACTAAGGCGCATCCATTTGTTGTATACCCATTAATTTTACAGAAACCCAATAAAATTTCAAAACTTTGCAGTGTCAGCCGCTTTTCGGGTCTAGTCTGCTTTCACTCTCTATTCTCTGTATTACTGTTTCTCGTGCCGCTTACTTCTCGTTCGTCCTGCATTATCGCCATGTAAGAGATTCCTGCTGTGCTTTTCTGGGTCAAATTCCGGGCGCAATTGCGTCTCGGCACGCTTTGCGGCCTTTCGAGTCAAAAGAGTTTCCAGCACCGCAGCCGCCGATCTGCTGACTCTAGGTGGGTTTTACAAACTGGAAACTAAACAAGTTTGGAGAAAACGGTATAAAAAGCCACATCGAGTCGGCTTTGGCGCTGGAAACACGGCTGACTCGAGCGCGAGCGGCCGCAAAGCGTGTGGAGACGCAATTGCGGACCGGATTTTGACCCAGAGAGGCACCAGTACAACAAAAGAGTCTGTAAAAATTGTTCGCAATCTCAAGAACTTTCCAGAAGGCACTCCTCCTTACCGGAATTCGGCAACACAATCCAAAAATGTATATATATATATATATATATATATATATATATATATATATATATATATATATATATATATATATATATATATATATATATATATATATATATATATATATATATATATATATATATATATATATATAGAATTACTCCAAAGTTCCGAGTGAATCTCAATCTTACCATTACTGTTTCATAATCTCAATTGAAGGTACAGCGTCAGAACAAGTGGGTTCTAACCGCATCACCAATTTTTTTCGAAGCCCATTTCGCTCACATCTAGTTCATCAAGAGGCATTTGCATTTATCGGAATCATGTTGTATAAAACCGCGCTCCAATAACATCCATCACATACATATATATGTACGTGCACCGAATTTGCGCCAACGCTCAACAAGGAACGCAAAGTATCAATATGATCAGTGCGACTGTATTCATACGGCCCCAGTCTTGGTAGTATTCAGAAAAATGAAAACATATTACATGTAATATAAAAGGCCTGAATTAATATACATGTAACATAAATTGGCCAATTTATATTACTTGCAAATTATCTTGACCGATGTATGTTGCTTGTGATATATCGGCCCCTCGCTCGCAGGTCAAATGTCGCACGTAATGTTTTTGATGGCTGAAGACATAATACTTGTAACATAGGAGACGATTACAATGTACTCGTCAATGTAAATTACATGTGAATCATCTCTACTCAAGTATATTACATGTAACATAAGAGTAACATAATTCGAATATCGTCACCAGCTGAGGGCCCATGTTGAACACCTTCCCCAAACATGCCCAGCATACGGGCCGTCGCGTATTTACCTTGGCGGCGACCGGAGATCCATTGGGTTGGCATTCGATTGGGGTGGTCACTCACCCTTGTCGGAATTTGATCTCTCACCCCTTGTGGATCGTGCTAATCGTGAGGAGGAAGAGAGGGAGAGAATGACATACAATAGTTTTAAAGCAAGCCTGAGCCCACTGCCTCGTGTGTGAAGCTGTGGTTTCCAAGCTTGTTGCTTCATCTAGGGAGCAGCAAACTTTGAGCTCCTGTGTGTCCTCTTGTGTGTATGTCCAAGAAAGCTCAAAGCTTGCTGATTTGTACCTGAATCAGCAACTTGAAACTGCCAGCTGCAACCCTTGAGCATCGAGCTTCAACTTGCAGACCTAACTAAGTCACATGAAGTATAAGTGTACCACAAATTTACCAGAATATATATATAGCACCAGCGGCGTCGCTGGGGTCCGGCTACGCCGGCCCATTTGCCGGCTCCGCCGGCATCTTGAGTTTAAGTCGAATGAATAGAAATCCGCAGATTCTATGTGAGAAGACGTACAGAAGTTCTCACGCTTGTCGGCTATCGCCGACCTCTGCCGCTGGAATCCGGTTGCGCCGGCTCATGATCTGGTTTCGCCGACAACACTCGAGCAATGAGAAATTACAAAGCATTTCAGAACTTGCAAACCCCTGATAACCTTCATATTTTATGCAGTTGCACACCGACCCTTCTTCAGTTTTAAGAGGTCCTAAAGTGGTAGTTCATTTATATCCATTTCTGTCGTGATAAAGACAACCGCTGTTTGAGATTTAGTAAATGCCTCCATGACCAACCGACACCCTGCTACCTTTGATGCCAAATGAAGTAAAATGATGTTTGTGTTTCCTAGATGCATATTTCGATTAACTCACATTACCATCGTACATAAACCGGATTTAGAAAGGTTAGCGCATATGCATATAAACAGCTAACCAGTTGAAATGAGTGGTTAAGGGGGAGGGGACGTGAAGAAAGCGGTGGGATGCGCTCTCCTATAGATGCACATAACGATTTTGAAGTTCTGCGCTCACCCTCTTCGATCCCGCACACTTCCTACGGCGTCCCACTCACTCTCTACGGCGTCTGGTGCACTCCCACTTGGGTCCCACACACTTTCTACGGCGTTCTGCGCGCTCTTGAGCCCGTACCCGTAAGGTCGCCCGTCTTGAAAGTCAAGCCGAATAAACGGTCAAGAAAACACACAGAGAAACGCACACATATAGTTCGCACAATCATTTTAGTCTGATGAATGGACGGGGTTGCGACGGTAGATCACACCGCGCGAATCGAAACCCCATTCTCCAGTGAGGCCGCCAGCCCCGCCCGGCCTGCCACCTGGTCCATGCGTCAGACTAAAATGAAAACGGAAACCATACATACATTCCTGAAAGTTTAGGTTCCTGACAAAAGTAAAGATTTGGCATGGCAATTTTTTCGAAAAATTAGAAATATAATCAGTTAAAAGGGAAAGGTAAAGAAAAATGAAAAAAAGCTTTTAAAATAATCCTGAGAACGTTTTGACGTAGAATAGTTTGATTTAGGGAAATGTAGTGAAATACTTGAAGGTATAGTGGAGTCCACCAAGAGTGTCTCATTTACTTATCAATAGGAAGCGGTCGACTGGGGATCAATGTGCATGAATCCCATACCAGCACGCACGATACCGATTGAGCGAGAGCGGTTGTGCTGCAACGAGTTTCATGTTCATTGATCCCCAATCGACCGCTTCTCATTGATATGTAAATGAGACACTGTTGGTGGACTCCACTATATGATTTGGCAGTCGAGTTTGAACCAACTATTGATAAAAGTTGTGCGAAACGAGAGATCGCGTTGTTGAGCTTATCCGTAGAACATGTCGAAGCAAAATCATGCGTGATATGGAACAAACAGTTGACTCTACTTCACTTAATACGTGAAGACCGGAGCATTTCAGCTCCCGAACGAGTTTTTACTGCTTGCCTTATCACGCGTGATTTTGCTTCGATATGTTCTACGGATAAGCTCATACAATGCGATCTCTCGTTTTGCACAACTCTTATCAATAGTTGGTTCAAACTCGACTGCCAAATCATACTTTCAACTATTTTACTACATTTCCTTAAATCAAACTATTCTACGTCAACTCGTTCTCAGGAATATTTCAAAACCTTTTTTTCATTTTTCTTTACCTTCACCTTTTAACTGAGTATATTTCTAATTTTTCGAAAAAATGGCCATGTCCTAAAGGTTTCCTTTCTAACATGATTTATGCCTGTTGGTGTTAATTCAAAGTAAACCCACTGATGCCCTGCAGCCTCCCCCCTTCTATGAAGTCCTGCGCACTCCAACTGATGGCCTGCGCACTCCCATCAATGTCGTGCACACTTTCTATGACGTCCTGCACATTACCACTAAAGTCGTGCAACCTCCCACTGAAGTCCTGCACCTTTTCAATGAGGTGCTGCACACTGCCACTAACGTCCTGCATACTACCGCTGATGGCCTGCACACGTTTTATAACGTCCTGCCGACTCCCACTGATGTCCTGCACACTTTCTACGGCATCCGGCGCACTCTCATTGAGGTCCCACACACTGTACTTGGGCCGAATCGAATGATCGAATCATCATCCGATTGAAAAAAGTCGACTTCGATTAAATCGACTAAGTCGACTATTCGAAAAGTGGAAAATCCGGCAAAATCGAAAAGTCGATCATTCGGAAAAGGGCGATTTTCGAATAAGTCGAGAAGCCGATCATTCGAAAAAGGGCGATTTTCGAATAAGTCGAGAAGTCGATCATTCGAAAAGGGGCTATTTTCGAATAAGTCGAGAAGTCGATCATTCGAAAGGAGTAATATCCGACTTATTCGAAAATTTTGCCGCTCTTAAGAGTACCTGGCCTACTTGTTATCCGAAGATAATTCTTCGGATAATGGATATATTCAGATATTGCCGATTTCAAAGTTTTCCGGAAATTGGTTCAGTTCAGATAATGCTTTTTTTTTCAAATTTTCGGATACTGGATCGATTCAGAGATAATGCCACTTTTCTCAATGATTCGGATACGGATAACAGGTCGGATAATTTCGGAACAAAGTTCAATTGAGGCAAAACGGTAAAAAAATGAACCAGGTACTCAAGGCAAGCCTCTAAAAACATCCATAATTGAAGAAACAGAAGTACTTCTGTGCATTTGCAGCATGTTCACATGCAAACTTCAATCTTCATAACTGCATATTAATAAAATTATGAAAATAAACCTTCGATTACTCTATCGTCGTTGGGAGACACATTATTATCCGTACGCAGGTTTTCTAGAACAACTAGCTATTAAAAAGTATGCGAAGCAGCTATACGAAAAACTTCTACACTGAATAACTAGCCACTTGGTCATCTCACTTGACCACGCCCATTTTTCCGCGCCGCCACGACTCTTCCGATTTCGGAAGGAGGAGGAAAACCCTGAGTTGATGCACTAAACAGAAGGCGGTACGGGAAAATGGGCGTGGCCAAGTGAAATTCTGTCCTGATTTATCCGATTGTATTTAAAAATTATACGAAAATTATCCGATTTTATCCGAAATTTTACCCGAATTTCATCCGAATTTTTGACCCTTCGGATAAGGTTTGATTCAGATAGTGCCGATTTAAAATTTCCCGGATATTGGTTCGATTCAGATAATGCGTTTTTTTTTTCAAATTTTCGGATATAGGATTATCCAAATCGGATATCCGAAAAGGAGCGATTCGGATACTAAGTATAGAACCTGGCTAATGAGAAAGATGTTAAAAATGCCAGCTACTCCATCAGGACACATTTTTCTACTTTGCGCGTAATCAATGCAGAATTTTTGTAGCCGCAGACAAACATAATAGATGCCTTCTTTCTACAATCTAATTAGTTTTTTTTCTTATTTCAACATGTGCGCAACGCTCAATGAATTTTAGAATGACTTAAGAGCTCATAAGATTTCAAATGTAGGTGTCTGAATGAGAATAAAAATGGGGAAACTGCGGGCGAATTATGCTGATCATCGAGGAGGAAAATCGTCATATGAGAGTGGTCGTACCGGGTAGAAAACCATAGTTTTTTTTCCATATTCTATACAGCTTGGTCTCTTTAGTGAGAGAAATTTTCGGACGAGTCTCTAAAAAATCTTCATTTGTAAAGAAAACCAGTTCTAATACACTGTAAAAATGACTTGAAGTTCGCGCCAAAATCGTTTTCGAAGTTTTCCTGCATGTGGAGTTTGGGCCATTGTTGTTTTAGTGTTGTTTGACAATCGCATCAGCATTCCATGAGAAGGGGTAGATGATGGACCTGAAGTGATAGATGATCGACCCCATAGCGACTTTCGGCTTGCCGTAGCTTTTAAAGGCAGTGTTCACGATGAATCTCATATTCGACTTCGACTCAAAAATAGGGTTGTTCGGTCGTGAGCTATCCAATAGTGAATAAACAGCGAAGAAAAGCGCTCAGATTAAGTTAAAATAGCTGTTTGTAACGTTCTGGCCGTGGACGAGCTTACGGGCCCTGCTAGTTTCCGCAAGTGCGCGCTAATGGCGAAATGTGCGCGAATCGATCGGGCTGGACGTGGCGGAGTTCCTTGGCAATTTGCCATCGAAAACGTCCGCAGGGCCACGAGCTCGTCAGAACGGGGCGGGCGAGCTAAGAGCAGGCGTACTGGGCTAACGCTAAATCTCTTCGCCGTCGTTTTTATTGATTTCTAACTCGTTTTCGCTGCTTTTTTTCGACCCTGTCCCCTCTAGCATCTGCTAGCGTAATATTTCACACTAGAAACTTAAAAGCGAGATTAATCGTGAACCCTGCTTTTAGGAGCTGAAACAGGCCTCGGCTGATATCTGAGCTAGGTATGGGGTGTCAGCTTGTGCGCTACATTGAGAATGTCGCGACGCATCCGCGCGCGCACGAGGAAAAAGGGCCATTCTTATCAAAGCTCTGTTCATACAGTCAGCGCAGATCGCACTGATACTTTGCGTTCCCTGTTGTGCGGTAGCGCAAGCTCGGTGCCCGCATGTTATAACACGTGGCACCTAATTTGCACTAACTGTCGATAGGGACCGCCAAGTATTAGCATGATCCGAGCAAACTGTACACTCGTTGCCCCATACCTCGGTGAAATTGAGAGACTCGCTTTAGTTTTCGAATGATGTTTCCCCGCCGTTGTTCCCCGGACAGTAGCCGGCTCAAAGGCATCGTACGCGCTGAAAACCACTCACCGTTTTTTGAGTTTGAATCGTTGGTTGGGCCCCCCTGAGAACGTGGGTAAAGTTTGTCGGGTGACCGACGCATTATTGGGAAGATATGGGTGATCGAATGCCTCGAATTCCACCAAAAGAGGCCGGCCTTCTGACAGCCATGTGGCATAAAATGAAAAAGAAAGAAGGTTCTCAACAAGCGATATCGCGTAAATGAGTGGAACTTCATGTATCATTTGTTGATAAGCTGCCTTCTTTTCTCATTTGAGGCCACATGGCTGTCAGAAGGCCGGCCTCTTTTGGTGGAATTCGAGGCATTCGATCTCCCATATCTTCCCAATGATGCGTCGGTGACTCGACAAGCTCTACCCACGTACTCAGGCGGGCCCGGCCAATGATTCAAACTCAAAAAACGATGAGTGGTTTTCAGCCCGTACGATGCCTTTAAAGGCAGCATACACGCTCGTAAACATGGTCGAGATGTCAGCATAAACAGACCCGCACGGCCCCTACCATGTCGTCAACGACGTGTGAAGCGCTGAAAATCATCCAGAATGACATAATTTGAGCAATAATGTCTCGCCGGCCCGTATTCTCACACCCCTTCGAGTAACATAATGAAAAGTTTAACTTAAAGGCAGTGTCCACGATAAAAACCATGTCTGTTTTTTTGGTAGAACTCGGCAGATGCAGGTCCTAGCGAAACCATAACGTTGAAATAACTAAGAAAAATGTGCTTGGAACGGTCCTCTTCGGCCCCAAAGTTGGACACCCGTCAGCTCGTCACACCCATATGCACTTTCCTCGCCTACCGACGTGAATAAATGAATGTTCGAGATTGTGAGATGAGCGATAATTTGCGATCAATAGCCCCGTTCTTCCCTTCATTCTCAACTTCTCTCTTTACTCAGGTCAGCTCGCATACATCGGCTGCAAAAGACAGAAGTTACAAGCCTCGGAAAACTCGTCCACCAAGTTTCCTTAGCTCAATCTTTGAGGGACCATAACTCCATTTCCAGAAGGTCTTGTACGATTACAGAGACATCACTGGAATCAGCATGGAGCCGTTTTCAAGATAGGCGGAAAAACAGAACAAAGGTTTCCATCGTGAACACTGCCTTTAAGAAAACATGTGATAATTGAGAGGGATTGCACTATGAAAAGGGAGTGCACGAGAGAAACAGCTCGATTTACGTGGATATTACATGTTTGTACGCCGATGAAATCCTCCATTTTCAAAATCCAGCCGCAAAAGAGCGGCATTCTCAAAAGTGGACGATAGTTAATCGGTATGTAGACATGTTTTACTCAGGTAAATCGAGCTGTTTCTCTCGAGCACTCCCTTTTGATAGTGCTATCTCTCTAAACTATCACATGTTTTCTCAAGTTTAACTTTTCATTCTGTTACTCGAAGGGGTGTGAAAATACGGGCGTGCGAGACATGATTGCTCAAATTATGTCATTCTGGATGATTTTCAGCGCTTCAAACGTCGTTGACGACATGGTAGGGGCCGTGCAGGTATTTCGACCATGTTTGCAAGCGTGTATGCTGCCTTTAAAGGCACAGTACACCCTCAGATAGGATTTTTGAGGTTTTCGTGTATTTGTGTAGAAGACCCCTCCTGTATAACACGTGCCAAATGCGAGATCTAAATTCCTCCAAATAAGCGAGATATAAGTGACCACCACGGGCCCGACCCCCTCCAACCACCACCACAGGCCCGGCCCCCTTCCTGATTTTCGATCTGAATAGCGGCTAGACGTATGGATGATTTTCAACCGACTCGTCGTTCTTCACTCCCTTTCCTATCTATCTCCTCATCCTGTTCTGCTCTCGTGCCGCGACTGCGAACGAAGAGACTACGGGCCTGAGACAACTCGTCCACCAAATTTTCGCCCTCAAAGTATAGTCATTTTCGAGGAGCCATAACTCCGATTGTAAGGGGGCTTGAGCGATTTCAGAGATTCCATTGTGATCAGAGTGTGACCCTCTCCAAGATCAGCATAACACCTGAAAAATAATTTTTGGGTGTCCTAAGCCTTTAAGCTATTCTTTTTTCGCAATCCAATTTATAAATATGCGCACAAATATGTAATGGAGCTATTGCGGGAAGGAAAAAGTCAGTTTGGCTGTCACGTCTTCATGTACCGTCCGAATGGCTGAATGGAAGGGTAGGTAATTTTTTAAGTCGATTGAAAAAGTCGACTTTTTATTCGAAAAGTCGATCACTCGAAAAAATGTGTTTTTCGACTTATTCGAAAAAGTCGATCATTGGAAAAGTTGAAATTTCAGCTAAATCGGAATGTCGATCATTCGAAAAAGTTTAATCTTCGACATATTTGAAAAGTCGATCATTCGGAAGAAATTTCAATTTGCCCAAGTATACCACACACTTTCTACGGCGTTCTGCGCACACCCATTTGGGTCACAAGCACGCTCCTGCCGATCATTTTTTCCGCAGGGCTATCGTAACACTCCTTTGATTTCAAGTGTCAGCTTGGATATGACCACATCGTGGTAGCCAACAATCATGTTTGCACAATTTCGACCTCCTCAGCCACTTTCCAGTGGCTTCTCGAAGAGAGCGGTGTGTGAATGAATGCATACCGCTACTCCGCCCTTTTATACCCCGCATGTTATGAGTGTGTTATCGTTCGTTATCATGTTTTGTTCAAGATTGGTGAGGGTAGCCCTGCGGAAAAAAATTATCGGCATGGGCGTGCTTGTATTTGGGTCCCGCGCACTTTCTACGGCGTCCGGCGCACTTCCAGTTGGGTCCCACACACGTTCTACGGCGTCTTGTGCACTTCCACTAGGTCACCGCACAGTTTCTACGGCGTTCGACGCACCCTCATTTGGGTCCCGAACACTTTCTACGGCGTTCTGCGCACAACCATTTGTGTCCCGCACACTTTCTACGGCGTCCGGCGCACTCTCATTTGGGTCCCGAACACTTTCTACGGCGTTCTGCGCACAACCATTTGTATCCCGCACACTTTCTACGGCGTCCGGCGCACTCTCATTTGGGTCCCGAACACTTTCTACGGCGTTCTGCGCACAACCATTTGTGTCCCGCACACTTTCTACGGCGTCCGGCGCACTCTCATTTGGGTCCCGAACACTTTCTACGGCGTTCTGCGCACAACCATTTGTATCCCGCACACTTTCTACGGCGTCCGGCGCACTCTCATTTGGGTCCCGAACACTTTCTACGGCGTTCTGCGCACAACCATTTGTATCCCGCACACTTTCTACGGCGTCCGGCGCACTCTCATTTGGGTCCCGAACACTTTTAACGGCGTTCTGCGCACACCCGTTTGGGTCCCGCACACTTTCTACAGCGTCCGGCGCACTCCCACTTGGGTCCCACACACCTTCTACGGCGTCTTGCGTGTTCCTACTGGGGTCCCGCACACTATCTACGGCGTCCGCCGCACTCTCATTTGGGTCCCACACACTTTCTACGGCGTTCTGCGCACACTCATTTGGGTCCCATACACTTTCTACGGCGTCCGGCGCACTCTCATTGGGGTCCCACGCACTTTCTACGGCGTTCTGTGCACACCCATTTGGGTCACAAGCACGCTCCTGCCGATCATTTTTCGGCAGGGCTATCTTAACACTCCTTTGAAAATTTTCAAGTGTCAGTTTGGATATGAGCACATCGTGGTATCCAACAATCATGTTTGCACAATTTCGACCTCCTCAGCCACTTTCCAGTGGCTTCTCAAAGAGAGCGGTGTGTGAATGAATGCATACCGCTACTCGAATACCGGTATGGAGCTTCGGGGATCGGACCTGCTCCGCGCGCGGTCGCGGCGCGGCTCAGCTAATCACGATCATTTCAGCCCCATCGCATCTCTCATTCGCGAAACGAATGAGGAATCAACAAGTGCTAATGGTAATACAACTAGTTACATTGAAACAATGACAAACAAACAAAACAAAAAATTAGAAAGGGAGATTAACATTAATGTTTAAAATGGCATGTTCGTTAAGCTGCTCGTGTTGTGTTCATTCACGGCGTAACGCGTCAATATTACGCCATTTTTTCTATTTTCTCCGCTATTTTGGGCCGCGGATGATTCAAGTATTGGTGGCATCTTTCCTGCGATTTCTTTGGGTGCAAAGCTAGTTGGTGACAGCCACTCACGTTTCAGACATGAAAATGAAACACGATAGATTTAGCCTCCACGCAGGGGAGTTCCTCCCCTGAGCGACGGTGCAGCCGCAGGCTGCATCGTCCACATAGGGTTCTAACTGATTTCCACCCCCGAAATATCCGATACACGATAGATTTACCCTCCACGCAGGGGATTTCCTCCCCTGAGCGACGGTGCAGCCCCAGGCTGCACCGTCCACATAGGGCTCTAACTGATTTCCACCCCCGAAATACCCGATACACGATAGATTTAGCCTCCACTCAGGGGATTTCCTCCCCTGAGCGACGGTGCAGCCTCAGGCTGCACCGTCCACATAGGGTTCTAACTGATTTCCACCCCCGAAATACCCGATACACCATAGATTTAGCCTCCACGCAGGGGATTTCCTCCCCTGAGCGACGGTGCAGCCGCAGGCTGCACCGTCCACATAGGGTTCTAACTGATTTCCACCCCTGAAATACCCGATACACCATAGATTTAGCCTCCACGCAGGGGATTTCCTCCCCTGAGCGACGGTGCAGCCGCAGGCTGCACCGTCCACATAGGGTTCTAACTGATTTCCACCCCCGAAATACCCGATACACCATAGATTTAGCCTCCACGCAGGGGATTTCCTCCCCTGAGCGACGGTGCAGCCGCAGGCTGCACCGTCCACATAGGGTTCTAACTGATTTCCACCCCCGAAATACCCGATACACCATAGATTTAGCCTCCACGCAGGGGATTTCCTCCCCTGAGCGACGGTGCAGCCGCAGGCTGCACCCTCCACATAGGGTTCTTACTGATTTCCACCCCCCGGAATACCCGATACACTATAGATTTAGCCTCCACGCAGGGATTTTCCTCCCCTGAGCGACGGTGCAGCCGCAGGCTGCACCGTCCACATAGGGTTCTAACTGATTTCCACAACCCGAAATACCCGATACACGATAGATTTAGCCTCCACGCAGGGAATTTCCTCCCCTGAGCGACGGTGCAGCCGCAGGCTGCACCGTCCACATAGGGTTCTAACTGATTTCCACCCCCGAAATACCCGATACACGATAGATTTAGCCTCCACGCAGGGGATTTCCTCCTGAGCGACGGTGCAGCCGCAGGCTGCACCGTCCACATAGGGTTCTAACTGATTTCCAACCCGAAATACCCGATACACCATAGATTTAGCCTCCACGCAGAGTATTTCCTCCCTGAGCGACGGTGCAGCCGCAGGCTGCACCGTCCACATAGGGTTCTAACTGATTTCCACCCCGAAATACCCGATACACCATAGATTTAGCCTCCACGCAGGGGATTTCCTCCCTGAGCGACGGTGCAGCCGCAGGCTGCACCGTCCACATAGGGTTCTAACTGATTTCCACCCCGAAATACCCGATACACCATAGATTTAGCCTCCACGCAGGGGATTTCCTCCCCTGAGCGACGGTGCAGCCGCAGGCTGCACCGTCCACATAGGGTTCTAACTGATTTCCACCCCGAAATACCCGATACACCATAGATTTAGCCTCCACGCAGGGGATTTCCTCCCTGAGCGACGGTGCAGCCGCAGGCTGCACCGTCCACATAGGGTTCTAACTGATTTCCACCCCGAAATACCCGATACACCATAGATTTAGCCTCCACGCAGGGGATTTCCTCCTGAGTGACGGTGCAGCCGCAGGCTGCACCGTCCACATAGGGTTCTAACTGATTTCCACCCCCGAAATACCCGATACACGATAGATTTAGCCTCCACGCAGGGGATTTCCTCCCCTGAGCGACGGTGCAGCCGCAGGCTGCAACGTCCGCATAGGTTTCAACTGATTTCCACCCCCGAAATACCCGATACACGATAGATTTAGCCTCCACGCAGGGGATTTCCTCCCTCGAGCGACGGTGCAGCCGCAGGCTGCACCGTCCACATAGGGTTCTAGCTGATTTCCACACCCGAAATACCCGATACACGATAGATTTAGCCTCCACGCAGGGGATTTCCTCCTGAGCGACGGTGCAGCCGCAGGCTGCACCGTCCACATAGGGTTCTAACTGATTTCCACCCCTGAAATACCCGATACACGATAGATTTAGCCTCCACGCAGGGGATTTCCTCCCTGAGCGACGGTGCAGCCGCAGGCTGCACCGTCCACATAGGGTTCTAACTGATTTCCACCCCGAAATACCCGATACACGATAGATTTAGCCTCCACGCAGGGGATTTCCTCCTGAGCGACGGTGCAGCCGCAGGCTGCAACGTCCACATAGGGTTCTAACTGATTTCCACCCCGAAATACTCGATACACGATAGATTTAGCCTCCACGCAGAGGATTTCCTTCCCTGAGCGACGGTGCAGCCGCAGGCTGCACCGTCCACATAGGGTTCTAACTGATTCCCACCCCTGAAATACCCGATACACCATAGATTTAGCCTCCACGCAGGGGATTTCCTCCCCTGAGCGACGGTGCAGCCGCAGGCTGCACCGTCCACATAGGGTTCTAACTGATTTCCACCCCCGAAATACCCGATACACGATAGATTTAGCCTCCACGCAGGGGATTTCCTCCCCTGAGCGACGGTGCAGCCGCAGGCTGCAACGTCCACATAGGGTTCTAACTGATTTCCACCCCTGAAATACTCGATACACGATAGATTTAGCCTCCACGCAGAGGATTTCCTTCCCTGAGCGACGGTGCAGCCGCAGGCTGCACCGTCCACATAGGGTTCTAACTGATTTCCACCCCTGAAATACCCGATACACCATAGATTTAGCCTCCACGCAGGAGATTTCCTCCCCTGAGCGACGGTGCAGCCGCTGGCTGCACTGTCCACATAGGCTTCTAACTGATTTCCACCCCCGAAATACCCGATACACGATAGATTTAGCCTCCACGCAGGGGATTTCCTCCCCTGAGCGACGGTGCAGCCGCAGGCTGCACCGTCCACATAGGGTTCTAACTGATTTCCACCCCTGAAATACCCGATACACCATAGATTTAGCCTCCACGCAGAGGATTTCCTTCCCTGAGCGACGGTGCAGCCGCAGGCTGCCCCGTCCACATAGGGTTCTAACTGATTTCCACCCCCGAAATACCCGATACACCATAGATTTAGCCTCCACGCAGGGGATTTCCTCCTCTGAGCGACGGTGCAGCCGCAGGCTGCACCGTCCACATAGGGTTCTAACTGATTTCCACCCCTGAAATACCCGATACACCATAGATTTAGCCTCCACGCAGGGGATTTCCTCCCCTGAGCGACGGTGCAGCCGCAGGCTGCACCGTCCACATAGGGTTCTAACTGATTTCCACCCCCGAAATACCCGATACACCATAGATTTAGCCTCCACGCAGGGGATTTCCTCCTCTGAGCGACGGTGCAGCCGCAGGCTGCACCGTCCACATAGGGTTCTAACTGATTTCCACCCGAAATACCCGATACACCATAGATTTAGCCTCCACGCAGGGATTTCCTCCCTGAGCGACGGTGCAGCCGCAGGCTGCACCGTCCACATAGGGTTCTAACTGATTTCCACCCCGAAATACCCGATACACCATAGATTTAGCCTCCACGCAGGGATTTCCTCCCTGAGCGACGGTGCAGCCGCAGGCTGCACCGTCCACATAGGGTTCTAACTGATTTCCACCCCGAAATACCCGATACACCATAGATTTAGCCTCCACGCAGGGGAGTTCCTACCCTGAGCGACGGCGCAGCCGCAGGCTGCATCGTCCACATAGGGTTCTAACTGATTTCCACCCCGAAATACCCAATACACGATAGATTCAGCCTCCACGCAGGCGATTTCCTCTGCTAAGCGACGGTGCAGCCGCAGGCTGCACCGTTCACATAGGGTTCTAACTGATTTCCACCCCCCGAAATACCCGATACACGATAGATTTAGCCTCCACGCAGGGGATTTCCTCCCCTGAGCGACGGTGCAGCCGCAGGCTGCACCGTCCACATAGGGTTCTAACTGATTTCCACCCCCGAAATACCCGATACACGATAGATTTAGCCTCCACGCAGGGGACTTCCTCCCCTGAGCGACGGTGCAGCCGCAGGCTGCATCGTCCACATAGGGTTCTAATTGATTTCCACCCCGAAATACCCAATACACGATAGATTCAGCTTCCACGCAAGGGATTTCCTCCCCTGAGCGACGGTGCAGCCGCAGGCTGCACCGTCCACATAGGGTTCTAACTGATTTCCACCCCCCGAAATACCCGATACACGATAGATTTAGCCTCGACGCAGGGAATTTCCTCCCCTGAGCGCCGGTGCAGCCGCAGGCTGCACCGTCCACATAGGGTTCTAACTGATTTCCACCCCGAAATACCCAATACACGATAGATTCAGCCTCCACGCAGGGGATTTCCTCCCATGAGCGACGGTGCAGCCGCAGACTGCACCGTCCACATAGGGTTCTAACTGATTTCCACCCCCGAAATACCCAATACACGATAGACTTAGCCTCCACGCAGGGGATTTCCTCCACTGAGCGACGGTGAAGCCGTAGGCTGCATCGTCCACATAGGGTTCTAACTGATTTCCACTCCCGAAATACCCGATACATGATAGACTTAGCCTCCACGCAGGAGATTTCCTACCCTGAGCGACGGCGCAGCCGCAGGCTGCACCGTCCACATAGGGTTCTAACTGATTTCCACCCCCGAAATACCCAATTCACGATAGATTCAGCCTCCACGCAGGGGATTTCCTCCCATGAGCGACGGTGCAGCCGCAGACTGCACCGTCCACATAGGGTTCTAACTGATTTCCACCCCCGAAATACCCGATACACCATAGATTTAGCCTCCACGCAGGGATTTCCTCCCTGAGCGACGGTGCAGCCGCAGGCTGCACCGTCCACATAGGGTTCTAACTGATTTCCACCCCGAAATACCCGATACACCATAGATTTAGCCTCCACGCAGGGGATTTCCTCCCTGAGCGACGGTGCAGCCGCAGGCTGCACCGTCCACATAGGGTTCTAACTGATTTCCACCCCGAAATACCCGATACACCATAGATTTAGCCTCCACGCAGGGGATTTCCTCCTGAGCGACGGTGCAGCCGCAGGCTGCACCGTCCACATAGGGTTCTAACTGATTTCCACCCCGAAATACCCGATACACGATAGATTTAGCCTCCACGCAGGATTTCCTCCCTGAGCGACGGTGCAGCCGCAGGCTGCACCGTCCACATAGGGTTCTAACTGATTTCCACCCCGAAATACCCGATACACGATAGATTTAGCCTCCACGCAGGGATTTCCTCCTCTGAGCGACGGAGCAGCCGCAGGCTGCACCGTCCACATAGGGTTCTAACTGATTTCCACCCCTGAAATACCCGATACACCATAGATTTAGCCTCCACGCAGGGGATTTCCTCCCCTGAGCGACGGGGCAGCCGCTGGCTGCCCCGTCCACATAGGGTTCTAACTGATTTCCAGCCCCGAAATACCCGATACACCATAGATTTAGCCTCCACGCAGGGGATTTCCTCCCCTGAGCGACGGTGCAGCCGCAGGCTGCACCGTCCACATAGGGTTCTAACTGATTTCCACCCTGAAATACCCGATACACCATAGATTTAGCCTCCACGCAGGGGATTTCCTCCTGAGCGACGGTGCAGCCGCAGGCTGCACCGTCCACATAGGGTTCTAACTGATTTCCACCCCGAAATACCCGATACACCATAGATTTAGCCTCCACGCAGGGGATTTCCTCCCCTGAGCGACGGTGCAGCCGCAGGCTGCACCGTCCACATAGGGTTCTAACTGATTTCCAGCCCCGAAATACCCGATACACCATAGATTTAGCCTCCACGCAGGGGATTTCCTCCCCTGAGCGACGGCGCAGCCGCAGGCTGCACCGTCCACATAGGGTTCTAACTGATTTCCAGCCCCGAAATACCCGATACACCATAGATTTAGCCTCCACGCAGGGGATTTCCTCCCCTGAGCGACGGTGCAGCCGCAGGCTGCACCGTCCACATAGGGTTCTAACTGATTTCCACCCCCGAAATACCCGATACACCATAGATTTAGCCTCCACGCAGGGGATTTCCTCCCCTGAGCGACGGTGCAGCCGCAGGCTGCACCGTCCACATAGGGTTCTAACTGATTTCCACCCCTGAAATACCCGATACACCATAGATTTAGCCTCCACGCAGGGGATTTCCTCCTGAGCGACGGTGCAGCCGCAGGCTGCACCGTCCACATAGGGTTCTAACTGATTTCCACCCCGAAATACCCGATACACCATAGATTTAGCCTCCACGCAGGGGATTTCGTCCTGGACGGTGCAGCCGCAGGCTGCCGCGTCCACATAGGGTTCTAACTGATTTCCACCCCTGAAATACCCGATACACCATAGATTTAGCCTCCACGCAGGGGATTTCCTCCCTGAGCGACGGTGCAGCCGCAGGCTGCACCGTCCACATAGGGTTCTAACTGATTTCCACCCCGAAATACCCGATACACCATAGATTTAGCCTCCACGCAGGGGATTTCCTCCCTGAGCGACGGTGCAGCCGCAGGCTGCACCGTCCACATAGGGTTCTAACTGATTTCCACCCCGAAATACCCGATACACCATAGATTTAGCCTCCACGCAGGATTTCCTCCCCTGAGCGACGGTGCAGCCGCAGGCTGCACCGTCCACATAGGGTTCTAACTGATTTCCACCCCGAAATACCCGATACACCATAGATTTAGCCTCCACGCAGGGGATTTCCTCCCTGAGCGACGGTGCAGCCGCAGGCTGCACCGTCCACATAGGGTTCTAACTGATTTCCACCCCGAAATACCCGATACACCATAGATTTAGCCTCCACGCAGGGGATTTCCTCCCTGAGCGACGGTGCAGCCGCAGGCTGCACCGTCCACATAGGGTTCTAACTGATTTCCACCCCGAAATACCCGATACACCATAGATTTAGCCTCCACGCAGGGGATTTCCTCCCTGAGCGACGGTGCAGCCGCAGGCTGCACCGTCCACATAGGGTTCTAACTGATTTCCACCCCGAAATACCCGATACACCATAGATTTAGCCTCCACGCAGGGGATTTCCTCCCTGAGCGACGGCAGGCAGCCGCAGGCTGCACCGTCCACATAGGGTTCTAACTGATTTCCACCCCGAAATACCCGATACACCATAGATTTAGCCTCCACGCAGGGATTTCCTCCCTGAGCGACGGTGCAGCCGCAGGCTGCACCGTCCACATAGGGTTCTAACTGATTTCCACCCCGAAATACCCGATACACCATAGATTTAGCCTCCACGCAGAGATTTCCTCCCCTGAGCGACGGTGCAGCCGCAGGCTGCACCGTCCACATAGGGTTCTAACTGATTTCCACCCCTGAAATACCCGATACACCATAGATTTAGCCTCGTCCACATAGGGTTCTAACTGATTTCCACCCCCGAAATACCCGATACACCATAGATTTAGCCTCCACGCAGGGGATTTCCTCCCCTGAGCGACGGTGCAGCCGCAGGCTGCAACGTCCACATAGGGTTCTAATTGATTTCCACCCCGAAATACCCAATACACCATAGATTTAGCCTCCACGCAGGGGATTTCCTCCTGAGCGACGGTGCAGCCGCAGGCTGCACCGTCCACATAGGGTTCTAACTGATTTCCACCCCCGAAATACCCGATACACCATAGATTTAGCCTCCACGCAGGGGATTTCTCCCTGAGCGACGGTGCAGCCGCAGGCTGCACCGTCCACATAGGGTTCTAACTGATTTCCACCCCGAAATACCCGATACACCATAGATTTAGCCTCCACGCAGGGGATTTCCTCCCCTGAGCGACGGTGCAGCCGCAGGCTGCACCGTCCACATAGGGTTCTAACTGATTTCCACCCCGAAATACCCGATACACCATAGATTTAGCCTCCACGCAGGGGATTTCCTCCCCTGAGCGACGGTGCAGCCGCAGGCTGCACCGTCCACATAGGGTTCTAACTGATTTCCACCCCGAAATACCCGATACACCATAGATTTAGCCTCCACGCAGGGGATTTCCTCCCCTGAGCGACGGTGCAGCCGCAGGCTGCACCGTCCACATAGGGTTCTAACTGATTTCCACCCCGAAATACCCGATACACCATAGATTTAGCCTCCACGCAGGGGATTTCCTCCCTGAGCGACGGTGCAGCCGCAGGCTGCACCGTCCACATAGGGTTCTAACTGATTTCCACCCCGAAATACCCGATACACCATAGATTTAGCCTCCACGCAGGGGATTTCCTCCCTGAGCGACGGTGCAGCCGCAGGCTGCACCGTCCACATAGGGTTCTAACTGATTTCCACCCCGAAATACCCGGATACACCATAGATTTAGCCTCCACGCAGGGGATTTCCTCCTGAGCGACGGTGCAGCCGCAGGCTGCACCGTCCACATAGGGTTCTAACTGATTTCCACCCCGAAATACCCGATACACCATAGATTTAGCCTCCACGCAGGGATTTCCTCCCTGAGCGACGGTGCAGCCGCAGGCTGCACCGTCCACATAGGGTTCTAACTGATTTCCACCCCGAAATACCCGATACACCATAGATTTAGCCTCCACGCAGGATTTCCTCCCCTGAGCGACGGTGCAGCCGCAGGCTGCACCGTCCACATAGGGTTCTAACTGATTTCCACCCCGAAATACCCGATACACCATAGATTTAGCCTCCACGCAGGGGATTTCCTCCCTGAGCGACGGTGCAGCCGCAGGCTGCACCGTCCACATAGGGTTCTAACTGATTTCCACCCCCGAAATACCCGATACACCATAGATTTAGCCTCCACGCAGGGGATTTCCTCCCCTGAGCGACGGTGCAGCCGCAGGCTGCACCGTCCACATAGGGTTCTAACTGATTTCCACCCCCGAAAGACCCGATACACCATAGATTTAGCCTCCACGCATGGGATTTCCTGCGCTGAGGGACGGTGCAGCCGCAGGCTGCCCCGTCCCCATAGGGTTCTTACTGATTTCCACCCCTGAAATACTCGATACACGATAGATTTAGCCTCCACGCAGAGGATTTCCTTCCCTGAGCGACGGTGCAGCCGCAGGCTGCACCGTCCACATAGGGTTCTAACTGATTTCCACCCCCGAAATACCCGATACACCATAGATTTAGCCTCCACGCAGGGGATTTCCTACCCTGAGCGACGGTGCAGCCGTTGGCTGCACCGTCCACATAGGGTTCAGACTGATTTCCACCCCCGAAATACCCGATACACGATAGATTTAGCCTCCACGCCGGGGATTTCCTCCCCTGAGCGACGGTGCAGCCGTTGGCTGCACCGTCCACATAGGGTTCAGACTGATTTCCATCCCCGAAATACCCGAGACACGAGAGATTTAGCCTCCACGCCGGGGATTTCCTCCCCTGAGCGACGGTGCAGCCGTTGGCTGCACCGTCCACATAGGGTTCTAACTGAGATCCACCTCCGAAATACCCGATAGACGAGAGATTTAGCCTCCACGCAGGGGATTTCCTACCCTGAGCGACGGTGCAGCCGTTGGCTGCACCGTCCACATAGGGTTCAGACTGATTTCCACCCCCGAAATACCCGATACACGATAGATTTAGCCTCCACGCCGGGGATTTCCTCCCCTGAGCGAGGGTGCAGCCGCAGGCTGCACCGTCCACATAGGGTTCTAACTGATTTCCACCCCCGAAATACCCGATACACCATAGATTTAGCCTCCACGCAGGGGATTTCCTCCCCTGAGCGAGGGTGCAGCCGCAGGCTGCACCGTCCACATAGGGTTTTAACTGATTTCCACCCCGAAATACCCGATACACCATAGATTTAGCCTCCACGCAGGGGAGTTCCTCCTGAGCGACGGTGCAGCCGCAGGCTGCACCGTCCACATAGGGTTCTAACTGATTTCCACCCCGAAATACCCGATACACCATAGATTTAGCCTCCACGCAGGGGATTTCCTCCCTGAGCGACGGTGCAGCCGCAGGCTGCACCGTCCACATAGGGTTCTAACTGATTTCCACCCCGAAATACCCGATACACCATAGATTTAGCCTCCACGCAGGGGATTTCCTCCCTGAGCGACGGTGCAGCCGCAGGCTGCACCGTCCACATAGGGTTCTAACTGATTTCCACCCCGAAATACCCGATACACCATAGATTTAGCCCCCACGCAGGGGATTTCCTCCCCTGAGCGACGGTGCAGCCGCAGGCTGCACCGTCCACATAGGGTTCTAACTGATTTCCACCCCGAAATACCCGATACACGATAGATTTAGCCTCCACGCAGGGGATTTCCTCCCTGAGCGACGGTGCAGCCGCAGGCTGCACCGTCCACATAGGGTTCTAACTGATTTCCACCCCGAAATACCCGATACACCATAGATTTAGCCTCCACGCAGGGGATTTCCTCCCTGAGCGATTTGGTGCAAAGCCGCAGGCTGCACCGTCCACATAGGGTTCTAACTGATTTCCACCCCGAAATACCCGATACACCATAGATTTAGCCTCCACGCAGGGGATTTCCTCCCCTGAGGGACGGTGCAGCCGCAGGCTGCACCGTCCACAGAGGGGTCTAACTGATTTCCACCCCGAAATACCCGATACACCATAGATTTAGCCTCCACGCAGATTTCCTCCCCTGAGCGACGGTGCAGCCGCAGGCTGCACCGTCCACATAGGGTTCTAACTGATTTCCACCCTGAAATACCCGATACACCATAGATTTAGCCTCCACGCAGGGGATTTCCTCCCTGAGCTACGGTGCAGCCGCAGGCTGCACCGTCCACATAGGGTTCTAACTGATTTCCAACCCCGAAATACCCGATACACGATAGATTTAGCCTCCACGCAGGGATTTCCTCCCCTGAGCGACGGTGCAGCCGCAGGCTGCACCATCCACATAGGGTTCTAACTGATTTCCACCCCCGAAATACCCGATACACGATAGATTTAGCCTCCACGCAGGGGATTTCCTCCCCTGAGCGACGGTGCAGCCGCAGGCTGCACCGTCCACATAGGGTTCTAACTGATTTCCACCCCCGAAATACCCGATACACGATAGATTTAGCCTTCACGCAGGAGATTTCCTCCCTGAGCGACGGTGCAGCCGCAGGCTGCACCGTCCACAAAGGGTTCTAACTGATTTGCACCCCCATAATACCCGATACACGATAGATTTAGCCTTCACGCAGGAGATTTCCTCCCTGAGCGACGGTGCAGCCGCAGGCTGCACCATCCACATAGGGTTCTAACTGATTTCCACCCCGAAATACCCGATACACCATAGATTTAGCCTCCACGCAGGGGATTTCCTCCCCTGAGCGACGGTGCAGCCGCAGGCTGCACCGTCCACATAGGGTTCTAACTGATTTCCACCCCGAAATACCCGATACACGATAGATTTAGCCTCCACGCAGGGGATTTCCTCCCTGAGCGACGGTGCAGCCGCAGGCTGCACCGTCCACATAGGGTTCTAACTGATTTCCACCCCGAAATACCCGGATACACCATAGATTTAGCCTCCACGCAGGGGATTTCCTCCCTGAGCGACGGTGCAGCCGCAGGCTGCACCGTCCACATAGGGTTCTAACTGATTTCCACCCCGAAATACCCGATACACCATAGATTTAGCCTCCACGCAGGGGATTTCCTCCTGAGCGACGGTGCAGCCGCAGGCTGCACCGTCCACATAGGGTTCTAACTGATTTCCACCCGAAATACCCGATACACGATAGATTTAGCCTCCACGCAGGGGATTTCCTCCCTGAGCGACGGTGCAGCCGCAGGCTGCACCGTCCACATAGGGTTCTAACTGATTTCCACCCCGAAATACCCGATACACCATAGATTTAGCCTCCACGCAGGAGATTTCCTCCCTGAGCGACGGTGCAGCCGCAGGCTGCACCGTCCACATAGGAGTTCTAACTGATTTCCACCCCGAAATACCCGATACACCATAGATTTAGCCTCCACGCAGGGGATTCCTCCCGTGAGCGACGGTGCAGCCGCAGGCTGCACCGTCCACATAGGGTTCTAACTGATTTCCACCCCTGAAATACCCGATACACCATAGATTTAGCCTCCACGCAGGGGATTTCCTCCCCTGAGCGACGGTGCAGCCGCAGGCTGCACCGTCCACATAGGGTTCTAACTGATTTCCACCCCTGAAATACCCGATACACCATAGATTTAGCCTCCACCCTGGGCATTTCCTCCCTGAGCGACGGTGCAGCCGCAGGCTGCACCGTCCACATAGGCTTCTAACTGATTTCCAGCCCCGAAATACCCGATACACCATAGATTTAGCCTCCACGCAGGGGATTTCCTCCCCTGAGCGACGGTGCAGCCGCAGGCTGCACCGTCCACATAGGGTTCTAACTGATTTCCACCCCCGAAATACCCGATACACCATAGATTTAGCCTCCACGCAGGGGATTTCCTCCTGAGCGACGGTGCAGCCGCAGGCTGCACCGTCCACATAGGGTTCTAACTGATTTCCACCCCGAAATACCCGATACACCATAGATTTAGCCTCCACGCAGGGGATTTCCTCCCTGAGCGACGGTGCAGCCGCAGGCTGCACCGTCCACATAGGGTTCTAACTGATTTCCACCCCGAAATACCCGATACACGATAGATTTAGCCTCCACGCAGGGGATTTCCTCCCTGAGCGACGGTGCAGCCGCAGGCTGCACCGTCCACATAGGGTTCTAACTGATTTCCACCCCGAAATACCCGATACACCATAGATTTAGCCTCCACGCAGGGGATTTCCTCCCCTGAGGGACGGTGCAGCCGCAGGCTGCACCGTCCACATAGGTTTCTAACTGATTTCCACCCCCGAAATACCCGATACACGATAGATTCTGTCTCCACGCAGGGGATTTCCTCCCTGAGCGACGGTGCAGCCGCAGGCTGCACCGTCCACATAGGGTTCTAACTGATTTCCACCCCTGAAATACCCGATACACCATAGATTTAGCCTCCACGCAGGGGATTTCCTCCCCTGAGCGACGGTGCAGCCGCAGGCTGCACCGTCCACATAGGGTTCTAACTGATTTCCACCCCCGAAATACCCGATACACCATAGATTTAGCCTCCACGCAGGGGATTTCCTCCCCTGAGCGACGGTGCAGCCGCAGGCTGCACCGTCCACATAGGGTTCTAACTGATTTCCACCCCCGAAATACCCGATACACCATAGATTTAGCCTCCACGCAGGGGATTTCCTCCCCTGAGCGACGGTGCAGCCGCAGGCTGCACCGTCCACATAGGGTTCTAACTGATTTCCACCCCCGAAATACCCGATACACCATAGATTTAGCCTCCACGCAGGGAATTTCCTCCCCTGAGCGACGGTGCAGCCGCAGGCTGCACCGTCCACATAGGGTTCTAACTGATTTTCACCCCCGAAATACCCGATACACCATAGATTTAGCCTCCACGCAGGGGATTTCCTCCCCTGAGCGACGGTGCAGCCGCAGGCTGCACCGTCCACATAGGGTTCTAACTGATTTCCACCCCCGAAATACCCGATACACGATAGATTTAGCCTCCACGCAGATGATTTCCTTCCCTGAGCGACGGTGCAGCCGCAGGCTGCACCGTCCACATAGGGTTCTAACTGATTTCCACCCCCGAAATACCCGATACACCATAGATTTAGCCTCCACGCAGGGGATTTCCTCCCCTGAGCGACGGTGCAGCCGCAGGCTGCCCCGTCGTCAAAGGGTTCTAACTGATTTCCAACCCCGAAATACCCGATACACGATAGATTCAGCCTCCACGCAGGGATTTTCCTTCCCTGAGCGACGGTGCAGCCGCAGGCTGCCCCGTCCACATAGGGTTCTAACTGATTTCCACCCCTGAAATACCCGATACACCATAGATTTAGCCTCCACGCAGGGGATTTCCTCCCCTGAGCGACGGTGCAGCCGCAGGCTGCACCGTCCACATAGGGTTCTAACTGATTTCCACCCCCGAAATACCCGATACACCATAGATTTAGCCTCCACGCAGGGGATTTCCTCCCTGAGCGACGGTGCAGCCGCAGGCTGCACCGTCCACATAGGGTTCTAACTGATTTCCACCCCGAAATACCCGATACACCATAGATTTAGCCTCCACGCAGGGGATTTCCTCCTGAGCGACGGTGCAGCCGCAGGCTGCACCGTCCACATAGGGTTCTAACTGATTTCCACCCCCGGAAATACCCGATACACCATAGATTTAGCCTCCACGCAGAGGATTTCCTTCCCTGAGCGACGGTGCAGCCGCAGGCTGCTCCGTCCACATAGGGTTCTAACTGATTCCCACCCCTGAAATACCCGATACACCATAGATTTAGCCTCCACGCAGGAGATTTCCTCCCCTGAGCAACGGTGCAGCCGCTGGCTGCACTGTCCACATAGGCTTCTAACTGATTTCCACCCCGAAATACCCGATACACCATAGATTTAGCCTCCACGCAGAGATTTCCTCCCTGAGCGACGGTGCAGCCGCAGGCTGCACCGTCCACATAGGGTTCTAACTGATTTCCACCCCGAAATACCCGATACACCATAGATTTAGCCTCCACGCAGGGGATTTCCTCCCTGAGCGACGGTGCAGCCGCAGGCTGCACCGTCCACATAGGGTTCTAACTGATTTCCACCCCTGAAATACCCGATACACCATAGATTTAGCCTCCACGCAGGGGATTTCCTCCCTGAGCGACGGTGCAGCCGCAGGCTGCACCGTCCACATAGGGTTCTAACTGATTTCCACCCCGAAATACCCGATACACGATAGATTTAGCCTCCACGCAGGGATTTCCTCCCCTGAGCGACGGTGCAGCCGCAGGCTGCACCGTCCACATAGGGTTCTAACTGATTTCCACCCCGAAATACCCGATACACCATAGATTTAGCCTCCACGCAGGGGATTTCCTCCTGAGCGACGGTGCAGCCGCAGGCTGCACCGTCCACATAGGGTTCTAACTGATTTCCACCCCGAAATACCCGATACACCATAGATTTAGCCTCCACGCAGGGATTTCCTCCCCTGAGCGACGGTGCAGCCGCAGGCTGCACCGTCCACATAGGGTTCTAACTGATTTCCACCCCGAAATACCCGATACACCATAGATTTAGCCTCCACGCAGGGGATTTCCTCCCCTGAGCGACGGTGCAGCCGCAGGCTGCACCGTCCACATAGGGTTCTAACTGATTTCCACCCCGAAATACCCGATACACCATAGATTTAGCCTCCACGCAGGGGATTTCCTCCTGAGCGACGGTGCAGCCGCAGGCTGCACCGTCCACATAGGGTTCTAACTGATTTCCACCCCGAAATACCCGATACACCATAGATTTAGCCTCCACGCAGGGGATTTCCTCCTGAGCGACGGTGCAGCCGCAGGCTGCACCGTCCACATAGGGTTCTAACTGATTTCCACCCCGAAATACCCGATACACCATAGATTTAGCCTCCACGCAGGGGATTTCCTCCCTGAGCGACGGTGCAGCCGCAGGCTGCACCGTCCACATAGGGTTCTAACTGATTTCCACCCCGAAATACCCGATACACCATAGATTTAGCCTCCACGCAGGGGATTTCCTCCTGAGCGACGGTGCAGCCGCAGGCTGCACCGTCCACATAGGGTTCTAACTGATTTCCACCCTGAAATACCCGATACACCATAGATTTAGCCTCCACGCAGGGGATTTCCTCCCCTGAGCGACGGTGCAGCCGCAGGCTGCACCGTCCACATAGGGTTCTAACTGATTTCCACCCCGAAATACCCGATACACCATAGATTTAGCCTCCACGCAGGGGATTTCCTCCTGAGCGACGGTGCAGCCGCAGGCTGCACCGTCCACATAGGGTTCTAACTGATTTCCACCCCGAAATACCCGATACACCATAGATTTAGCCTCCACGCAGGGGATTTCCTCCCTGAGCGACGGTGCAGCCGCAGGCTGCACCGTCCACATAGGGTTCTAACTGATTTCCACCCCGAAATACCCGATACACCATAGATTTAGCCTCCACGCAGGGGATTTCCTCCCTGAGCGACGGTGCAGCCGCAGGCTGCACCGTCCACATAGGGTTCTAACTGATTTCCACCCCGAAATACCCGATACACCATAGATTTAGCCTCCACGCAGGGGATTTCCTCCCTGAGCGACGGTGCAGCCGCAGGCTGCACCGTCCACATAGGGTTCTAACTGATTTCCACCCCGAAATACCCGATACACCATAGATTTAGCCTCCACGCAGGGGATTTCCTCCTGAGCGACGGTGCAGCCGCAGGCTGCACCGTCCACATAGGGTTCTAACTGATTTCCACCCCGAAATACCCGATACACGATAGATTTAGCCTCCAAGCAGGGGATTTCCTCCCCTGAGCGACGGTGCAGCCGCAGGCTGCACCGTCCACATAGGGTTCTAACTGATTTTCACCCCGAAATACCCAATACACGATAGATTCGGCCTCCACGCAGGGGATTTCCTCCCATGAGCGACGGTGCAGCCGCAGGCTGCACCATCCACATAGGGTTCTAACTGATTTCCACCTCCGAAATACCCGATACACGATAGATTTAGCCTCCACGCAGGGGATTTCCTCCCCTGAGCGACGGTGCAGCCGCAGGCTGCACCGTCCACATAGGGTTCTAACTGATTTCCACCCCCGAAATACCCGATACACGATAGATTTAGCCTCCACGCAGGGGATTTCCTCCCCTGAGCGACGGTGCAGCCGCAGGCTGCACCGTCCACATAGGGTTCTAACTGATTTCCACCCCCGAAATACCCGATACACGATAGATTTAGCCTCCACGCAGGGGATTTCCTCCCTTAAGCGACGGTGCAGCCGCAGGCTGCACCGTCCACATAGGGTTCTAACTGATTTCCACCCTCGAAATACCCGATACACTATAGATTTAGCCTCCACGCCGGGAATTTCCTCCCCTGAGCGACGGTGCAGCCGTTGGCTGCACCGTCCACATAGGGTTCAGACTGATTTCCACCCCCGAAATACCCGATACACGATAGATTTAGCCTCCACGCCGGGGATTTCCTCCCCTGAGCGACGGTGCAGCCGTTGGCTGCACCGTCCACATAGGGTTCTAACTGAGATCCACCTCCGAAATACCCGATACACGAAAGATTTAGCCTCCACGCAGGGGATTTCCTCCCCTGAGCGACGGTGCAGCCGTTGGCTGCACCGTCCACATAGGGTTCTAACTGAGATCCACCTCCGAAATACCCGATACACGAAAGATTTAGCCTCCACGCAGGGGATTTCCTACCCTGAGCGACGGTGCAGGCGGTGGCTGCACCGTCCACATAGGGTTCTAACTGATTTCCACCCCGAAATACCCGATACACCATAGATTTAGCCTCCACGCAGGGAATTTCCTCCCTGAGCGACGGTGCAGCCGCAGGCTGCACCGTCCACATAGGGTTCTAACTGATTTCCACCCCGAAATACCCGATACACCATAGATTTAGCCTCCACGCAGGGGATTTCCTCCCCTGAGCGACGGTGCAGCCGCAGGCTGCACCGTCCACATAGGGTTCTAACTGATTTCCACCCCGAAATACCCGATACACCATAGATTTAGCCTCCACGCAGGGGATTTCCTCCCCTGAGCGACGGTGCAGCCGCAGGCTGCACCGTCCACATAGGGTTCTAACTGATTTCCACCCCGAAATACCCGATACACCATAGATTTAGCCTCCACGCAGGGGATTTCCTCCCCTGAGCGACGGTGCAGCCGCAGGCTGCACCGTCCACATAGGGTTCTAACTGATTTCCACCCCTGAAATACCCGATACACCATAGATTTAGCCTCCACGCAAGGGATTTCCTCCCTAAGCGACGGTGCAGCCGCAGGCTGCACCGTCCACATAGGGTTCTAACTGATTTCCACCCCCGAAATACCCGATACACGATAGATTTAGCCTCCACGCAGGGGATTTCCTCCCCTGAGCGACGGTGCAGCCGCAGGCTGCACCGTCCACATAGGGTTCTAACTGATTTCCACCCCCGAAATACCCGATACACGATAGATTTAGCCTCCACGCAGGGATTTTCCTCCCCTGAGCGACGGTGCAGCCGCAGGCTGCACCGTCCACATAGGGTTCTAACTGATTTTCACCCCCGAAATACCCGATACACGATAGATTTAGCCTCCACGCAGGGAATTTCCTCCCCTGAGCGACGGTGCAGCCGCAGGCTGCACCGTCCACATAGGGTTCTAACTGATTTCCAACCCCCGAAATACCCGATACACGATAGATTTAGCCTCCACGCAGGGATTTTCCTCCCCTGAGCGACGGCGCAGCCGCAGGCTGCACCGTCCACATAGGGTTCTAACTGATTTCCACCCCCGAAATACCCGATACACCATAGATTTAGCCTCCACGCAGGGGATTTCCTCCCTGAGCGACGGTGCAGCCGCAGGCTGCACCGTCCACATAGGGTTCTAACTGATTTCCACCCCGAAATACCCGATACACCATAGATTTAGCCTCCACGCAGGGATTTCCTCCCTGAGCGACGGTGCAGCCGCAGGCTGCACCGTCCACATAGGGTTCTAACTGATTTCCACCCCGAAATACCCGATACACCATAGATTTAGCCTCCACGCAGGGATTTCCTCCCCTGAGCGACGGTGCAGCCGCCCCCTGCACCGTTCACATAGGGTTTAAACTGATTTCCACCCCGAAATACCCGATACACGATAGATTTAGCCTCCACGCAGGGGATTTCCTCCCCTGAGCGACGGTGCAGCCGCAGACTGCACCTCCACATAGAGTTCTAACTGATTTCCACCCCCGAAATACCCCATACACGCTAGATTTAGCCTCCACGCAGGGGATTTCCTCCCCTCTGCGACGGTGCAGCCGCAGGCTGCTCCGTCCACATAGGAGTTCTAACTGATTTCCACCCCGAAATACCCGATACACCATAGATTTAGCCTCCACGCAGGATTTCCTCCCTGAGCGACGGTGCAGCCGCAGGCTGCACCGTCCACATAGGGTTCTAACTGATTTCCACCCTGAAATACCCGATACACCATAGATTTAGCCTCCACGCAGGGGATTTCCTCCCCTGAGCGACGGTGCAGCCGCAGGCTGCACCGTCCACATAGGGTTCTAACTGATTTCCACCCCCGAAATACCCGATACACGATAGATTTAGCCTCCACGCAGGGGATTTCCTCCCTGAGCGACGGTGCAGCCGCAGGCTGCACCGTCCACATAGGGTTCTAACTGATTTCCACAACCCGAAATACCCGATACACGATAGATTTAGCCTCCACGCAGGGATTTTCCTCCCCTGAGCGACGGCGCAGCCGCAGGCTGCACCGTCCACATAGGGTTCTAACTGATTTCCAACCCCCGAAATACCCGATACACGATAGATTTAGCCTCCACGCAGGGATTTTCCTCCCCTGAGCGACGGCGCAGCCGCAGGCTGCACCGTCCACATAGGGTTCTAACTGATTTTCACCCCCGAAATACCCGATACACGATAGATTTAGCCTCCACGGCGGGGATTTCCTCCCCTGAGCAACGGTGCAGCCTCAGGCTGCACCGTCCACATAGGGTTCTAACTGATTTCCACCCCCCGAAATACCCGATACACGATAGATTTAGCCTCCACGGCGGGGATTTCCTCCCCTGAGCAACGGTGCAGCCTCAGGCTGCACCGTCCACATAGGGTTCTAACTGATTTTCACCCCCGAAATACCCGATACACGATAGATTTAGCCTCCACGCAGGGAATTTCCTCCCCTGAGCGACGGTGCAGCCACAGGCTGCACCGTCCACATAGGTTCTAACTGATTTCCACCCCGAAATACCCGATACACCATAGATTTAGCCTCCACGCAGGGATTTCCTCCCCTGAGCGACGGTGCAGCCGCAGGCTGCACCGTCCACATAGGGTTCTAACTGATTTCCACCCCGAAATACCCGATACACCATAGATTTAGCCTCCACGCAGGGGATTTCCTCCCCTGAGCGACGGTGCAGCCGCAGGCTGCACCGTCCACATAGGGTTCTAACTGATTTCCACCCCGAAATACCCGATACACCATAGATTTAGCCTCCACGCAGGGATTTCCTCCTGAGCGACGGTGCAGCCGCAGGCTGCACCGTCCACATAGGGTTCTAACTGATTTCCACCCCGAAATACCCGATACACCATAGATTTAGCCTCCACGCAGGGGATTTCCTCCTGAGCGACGGTGCAGCCGCAGGCTGCACCGTCCACATAGGGTTCTAACTGATTTCCACCCCGAAATACCCGATACACCATAGATTTAGCCTCCACGCAGGGATTTCCTCCCCTGAGCGACGGTGCAGCCGCAGGCTGCACCGTCCACATAGGGTTCTAACTGATTTCCACCCCGAAATACCCGATACACGATAGATTTAGCCTCCACGCAGGGGATTTCCTCCTGAGCGACGGTGCAGCCGCAGGCTGCACCGTCCACATAGGGTTCTAACTGATTTCCACCCCGAAATACCCGATACACCATAGATTTAGCCTCCACGCAGGGATTTCCTCCCTGAGCGACGGTGCAGCCGCAGGCTGCACCGTCCACATAGGGTTCTAACTGATTTCCACCCCGAAATACCCGATACACCATAGATTTAGCCTCCACGCAGAGGATTTCCTCCCTGAGCGACGGTGCAGCCGCAGGCTGCACCGTCCACATAGGGTTCTAACTGATTTCCACCCCGAAATACCCGATACACCATAGATTTAGCCTCCACGCAGGGGATTTCCTCCCTGAGCGACGGTGCAGCCGCAGGCTGCACCGTCCACATAGGGTTCTAACTGATTTCCACCCCGAAATACCCGATACACGTTAGATTCAGCCTCGACGCAGGGGATTTCCTCCCTGAGCGACGGTGCAGCCGCAGGCTGCACCGTCCACATAGGGTTCTAACTGATTTCCACCCCCGAAATACCCGATACACGATAGATTTAGCCTCCACGCAGGGGATTTCCTCCCCTGAGCGACGGTGCAGCCGCAGGCTGCACCGTCCACATAGGGTTCTAACTGATTTCCACCCCCGAAATACCCGATACACGATAGATTTAGCCTCCACGCAGGAGATTTCCTCCCTAAGCGAAGGTGCAGCCGCAGGCTGCACCGTCCACATAGGGTTCTAACTGATTTCCACCCCCGAAATACCCGATACACGATAGACTTAGCCTCCACGCAGGGGATTTCCTACCCTGAGCGACGGCGCAGCCGCAGGCTGCATCGTCCACATAGGGTTCTAACTGATTTTCACCCCCGAAATACCCAATACACGATAGATTCAGCCTCCACGCAGGCGATTTCCTCTGCTAAGCGACGGTGCAGCCGCAGGCTGCACCGTCCACATAGGGTTCTAACTGATTTCCACCCCGAAATACCCGATACACCATAGATTTAGCCTCCACGCAGGGGATTTCCTCCCTGAGCGACGGTGCAGCCGCAGGCTGCACCGTCCACATAGGGTTCTAACTGATTTCCACCCCGAAATACCCGATACACCATAGATTTAGCCTCCACGCAGGAGATTTCCTCCCTGAGCGACGGTGCAGCCGCAGGCTGCACCGTCCACATAGGGTTCTAACTGATTTCCACCCCCGAAATACCCGATACACGATAGATTTAGCCTCCACGCAGGGGATTTCCTCCCTTAAGCGACGGTGCAGCCGCAGGCTGCACCGTCCACATAGGGTTCTAACTGATTTCCACCCCCGAAATACCCGATACACGATAGATTTAGCCTCCACGCAAGGGATTTCCTCCCTTAAGCGACGGTGCAGCCGCAGGCTGCACCGTCCACATAGGGTTCTAACTGATTTGCACCCCCGAAATACCCGATACACGATAGATTTAGCCTTCACGCAGGAGATCTCCTCCCTGAGCGACGGTGCAGCCGCAGGCTGCACCATCCACATAGGGTTCCAACCGATTTCCACCCCCCCCCCGAAATACCCGATACACGATAGATTTAGCCTCCACGCAGGGGATTTCCTCCCCTGAGCGACGGTGCAGCCGCAGGCTGCACCATCCACATAGGGTTCTAACTGATTTCCACCCCCGAAATACCCAATACACGATAGATTCAGCCTCCACGCAGGCGATTTCCTCTCCTGAGCGACGGTGCGGCCGCAGGCTGCACCGTCCACATAGGGTTCTAACTGATTTCCACCCCGAAATACCCGATACACCATAGATTTAGCCTCCACGCAGGGGATTTCCTCCCCTGAGCGACGGTGCAGTCGCAGGCTGCCCCATCCACTTAGGGTTCTAACTGATTTGCACCCCCGAAATACCCGATACGATAGATTTAGCCTCCACGCAGGGGATTTCCTCCCCTGAGCGACGGTGCAGCCGCAGGCTGCATCGTCCACATAGGGTTCTAACTTATTTCCACCCCGAAATACCCAATACACGATAGATTCAGCCTCCACGCAGGCGATTTCCTCTCCTAAGCGACGGTGCAGCCGCAGGCTGCACCGTCCACATAGGGTTCTAACTGATTTCCACCCCCCGAAATACCCGATACACGATAGATTTAGCCTCGACGCAGGGAATTTCCTCCCCTGAGCGACGGTGAAGCCGTAGGCTGCATCGTCCACATAGGGTTCTAACTGATTTCCACTCCCGAAATACCCGATACACGATAGACTTAGCCTCCACGCAGGGGATTTCCTACCCTGAGCGACGGCGCAGCCGCAGGCTGCATCGTCCACATAGGGTTCTAACTGATTTCCACCCCGAAATACCCGATACACCATAGATTTAGCCTCCACGCAGGGGATTTCCTCCTGAGCGACGGTGCAGCCGCAGGCTGCACCGTCCACATAGGGTTCTAACTGATTTCCACCCCGAAATACCCGATACACCATAGATTTAGCCTCCACGCAGAATTTCCTCCCCTGAGCGACGGTGCAGCCGCAGGCTGCACCGTCCACATAGGGTTCTAACTGATTTCCACCCCGAAATACCCGATACACCATAGATTTAGCCTCCACGCAGGGATTTCCTCCCTGAGCGACGGTGCAGCCGCAGGCTGCACCGTCCACATAGGGTTCTAACTGATTTCCACCCCGAAATACCCGATACACCATAGATTTAGCCTCCACGCAGGGGATTTCCTCCTGAGCGACGGTGCAGCCGCAGGCTGCACCGTCCACATAGGGTTCTAACTGATTTCCACCCCGAAATACCCGATACACCATAGATTTAGCCTCCACGCAGGGGATTTCCTCCCTGAGCGACGGTGCAGCCGCAGGCTGCACCGTCCACATAGGGTTCTAACTGATTTCCACCCCGAAATACCCGATACACGATAGATTTAGCCTCCACGCAGGGGATTTCCTCCCTGAGCGACGGTGCAGCCGCAGGCTGCACCGTCCACATAGGGTTCTAACTGATTTCCACCCCGAAATACCCGATACACGATAGATTTAGCCTCCACGCAGGGGATTTCCTCCCTGAGCGACGGTGCAGCCGCAGGCTGCACCGTCCACATAGGGTTCTAACTGATTTCCACCCCGAAATACCCGATACACCATAGATTTAGCCTCCACGCAGGGGATTTCCTCCCCTGAGCGACGGTGTAGCCTGCAGGCTGCACCGTCCACATAGGTTCTAACTGATTTCCACCCCGAAATACCCGATACACCATAGATTTAGCCTCCACGCAATTTCCTCCTGAGCGACGGTGCAGCCGCAGGCTGCACCGTCCACATAGGGTTCTAACTGATTTCCACCCCGAAATACCCGATACACCATAGATTTAGCCTCCACGCAGGGGATTTCCTCCCTGAGCGACGGTGCAGCCGCAGGCTGCACCGTCCACATAGGGTTCTAACTGATTTCCACCCCGAAATACCCGATACACCATAGATTTAGCCTCCACGCAGGGATTTTCCTCCCTGAGCGACGGTGCAGCCGCAGGCTGCACCGTCCACATAGGGTTCTAACTGATTTCCACCCCGAAATACCCGATACACCATAGATTTAGCCTCCACGCAGGGGATTTCCTCCCCTGAGCGACGGTGCAGCCGCAGGCTGCACCGTCCACATAGGGTTCTAACTGATTTCCACCCGAAATACCCGATACACCATAGATTTAGCCTCCACGCAGGGATTTCCTCCCTGAGCGACGGTGCAGCCGCAGGCTGCACCGTCCACATAGGGTTCTAACTGATTTCCACCCCCGAAATACCCGATACACCATAGATTTAGCCTCCACGCAGGATTTCCTCCCCTGAGCGACGGTGCAGCCGCAGGCTGCACCGTCCACATAGGGTTCTAACTGATTTCCACCCCGAAATACCCGATACACGATAGATTTAGCCTCCACGCAGGGAATTTCCTCCCTGAGCGACGGTGCAGCCGCAGGCTGCACCGTCCACATAGGGTTCTAACTGATTTCCACCCCGAAATACCCGATACACCATAGATTTAGCCTCCACGCAGGGGATTTCCTCCCCTGAGCGACGGTGCGGCCGCAGGCTGCACCGTCCACATAGGGTTCTAACTGATTTCCACCCCGAAATACCCGATACACCATAGATTTAGCCTCCACGCAGGGGATTTCCTCCCTGAGCGACGGTGCAGCCGCAGGCTGCACCGTCCACATAGGGTTCTAACTGATTTCCACCCCGAAATACCCGGATACACCATAGATTTAGCCTCCACGCAGGGGATTTCCTCCCCTGAGCGACGGTGCAGCCGCAGGCTGCACCGTCCACATAGGAGTTCTAACTGATTTCCACCCCGAAATACCCGATACACCATAGATTTAGCCTCCACGCAGGGGATTTCCTCCCCTGAGCGACGGTGCAGCCGCAGGCTGCCCCGTCTACATAGGGTTCAAACTGATGTCCACCCCCCCCCCCCCGAAATACCCGATACACGTTAGATTCAGCCTCGACGCAGGGGATTTCCTCCCTGAGCGACGGTGCAGCCGCACGCTGCACCGTCCACATAGGGTTCAAACTTATTTCCACCCCCGAAATACCCGATACACCATAGATTTAGCCTCCACGCAGGGGATTTCCTCCCCTGAGCGACGGTGCAGCCGCAGGCTGCACCGTCCACATAGGGTTCTAACTGATTTCCCCCCCCCCGAAATACCCGGTACACCATAGATTTAGCCTCCCCGCAGGGGGTTTCCTCCTGAGCGACGGTGCAGCCGCAGGCTGCACCGTCCACATCAGGGTTCTAACTGATTTCCACCCCGAAATACCCGATACACCATAGATTTAGCCTCCACGCAGGGGATTTCCTCCCTGAGCGACGGTGCAGCCGCAGGCTGCACCGTCCACATAGGGTTCTAACTGATTTCCACCCCGAAATACCCGATACACGATAGATTTAGCCTCCACGCAGGGATTTCCTCCCTGAGCGACGGTGCAGCCGCAGGCTGCACCGTCCACATAGGGTTCTAACTGATTTCCACCCGAAATACCCGATACACGATAGATTTAGCCTCCACGCAGAGATTTCCTCCCCTGAGCGACGGTGCAGCCGCAGGCTGCACCGTCCACATAGGGTTCTAACTGATTTCCAGCCCGAAATACCCAATACACGATAGATTCAGCCTCCACGCAGGGGATTTCGGCTTCCCTGAGCGACGGTGCAGCCGCAGGCTGCACCGTCCACATAGGAGTTCTAACTGATTTCCACCCTGAAATACCCGATACACGATAGATTTAGCCTCCACGCAGAGGATTTCCTCCTGAGCGACGGTGCAGCCGCAGGCTGCACCGTCCACATAGGAGTTCTAACTGATTTCCACCCCCGAAATACCCGATACACGATAGATTTAGCCTCCACGCAGGGGATTTCCTCCTGAGCGACAGCGGTGCGGCCGCAGGCTGCACCGTCCACATAGGGTTCTAACTGATTTCCACCCTGAAATACCCGATACACGATAGATTTAGCCTCACGCAGGGATTTACCCCCTTGAGCGACGGTCCAGCCGCCCGCTGCCCCGCCCACCTAGGTTTCTAACTCATTTCCACCCCCGAAATACCCGATACACTATATATTTAGCCTCCACGCAGGGGATTTCCTCCCCTGAGCGGCGGTGCAGCCACAGGCTGCACCGTCCACATAGGGTTCTAACTGATTTCCACCCCCGAAATACCCGATACACGATAGATTTAGCCTCCACGCAAGGGATTTCCTCCCTGAGCGACGGTGCAGCCGCAGGCTGCACCGTCCACATAGGGTTCTAACTGATTTCCACCCTGAAATACCCGATACACGATAGATTTAGCCTCCACGCAGATGATTTCCTCCCCTGAGCGACGGTGCAGCCGCAGGCTGCGTCCACATAGGGTTCTAACTGATTTCCACCCCGAAATACCCGATACACCATAGATTTAGCCTCCACGCAGGGGATTTCCTCCCCTGAGCGACGGTGCAGCCGCAGGCTGCACCGTCCACATAGGGTTCTAACTGATTTCCACCCCGAAATACCCGATACACCATAGATTTAGCCCTCCACGCAGGGGATTTCCTCCCCTGAGCGACGGTGCTGACCTGCACCGTGCCGCAGGCTGCACCGTCCACATAGGGTTCCTAACTGATTTCCACCCCCGAAATACCCCTGCAACATAGATTTAGCCTCCACGCAGGATTTCCTCCTGAGCGACGGTGCAGCCGCAGGCTGCACCGTCCACATAGGGTTCTAACTGATTTCCACCCTGAAATACCCGATACACCATAGATTTAGCCTCCACGCAGGGGATTTCCTCCTCGAGCGACGGTGCAGCCGCAGGCTGCACCGTCCCACATAGGGTTCTAACTGATTTCCCCCCCCCGAAATACCCGATACACGATAGATTTAGCCTCCACGCAGGGGATTTCCTCCCCTGAGCGACGGTGCAGCCGCAGGCTGCACCGTCCACATAGGGTTCTAACTGATTTCCAACCCAGAAATACCCGATACACGATAGATTTAGCCTCCACGCAGGAGATTTCCTCCCCTGAGCGGCGGTGCAGCCACAGGCTGCACCGTCCACATAGGGTTCTAACTGATTTCCAACCCGAAATACCCGATACACCATAGATTTAGCCTCCACGCAGGGGATTTCTCCCTGAGCGACGGTGCAGCCGCAGGCTGCACCGTCCACATAGGGTTCTAACTGATTTCCACCCCGAAATACCCGATACACGATAGATTTAGCCTCCACGCAGGGGATTTCCTCCCTGAGCGACGGTGCAGCCGCAGGCTGCACCGTCCACATAGGGTTCTAACTGATTTCCACCCCGAAATACCCGATACACGATAGATTTAGCCTCCACGCAGGGGATTTCCTCCCTGAGCGACGGTGCAGCCGCAGGCTGCACCGTCCACATAGGGTTCTAACTGATTTCCACCCCGAAATACCCGATACACCATAGATTTAGCCTCCACGCAGGGATTTCCTCCCTGAGCGACGGTGCAGCCGCAGGCTGCACCGTCCACATAGGGTTCTAACTGATTTCCACCCCGAAATACCCGATACACCATAGATTTAGCCTCCACGCAGGAATTTCCTCCCCTGAGCGACGGTGCAGCCGCAGGCTGCACCGTCCACATAGGGTTCTAACTGATTTCCACCCCGAAATACCCGATACACCATAGATTTAGCCTCCACGCAGGAGATTTCCTCCCCTGAGCGACGGTGCAGCCGCAGGCTGCACCGTCCACATAGGAGTTCTAAACTGATTTCCACCCCCGAAATACCCGATACACGATAGATTTAGCCTCCACGCAGGGATTTCCTCCCTGAGCGACGGTGCAGCCGCAGGCTGCACCGTCCACATAGGAGTTCTAACTGATTTCCACCCCGAAATACCCGATACACCATAGATTTAGCCTCCACGCAGGATTTCCTCCCCTGAGCGACGGTGCAGCCGCAGGCTGCACCGTCCACATAGGGTTCTAACTGATTTCCACCCCCGAAATACCCGGATACACCATAGATTTAGCCTCCACGCAGGGGATTTCCTCCCTGAGCGACGGTGCAGCCGCAGGCTGCACCGTCCACATAGGGTTCTAACTGATTTCCACCCCCGAAATACCCGATACACCATAGATTTAGCCTCCACGCAGGGAATTTCCTCCCCTGAGCGACGGTGCAGCCGCAGGCTGCACCGTCCACATAGGGTTCTAACTGATTTCCACCCCCGAAATACCCGATACACCATAGATTTAGCCTCCACGCAGGGGATTTCCTCCCCTGAGCGACGGTGCAGCCGCAGGCTGCACCGTCCACATAGGGTTCTAACTGATTTCCACCCCCGAAATACCCGATACACGATAGATTTAGCCTCCACGCAGGGGATTTCCTCCCCTGAGCGACGGTGCAGCCGCAGGCTGCAACGTCCACATAGGGTTCTAACTGATTTCCACCCCTGAAATACTCGATACACGATAGATTTAGCCTCCACGCAGATGATTTCCTTCCCTGAGCGACGGTGCAGCCGCAGGCTGCACCGTCCACATAGGGTTCTAACTGATTTCCACCCCCGAAATACCCGATACACGATAGATTTAGCCTCCACGCAGGGGATTTCCTCCCCTGAGTGACGGTGCAGCCGCTGGCTGCACTGTCCACATAGGCCTTTGTGAAGCATGGTCTCACATTGCATGTTCTTCCGGTGACGCCTTGGAACGCTTGTGCTCATTTTTTTCATTCACATTCGGTTTTTTTACCATGTTCATGAGATTGCATATATTAAACAGCTCAACGTTCAGGTTATATTCATGTGTGACTCGTTTTTACTCGTTTGAAAGCATCCAAGTTATAAAATTTAATAAATAATCGGCGCTCTGGTGGCTATTGACGGTTTTTGAGTAGATAGCTCTCAAAATAATACTCTGCTCAATTTCGTATACGAAATCATCTCATATGTTGACACTGCTGACGATTGGTCCACTGCCGAGAGCCTTTGTGCCGAGGGATTGCTGCCGAGCCGTGTTCAGCGCATATCCGCAACGCGACCGCGCGCGGAGCAGGTCCGACCCCCGAAGCTCCCTACTCGCACTCCCGCTACTCCGCCATTTTATACCCCACATGTTATGAGTGTGTTATCGTTCGTTATCATGTTTTGTTCAAGATTGGTGAGGGTAGCCCTGCGGAAAAAATTATCGGCATGGGCGTGCTTGTATTTGGGTCCCGCCCACTTTCTACGGCGTCCGGCGCACTTCCAGTTGGGTCCCACACACGTTCTACGGCGTCTTGTGCACTTCCACTAGGTCACCGCACAGTTTCTACGGCGTTCGACGCACCCTCATTTGGGTCCCGAACACTTTCTACGGCGTTCTGCGCACAACCATTTGTGTCCCGCACACTTTCTACGGCGTCCGGCGCACTCTCATTTGGGTCCCGAACACTTTCTACGGCGTTCTGCGCACAACCATTTGTATCCCGCACACTTTCTACGGCGTCCGGCGCACTCTCATTTGGGTCCCGAACACTTTTCACGGCGTTCTGCGCACAACCATTTGTATCCCGCACACTTTCTACGGCGTCCGGCGCACTCTCATTTGGGTCCCGAACACTTTTAACGGCGTTCTGCGCACACCCGTTTGGGTCCCGCACACTTTCTACAGCGTCCGGCGCACTCTCATTTGGGTCCCGAACACTTTCTACGGCGTTCTGCGCACAACCATTTGTATCCCGCACACTTTCTACGGCGTCCGGCGCACTCTCATTTGGGTCCCGAACACTTTTAACGGCGTTCTGCGCACACCCGTTTGGGTCCCGCACACTTTCTACAGCGTCCGGCGCACTCCCACTTGGGTCCCACACACCTTCTACGGCGTCTTGCGTGTTCCTACTGGGGTCCCGCACACTATCTACGGCGTTCTGTGGCGCACTTCTGAGTTACCCAAAAAGTTCTTTCGATATCCCGTCGGATGGTTTATAATAACATGTTTACGTGTTTTTGTCTTACTTGACCCTCACTTTTTAGGTCCCGCAAAAATTGAGCTACCAACTTCAAATTTTGTCAGGAGCTAGCGGCAGTCATAACAAACTTTCTGGCCAAAAATGAGCTTTTTAGCTCAACGACAAGTGTCCCAACAAGATCGTGTACGCCAACTGAAAAAAAAGGAGATGAACCCTTATTTCGACCAAAACGACGTGGTTTTGACAATTTTTTGCGAATCTCAGGTAACCACTCCGGAACATTTTTGAACAGTTATTCAGCTTCCTAAAGTATATTAAATGCAAAAGCAACGGTCTTCTTACGTTTACTCTGGACTCTGATACTGAGATCAGGGGGTTGCGCGATGTCGAATCAAAGCGAAATCTGGTGAGCGCTTCGCACTCACCACAATTATCTAACTGTTTTGCTCCGCTACGAGAGGTTCATGATTTGGCATAACAATATATATGAGAAACTCGGTAAAAGAAGTGAAATACTTGGTGCATTTGATTTGTCATGGGATATAACTCAGAAGAAACACTAAAAGCTCGATGAAATGATGTACCGTAGATTCGGATCAGGGATGTGCGGAATTTTCTGTTTTCTGTTTTCTGCCCATTTTTGGCCATTTTTTTCTGTTTTCTGTAAAAATGGGCAAAAATTGGACAGAAAACAGAAAAAAACGTGTACCGCGATTTGCAGCAGGACTGTATTTTTGGATTTTTCGAAGCTAAGCCGAAAGGGTGAGGATGTACAGGCCATAAAACGGCCAAATTCTCACCGTCGACTGCGTACCACGCGCTGCGCGTGCGGTCGCGCAGCGCGTGGTATGCATTCGACGGTGAGAATTTGCCCGCTTTATGGCCTGTACTTTACCCAGACTCTGCAGTTGTACCACGCTAGACACTTTTATCTCGCTGTAGTGGCTATCCATTAGGGCATGTGTGTCGTTGTGGGAGGAAACGGTGCTGTTCGCTGTACACGGTCGGGTTCGATCCTCGCCGAGGTGAACCAAACCAACCAACCCTCCAGGATCCTTCAATTTGGAACAGATTTATGTAGGGAGATGAAGGCACTGATTGGGAAGTCGGCTGGCCCCCGCAACCCACTAAATAAGCACGAAACCCATTCCTCTGAAAAAATGTGCCGCGTCAGTGCCGACAAAGCACCGCAATCCTCGACTGTGCCGCGATAGTGCCGCAGCGGCTCCATGATCAGACGATTCTGCTACCGTGCCTTGGGCCTCGACGTCGCGGCAATAGTACCGCAGCAGCTCCGCGTTAGAACTTTAGGCTCCGCGAGGATGCAGCAACGAACCCGCGTGGAGTACGATGCACTGTCCTGTGTGGTAAAAAGAAATTGTCGTCGGTTCAATATACCCAAGTTTGAGGTACATTCCGTGTTTCCTTGTGCGCAAAAGCGGCGGTCACCTCTGTCCTTATCAGACAAAGGACGTAGCGACCGCAGGTGCGAATTTTTGTCTTTACATTTAGACCCCCTCTAGTTGTCTTATAATTCTTAAATCACTTCATATCAGACACTCTCCCGAAGCCGCTGCGGCGTTATCGCGGAGCCAAAACGGTACTGTCGGGTCCCTGATATAGCTCCGCGGTAGTGCCGCCGCGGATCCGCGATAGTGCCGCTTTGATGCCTGCACGCGCCAAAGCGGCACTATCGCGGAGCCGCAGCGGCAATTTCTCTCAGAGTCAAGCCTCTACGAATACCCGCTCCGCAACGTACCCGCTTTGATGGAGCGGGGTAATGTTGGCCCCAACTGTACCATGCACGCAAAACTCTAAATACGTGTTTTAATTCACTGCAACGCAGATGGCACAGAATTCAGTTAAGATGAAGCACCAAGAAAGTGATGGTGAGCCTATGAGGCAGATGATAATTCTGCCACAGAGGTACGAGAGGCTCTTGAAGGCACTGTTCACGGAGAAAAAGTTCCCCCTTTTTTGGCTAAAACGTAAGCTTTGGGTCTCTATAAGAAGATTAAGAACGGAAGTGCGACTAAAAACGGCCGGTAAGTGGGTCAAAATCTCGTGGGCCAGCCGACCCATTGGGCCACTCCGCCCACGTCTAAAACAGCTCCCCTGAATTTGTGGTTAAATGAGCGGTGGTTTCCGAAACCAGCAGTTATCCCGCAATAAGTGTCAAAATATGTACACTCAGGAACGGAAAGCTCGCTCCGACTTCAATACGTACTCCTTGCACAGACATATGTATTGAGCTTCTAATAAATAATCGAGCTTTTATTGCCTGGGAAAAGGAAGATTTGATGAAAATTCGTCACCTCATCGCACTCATAATCTGCGATTCTTGAGCATCTATACTTTTTGCTCTGGCCAACTGCAAGGTCATAGATCACTCAAAAAATGTATAAAAAAAGCTCAATGTTCTGAAAATTTTCGTTTAGTGTACGCTGAACCGCTTTATTGATTTTTGAAAATTCTCTGTTTTCTGTTTTCTGCCCATTTTTAAAGATTTTCTTCTGTTTTCTGTCAAACTAGATTTTCTGTTTTCTGTTTCCAAAAATATTTTTTCCGCACATCCCTGATTTGGATGTGCGCTTTCTCACCAAAAATTGAAAACTGAGTGTCGTTTCGAAAGGCCAAATCATTCGCTCTCTGAAAAACTATTGATTGCTCACAGTCGAAGTCTGCTAGTCTGAGCTCCTTGAAATATAATATTGTGGCTCCCACCATAATTTTCCTTATTTCGACGATTATATGTTTGTGTAGGCTCAGTAAGACGCGCGTGATTTGGCCTGTCAAAACCAACCTCAATTTTCAATTTTTGGTAAGAAAGCGCACATCTAAATTTTTGGTACATCATTTCATCGAGCTTTTAGTGTTTCTTTTGAGTTAAATCCCATGACAAATCAAATGCACCAAGTATTTTACTTCTTTTAACGAGTTTCTCATAAATATTGTTATGCCAAATCATGCACCTTTCGTAGCGGAGCAAAACAGTTAGATAATTTCATTTCATTTTAACGAAGGTCTCTTAAAAGATAGGAAGAGGAAAACAGGGCACTATCCTAGACGGGGAGGGGTGGCCGCCCACGATTCAAGGCAATTTAAATGAACCACCGATTGGTAAAGGCCCTTTCATAGTTTGCCGGCCGAGGTCGGACGACTCGTTATCGATTTTGATAAGTCAGAATAGATAAGATGAATAGGATAGGGTAAACAGACGGTAAATATTCGATAGCGAGTCGTCCGACGTCGTTCGGGCATATGTGAAAGGGGATTGAGCATGTATTTCTGTAGAGCTTTTATAAAAACAATGATTGATTTCTGAAAGTTGGGCTCCGCAGAAAAGGTCAAGGATTTGGCATTGCTCCTAAATGTCGTGAAATTGTCTTATTGGATTTGGCTCTCAACTTGATTTTTCAAATGTAGTGAAATTGTCGAATTGATTTGGCTGTGATGATACTATATGCAGATAACATAATCATTAAATGTAGTGAAATTGTTGCAAACGGATTTGACAGGAGCTCCATCAATTATCACAGTCAAATCATGCGTCAGAAGGTCCTCTGGCGAGCGAATGAAGACAAAAAGAAAAAATAATAATCCTCAGTCAACAATGCTGAACGAAACGTGGCCTTATGGGCTAGAATTAAGGTTTCCAAATGCTATTCTGCCTTTTCAGTGTGGCCTTTTCAGGTACCAGACCTTCCCTCACCGATGAGATAAAAATTCATGAAAACGAAATATAACGCAATTTACTCGCTACTGACTATGTCTTCGTGTCCTCAACGCTTTCACGGTTCGCATTGTATAGAAACGTTTTGCTGCTAGGTTTATTCCTGTTCTCATTCGATTCAATATGCGCTCCAAGGAAAACCCCTTCTGACGCGTGATTTGACTGTGATAATTGATACAGCTCCTGCCAAATCCGTTTGCAACAATTTCACTACATTTAATGATTATGTTATCTGCATATAGTATCATCACAGCCAAATCAATTCGACAATTTCACTACATTTGAAAAAATCAAGATTGAGAGCCAAATCCAATAAGACAATTTCACGACATTTAGGAGCAATGCCAAATCCTTGACCTTTTCTGCGGAGCCCAACTTTCAGAAATTTCACAACTTTTACAAGGGTTTCCTTCTACAATATCGTCAAGCTCTAAAAGGCAAGTTGTTTTTCTTTGAAACATAGTGGTAGAAATGAAGAAACAGCTGCTAGGATTGCTAAGATAATAGTTGCAACGCGGCTTCCTACAGACAAGATACAAGGCATATACTTTTTGAATTTAAAAGTCGAGAAAATGAAGAAATGAGTTTTAAAATGACCCAATTGTACAGGGTTGGGGCACAATCCTAGACGGGGAGAGGGGGCACCCACCATTCAAGACAGAAGTGAAATGAACCACCCATTGGTAAAGTCTACCAGTCGGAGTATTTTCATGAAGTTTCTATAAAAACAATGATTGATAGCAGTATCAGACATCTTTTATCAGAATTTTCCATCATTTCTATGAGTCTTGGGTGGCCTCACCCCGTCTAGGATAGACCCAGGCTCAGTCGCTCTAGCCAAACTTCACCGGTTCTTGCTGACGTGGCTCGTCTGCGCCGGCCCATATGTTTGATTCGGAACAAGAACGATAGTTAAATACATCGTACGCGCAGAAAACCGTATATTATTTTTTCATGTTTTTTGCGTAGCTTGGCCCCTCTAGTGAACGAAAATGTTGAAGGGGCCCATGAAAAACCTTCATTCTTCTTTCAACTCCCTTCTTCATTAAAGAAAAGTCAATCGGAACACATTGTAAATACGAATTTGAATTTCGCGCCAAAATCATTTTCAGAGTTTTTTTTTGCATGTGGAGTTCGTGCCGTAACTATTTTTCCTGTTGTCTTACGGTCGCACCAACATTCTAGGAAAAAGTGCTAGATGACTGGTGAGAATTGGTGGCGGATATTAATCTTTGACGCCTTCCAACCTCATCGTCCAACATTTTTGACGCGCCAAAGTTTACCAGTGTGGTCTACCGGGCTCAATCATAAAATTGAGCCTGAAAATGGAAATTGATTTCCAGCACGAACGATAGTTAAGTGCGCTAGAAGAGGACTACCGTAACCTTAGGAATGATGTTATTCGGCTCTCTTAAACAAATTTGATGATACCCAATTGATCAATGATAAAGATAAAAGAAGTGAAGAGCGGGGTGTCTTCAGTCACACACCGTCCTTTTCCAGAGGTCAGCAGTTGAGGATCTGCCTGGACTACAAGCAGAAAAACAACACCAGCGGTAGTGAAGATGTAGCGAATTCGGAGTCAGAACTTAGAAAATTTCAGAGCCAACTCAGGTGAGATTACAATAGCGTTGTTCTGGCGCAATTGCCTATCGCTCTTGTTGATTCGGAGGCATGACTTGCATACGGTGTCCTGGACATTAAACGGAGGTCCTGCGCACGTCCTTTGATGTTCTGCACACTCCTACTAAGGTCCTGCACACGTTCCATGATGTCCTGCACTCTCCTACTGAGATCCTGCACACATTCTTCGACGTCCTGCACACCCCTTCTGGGGTCCTGCACACGTCCCATGATGTCTTGCCCACGTCTACTACGGTCCTGCACACGTACAATTATGTCCTGCACCCTCCTACTGAGGTCCTGCACAGGTCCCATGGTGTCCTGCACACTCCTACTAAGGTCTTGCACACGATCCATGATGTCCTGCACACCCCTACTGAGGTCCTGCACAGGTCCCATGATGTCCTGCACACCCCTTCTGGGGTCCTGCCCACTTCTACTACGGTCCTGCACACGTACAATGATGTCCTGCACACCCCTACTGAGGTCCTGCACAGGTCCCATGGTGTCCTGCACACTCCTACTAAGGTCTTGCACACGATCCATGATGTCCTGCACACCCCTACTGAGGTCCTGCACAGGTCCCATGATGTCCTGCACACCCCTTCTGGGGTCCTGCACACGTCCCATGATGTCCTGCCCACTCCTACTACGGTCCTGCACACGTACAATGATGTCCTGCACACTCCTACTGAGTTCCTGCACAGGTCCCATGGTGTCCTGCACACTCCTACTAAGGTCTTGCACACGATCCATGATGTCCTGCACACTCCTACTGAGGTCCTGCACAGGTCCCATGATGTCCTGCACACTCCTACTCAGGTCCTGCACAGGTCCCATGATGTCCCTTGCACGTTCCATGATGTCCTGCACACTCCTACTGAGGTCCTGCACAGGTCCCATGATGTCCTGCACACTCCTACTAAGGTCTTGCACACGTTCCATGATGTCCTGCACACTCCTACTGAGGTCCTGCGCACATTCTACGTCGTCCTGCACACCACTACTGGTGTCCTGCACACGTCCCATGATGTCCTGTCCACTCCTACTACGGTCCTGCACACGTTCCATGATGTCCTGCACACTCCTACTGAGGTCCTGCACAGGTCCCATGATGTCCTGCACACTCCTACTAAGGTCTTGCACACGTTCCATGATGTCCTGCACACTCCTACTGAGGTCCCGCACACATTCTACGACGTCCTGCACACCCCTACTGGGGTCCTGCACACGCCCCATGATGTCCTGTCCACTCCTAATACGGTCCTACACACGTTCCATGATGTCCTGCACTCTCCTACTGAGGTCCTGCACAGGTCCCATGATGTCCTGCACACTCCTACTAAGGTCTTGCACACGATACATGATGTCCTGCACACTCCTACTGAGGTCCTGCACAGGTCCCATGATGTCCTGCACACTCCTACTGAGGTCCTGCACAGGTCCCATGATGTCCTGCACACTCCCTACTAAGGTCTTGCACACGTTCCATGATGTCCTGCACACTCCTACTGAGGTCCCTGCACAGGTCCCATGATGTCCTGCACACTCCTACTAAGGTCTTGCACACGTTCCATGATGTCCTGCACACTCCTACTGAGGTCCTGCACACATTCTACGACGTCCTGCACACCCTACTGGGGTCCTGCACACGTCCCATGATGTCCTGTCCACTCCTTACTACGGTCCTGCACACGTTCCATGATGTCCTGCACACTCCTACTGAGGTCCTGCACAGGTCCCATGATGTCCTGCCTCCCACTAAGAGGTCTTGCACACGTTCCATGATGTCCTGCACACTCCTACTGAGGTCCTGCACACATTCTACGACTTCCTGCACACCCCTACTGGGGTCCTGCACACGTCCCATGGTTTCCTGTCCCTCCTACTACGGTCCTGCACACGTTCCATGATGTCCTGCACACTCCTACTGAGGTCCTGCACAGGTCCCATGATGTCCCTGCACGCTCCTACTATGGTCTTGCACACGTTCCATGATGTCCTGCACACTCCTACTGAGGCCCTGCACATTCTACGACGTCCTGCACACCCCTACTGGGGTCCTGCACACGTCCCATGATGTCCTGTCCACTCCTACTACGGTCCTGCACACATTCTACGACGTCCTGCACACCCCTACTGAGGTCTCACATAGTCAACCGACACTTCAGCACATCCTGCGACGCCTTCTTATCGATGGTGCGCTTTGAACGAATACGCGCCGCGGTCAAGTACATCAACCCGCACAGCGTCCTCTTCCGAGCCGGACGTTCAAAGTACACCACCCTGGAGAGCAAGGTGTTTATATAGAGTCTAAAAAAACAATGACTGATAACGAAAAACCCACCATTTTCATAAACTATTCTTGAGAGGCCGGTTTCCGAGTTTCAAACGCCCGTTAGGGGCCCAGAAGTCATTATGGTGAGTTCTGACAATTATTTTCGTCATTTCCGTGGCCGATTACCTCTAGTCACAAATTTTCGAGCGATTTGGTCCACGCCTTCCAAAAAAATGGTTTTCGACGGACGGAGGTGGAGGCGGAGGCGGAGGCGGAGGCGGAGGCGGAGGCGGAGGCGGAGGCGGAGGCGGAGGCGGAGGCGGAGGCGGAGGCGGAGGCGGAGGCGCGGAGGCGGAGGCGGAGGCGGAGAGCGGAGGGAGGCGGAGGCGGTGGTGGAGAACGTTTTTGCGTACTTTGAGAGGTCATAACTTTAGGAAAGCGGGGACCAGTTGGGATGAAAAGTTGCACACATATGTAATTTCTTGCAGCGCGTCGAATAGTGTACAGCTCATACCTCTGTTGACGGTATGAATGGGTGATCTCATTGTAGGGCATCCGCGCGGGAAGAGATCAAAGCCAAATCCTGGTGAGCGCTTCGCGCTCACCACAATTGCACTATAAGGAATTTTTTATCAGAGTTTTTCTTCATTTCTATCAATAAGTCTTGGGTCCCCCCCCCCATCCCGTCTAGGGTAGACCCGAAAACAGGACGTTCATGGTCTTTCTGCCCATCGCACCTGCTTGGCATTGTAGGACACACATTACTTTCCCCGGCGCCCTGCGCTCTCCCAGTTGGGTGCCGTACACAGTTCCCTGCGCTCTGTGGACTCCCAGATGGGTACCGCCCAATTTTATCGGCGCGCTGTGCACTCCTACTTGGGTCCCATCCACAGTTCCCGGCGCTCTGTGGACTCCCAGTTGAGCCCCTCCCACTTTTACCGGTGCGCTGTGCTTTCCTACTTGGGTCCCGACTATTTTTTCCGGCCCCCTACGCACTCCCAGTTTGGCCCCAACCACTTTTCCCGGCGCGCTGTGCACTTCCACTTGGGTCCCGTCCACAGTTCTCGACGCTCTGTGGACTCCTAGTTGGATTCCGGCCACCTCTCTCGGAGCCTTACGCACTCCCAGTTGGGTCCCGACCACTTTTCCCGGCGCTCTACGCACTCCAAGTTGGGAACCGCCCACTTTATAAAGCGCTTGGCGCACTTCAATTTGTGTTCCGCACACGGAGCATAAGGTCCCTGATGGACCTGAGGCACAACGTCTCTCGAGCTTCATTGAGTCTTATCACGTTATCACTCCATTTCTTTCGAAAGACCGGCCAAACTTTTTATCACTAAATTCCTTCAGACACACACACACACACATTTTGAAATTCGCAATTTTTTCGATATCTCGAG
>JAPDOI010001480.1:0-75000 GCA_029168955.1 Aplectana chamaeleonis | reverse complement strand
GAGCAGACCAAACAGTGATTTACGCTAATATGTACATGCAATAGCAGCACTGAAACCGCTGTCCGTGAAAAAAACTAGAGTTCTCAGTACGTGGACACCACGTCCAGCACTAAACTATGAGTAACTCAGAGAGTCGAGTACTAATCGGTCACTATGGGCTTTCGATTCGACTACAAAACGGTTGGACGACGACACGGCCACGTACTTTCCGTGCGCCACTTGGCCTAATCGTCGTCCAAACGAAAAGCACGTGCCGCCAATCATAGCCGTTCCACTCGGCCACGACACGCTTTCAATCCGACTACTATGTGGTCTGGACGACGAACTGGCCACGATGCCCATGATTGAACACGTTGATCAATCACTCCACAATGGGCCAGGCGCATATCAGCCGCACAGCACGTATAAAAGGGGCACCATCCCATAGAGAGCGCAGTCGGCCTTTCAGGGCCGCTCCTGGAAGGTGAGTACGAGTCACTTTCTGAACTATTTTTAGCCGCTGAGGGGGTCTCCCCCACGGTCTTCGGCGAGGACAGCTCCCTCGCTGTCAACCGTGGCGAGGGTGGTGTCCTTGTCGCGAACTGCTATGGGGTGACCCCCTGCCGCAGGCCGTGCCATGGACCGCATACTTGTTGGTGGAGACCCGCTCCTATCGAAGGGGTGGGACCCCACCCCCAGCGTCACGTGTTTTTATACTGCCTTTATACGGGAGTGCACAAGCCCCCCTTGTCACCCACACTCGCTGTTACAGTAATGCAGCATTGCGGCGCGGTCTGTGACGAGCCCGTCCTCTCCCACCCCATGTAGCAGACATCGACTTTCGCATGACCGGGAAGCGGTCATTGCTCACCCGTGCGCTTTGCGTCGCGGTCGGTCAGCGCCGCGCGCGGCGGGAAAGGCGGCGAAGCGACATCCCAGCATTCAAGGGAAATCAAGTGAACTAGCATGTTTTGAAGCATTATTTGAATCGCTGTGTTCGTTTTATGCCACTAACGATAACCGTTTTGTCATATATGGTGCAGATGACTCATTACCACGATGGCGGCTTTTCCGCGTTCGCCGCGCGCGCGACACTCACCGGACCGTGACGCGTACGCGCGCAGGTGAGCAATGTCATGGAGCCCGCATGACCACCGTTCATGCATTCGCATGACCGGCGATCATACTCAGAGAAGGTGAGTTTTTGAATTTTTTTTGCCGTCTTATGTTGTTTTGATGATAATTTAGATGTCGTCGTAAAGGATCGGGTAAATGACTCATGGATTTGAAGCAGTAGATAAATGTTCAAGAAGAAAGGTTTTTCGGTAAAAAAAGAGAACAGATGTCTTCTCAATTTTTTGGTAGCGCGAAGGATTCTGCAAAGCTTCATGTATACCCTAACCTTTAGCCAATACGATGACATTTGAGATATCGCCAAAACAACTGAAAACGGCAGAGAAATAAATGAAAAAAACTTATCGTCTCTGAGCATGATCGCTGGTCATACGAACGACTGGATGGTGGTCATGCGAAAGTCGATGCCTGTCGCATGGGGTGGGAGAGAACGGGCTCACCACAGACCGCGCTGCAGTGGTCCATTACTGTAGCAGTGCGTGCGGGTGACAAGGGGGGCTTGTGCACTTATTTATTTATTTATTTATTTATTTATTTATTTATTTATTTATTTATTTATTTATTTATTTATTTATTTATTTATTTATTTATTTATTTATTTATTTATTTATTTATTTATTTATTTATTTATTTATATACGCCCTTCCGGGCATGCCAACAACAACACAGTTCGAAGGTAAAATTCAAGTGACGAAGAAAAACGACACAAAAAATCACCTAAACACATAAAATATTTGAGCGCATGACAACACATCAACAAGGAGCATCAATACGCCGGGGCAGCTCAGGAGGAAGTGAGAGAGAGGGTATTCGCAAAAACGGTAGAAGCTAATCAAGTGACCTCAAATGAGTCAAACATCACCGGTTACGTATCAAGATAGGTGCATAACGATGCGGCTTCCTTTGTAATTCTGTGATTCATAGCAATACCTATACACCCCTCAACACAGCGAATACCGGAGGCTATTCCCGGGTAGATGCAAGCACGCAACTGGACGAGGCTATTCCGGGGCGGGTTCTAAGGAACCTCTTTAAACTAAACACGCACCTCAGGCGATGGCATGCAGGGAGCCTCTACAAATCGCTATATGTGTTCACAGCAGCACCAGGTAGAGCAAGTCGGAAAGTATCAGAATATTTGGAAGCACGAACAACGAAAATGCAAGCCTACCCAAATAGAGACCGATTAGAATTTCGTTGGGCTCTTGTACTTTCTGTCCAGTAATCTTACAAATACAGCCAAAAAGCTAACTAGCTAGCTAGCTGATAGCTAAATGGAAGCCTGAGACTAGAGACGCTGAAAGACTACCTTTCTGTAGCTTATACGTGAAGGAGACAATCAAAGCAACGACTGAAGTGTTTCATGGCTGCTATACTGCTCTTCGTTGGACCAAACAAAATCGAGACTTAGAATTCAATGCAGCTTCCTATAATAAACATAATTATCGGCAAACGAAAGGAATTAATAGTCTATAGAGCAGAAAGAGTGTTCCGGCAGAAACGGCTAGCTCTGGTATGCCGGTTGACAATGGAAGTTCATGTAGACCAACCAAATAAGCGCCAGTCCAAGCATATTTTGTCGCTGGAACAGATACGATAAAAGAAAAGTAGGTAAATCAGAAGGTCTTCCGGGTAAAAAAAAGGGCCATCTATTCGCTAAATTTTCTACTAGCCGTTCACTTACTCAATTTCGATCCCATTTTGGAAGTGGTCATTTGGAAGGAGCTGCTCCGGTTTACTTTGCAAAAAATAACAAAAACAAAAAAACCTTTTCCGAGCGAGAACTAGCAAGCATCTTACTGCAGACGATAACCGTCTGACTTTCTAACTTGCCTCAGGAACATGGGCTAATACTGTCACATTGAGTCTACCAAGTCTTTTCTTAAAAATAGTCGTATTTTTAGACGTGAACACATCAATTGGCAGCTGCCCCATCCAACGCGCGCATCGATTAAAGAAGTTGTGGAACATATGATTGCGTCTTTTGTTCCCCAAAGTGGCATACTGGACGGCAAACCTGGATGACCTGGGGCTCGATGGTCTAAATATCCAGTATTTTCCTGCCCGCAGCTTAACTTTTTTTTTAGAATCCGAAAGCACAGTGTTAGGTCGGAAAACATCCGTCTTTTTTGTAGAGAGAAAAGGGAAAAATGACTCAGGCGCTCACTATAACTAGGCAAGGTGCTGCGGTCAGAGCTAACGCATTTTAGCCATAAAACTCGGGTGAAGAGATGCTGAACCTTCTCAATTTTGGCGATATCTTTTTTAAGAAACGGGCTCCAAAGTGCTGAACAATAATCAAGGTGAGGCATTACTAGGGATTTGTAAAGACGTATCCAAATTCGGACATTCGTGCATTTTATATTCCTGAGCATCATAAACAGTGTGGCATATGCCTTCTTAACTATCTTGTCAATGTGATCGGAAAAGTCAAGGTTTGAGTTGAAATTAACTCCAAGGTCTTTGATAGATTTGCAGGCAGAAAATGTGACACCGTTAACTTGAAATTCAGGAGACTCGAGGTCGCCAAAATGCATAGCCGAACATTTTTCAATATTGAGCGGTATATTCCAGCTAGCAGCCCACTCCACCATAACTTCAATTGAAGCTTTGAGCGCAGAAAGCACTTCCTCCTTATTATCTCGCCCATAGGAACCATAGATTTTTATATCATCGGCATAGGCTTGGACTAATATTCTGATGTACTCTCAAACGCTGAGGCAGTTCAATCGTATAAATCAGAAACAGAAGAGGAGATAATACTCCTCCTTGAGGCACCCCGCTGGTACAAGAGTACCTCGAGGAGCAGTTACGACCCACCTTGACAACCATATGCCTATCAACCAAATACGATTTTATCCAATTAAGAAGACAGCCACGAAATCCAAGAAACTCTAGTTTTGCTAGGAGTTTTCTATGACGGACCTTATCAAATGCTTTTGAAAAATCGAAGAAAATTATGTCAACGGAGTCACCGGTATTCACCGACCGACTCCAGTCATAAAAGGCATCGAGTAAGTTCGTAGAAGTTGAAGCACCAGGTAGGAATCCGTGTTGCTCAGGAGGAATTAGTGAAGCTTGGCTAAGACAGGAAAGCATAGTTTTACTTATAATTTTCTCCATAACTTTGATAGGTGTAGGGGTGAGGCTGATAGGTCGAAAATTACTCAAATCTTTGACCGCAGGGATTTTAGGAATGGCTGTTACAATGGCCTGCTTCCAAAAGTGTGGAACCTCCCCATGCATTAGTGAAAGATTAAACAGATGTGCAAGGGGCGTAGATAACGATTTATGACACTTTTTATACACAATTGGAGGGATACCATCATAGGGCTCGGTCATGGACGGCTTGAGAATTTTCAGTATAGTGGAAATTTCATGTGGATGAAAGTAGATATCAACGGTGAACGGTTGCGCGTAAGTACCAGTCATTTGCGGTACGTCGGAAGAACAATGCGAAGAAAAAACACTAGCGAAGTAACTTCCTAGAGCATCAGCTTTCTCCTGATCTGTGGAATATGTTAGATCATTGTGAACAAGCAACGGTGGCAAAGAAGTTTTTGGTCTACCGATACACCGCAAATACTGATAAAGGTGCTTCATGTGCTCTCCGGAGGCGAGTCTCTTCTCATAGTTTGCAAGAAACTTTTTCAAGTGACTGCTGAGATCATCACATACTTTCTTATAAAGAGGATGACATACTGGCTCACTTAGACAACGAAATAAGCGTTCTTTTTGTTCAAAAAGATTAAGTAAATGAGGAGGATAAGCTACACAAGGAGATTTCGGATGCTTCATAGGAACAAAGGCTGCCAAAGCACTATAAATTACATGGCAAAAGCGTTCGTAAGCCTCGGTTACGCAGGAGTACTGATCGAATACTTCAAACCAATTAACTACAGAAAGAAAACTGTCAAGAGCACAAAAATCTGTTTTCATAAAATCAGGGAGGGGAATTTGATAGGAGTCGCGAGTTTCTTCCAGCAACTAAAAGGAAATAGTGGCGTGGTCAGACAAGCCAAGAGGTTCCGATAAACCGATATTGGAAATGTTAGGCTGCGAAGATAATACTTGGTCAAGTACATTATTACCATGAGTTGGTTCAGACACATATTGCTTGAAGCCACCTTCTTCAAAAAAGTCTAGAAAAGGCTTGGATGTAGCGTTGAGGGCACAGCTTTTGGTCCAATCAATTTGTAAATTAAAATCACCCACAAGTACAGTGCTAGCCCGAAAAGAGGACAGGTCTCGAAGAACTTCAATGAGTGCTACGTCGTCCTTTTTCATAGAGTTTGGAGGACGATAAACAGTAATGAGACGAGTGTGCGACCTTTTCTGCGGGAAAAAAATTTCGATGGAGAGGACATCAGCTTTCAAGGACGCGCTAAACTCAACAGAATTAACAGTGAGGTTGCATTTTACCAGGCAACACACTCCACCACCAACGCGCATTGAACGGTCAGAGCGATACACCCAGTAAGGAAGGCTCCCTACTAGTTCCGAGTCGAGAATATTCTCTGTAAGCCATGTTCCAGTAATGAAAAGAAAATCAGGATTTTTTTGACCCAAAAAGTAGTGTCAATAGTGAATCTTGTTTTTCAAACTACGTGCATTCATGAGACTACAGATCATAGCGGGCCTACCTTGCGGGCTTAGATGTTTTCCGAGCCCTTGCGTGGGATCTTTGAAACATGGGTGAGTTTGCCTCCATACACCACCCACTCACGCACCAGTTTCCCCTTGTTCAGCTCCTTTGCTTGCTGACGTAGCTCGTAGTCCTGATCTCTCTCCTCCTTCGTCATACTCCGCCGTATGTAGACGTTGGGGAAATCAGAACCACGCAGCAAACGAGCTTGAGCAAGGGCCCGACGCCAGTGGGACGTGCTCGGGAAAACAACCTCCACAAGCCGTGGACGTTGAGGATCAGGTTTCCCCATCCTGTAAATCTCCGATGGCCGACATTCGACATCTAGAATCCCCAGGATTTTGTCCACCTTCTCCTCCACGTCCCTTTGACGGTCCGGTGCCGGAAGACCTTGTGCAGCCTCGTCGAGGCCACTTATGACAATGCTGTGGGACCTCTTCTAGTTCTCGATGGCTTCAGAGAAATCCGCAGGGATCTTCACCGCGAGAGCATCGAGAATGAGGCCGACTAACGGATTGGTGTTCACTTCCAACGCTTTTTTCACGAGTTCCATAGCTGACAGCCCGGAGATATCAGGGAAATCGTCATTGCTGACAGCTCCAGCTTCAATTGTCTGAGAATTGGAAGCTTGTGAAGAAAGGCCAGAAGTGCTCCTGGTGACGCGCCGTTGTTGACTCATTTGGACGATTTAGATCTTTGATCTACCAGAGATTATTGGGAAAAGTTTTGTGTGTGATTGGCAAGAACGGACGGAAAAACGGCGTAAAATAGAGCCTTAACAGAACTTTCGAATTCAAAGATGGATGAGCAAAAGTTTAATGCTATGCGAAAAGATTGCAAATGAATCAATGTTAAACTATGATGTAAATAGCGAAAAATGACAGAGCGCTAATTAAACAACCGCTCGTCGCCAGGTGACACCGAGATGATGAAGGCTGACTTCCGTATAAAGGCAGTATATATAGGACGAGATGCTGCCACGTGGGAAACCGGGTGCGGCAGGCCACGTGCTGCTATGTAGGAAACAGGGGTGCGGCAAGGGTTTTGTCTCTCTGCGCCACGTAGTCCTATCGAAAAGGCCACCTGCTCCTCGGAGCAGCACGTGCTGCTGCAAAGATTCTTTTCAAGTCGACTAGGTACCCGATTAGAAAGCCTATAGTGGCCGAATCGGACCCCCCGACTCTCTGAGAAGCACATGTTCTGGTATTTCACCAGAACCTCTGGGCTCTATCGCTGTTCCATGATAACCCTGGCAAATATCACTTTTATCTTGCCTCCCATATGCATTGTGATCAGTTTATAGATACCTGACGTGCCTTCGCCGATATAGTAAGAGGCCACGCCTACATTGTATAGCACTCTACCATGAACAAACCATCGAGCGAGCCAAAATACTCCTCAGCAAGGCATGATTTACAAAACCCAAAGAACTGACTTTTTTCAAGGGTGATCTTAGACTGTTCTACGCCTTTGTCCGTGAAAAGATGTAGGAAAATAAAAACAAATAATTATAATTATACGAAAACGCTTACGGTGTTCCATAATTATACGAAAACCTTAAAATTGCAGTAACTGAGACTTGCAGCGATTGCAGAGCTACGAAGGAAGGCAATACTGCTCTCTACGGCACTGAAAATGGCAGTTTCATTTCTACTTAGACGTTGCGCTGATACTTTACACAAGTAAAGGAAGATGTTGCGCTAATATTTTACACAAGTACGGGGCTTGGACATGGTTTTTGACCGTTCCATAAGTATAGGATCACTTCAAATGAGCTGCAATTTTAACGGAAATCATTGGATCATGATCTGAAATAGCATTTCAGTACGAGGTAAAACTATGATTATGAAGGACAACAAATACTCCATTATTCAGTATTTAAAAGTTACCGAGCTTCATAATAACAACGTTCATGCGTGGCTTTGAAGCTCGACTGCACAGAGATTGATTTTCTTTAACTTCCTTATTGCAACGTTTCGGGTCGTAGACCATTCGTCAGTAACTAGCGAGACCGAGCAAAGTTTTCGCTCACGAAAACTTTTACCTACGCCAACTTCCTGATGCAGATAACGGTGTTGACTGACTTCCGCCTACCCGAAAGTTGCTGTCCGTATAACCTATGAGCAAAACAGGCCGCCGTACATTTACAGCAGGGCGTAGCGTGGCATAAAAATGTGGCATAAAAAAGCAAAACATAAGAAGCCAGCGGTAGATCATCGGTTGCTACCGAAATCACACTTATGGCCCCTTCCGTCCCTCCTCCCTTTATATCGCAACCCACTGCCCTTCCTCCCGATCTTCGGATTCCTGATCAAGTCCCATCTTCGCATTTGCGTCAATCTCCACGACAACAGCATGTTGACAAGATATCCTGGCCAGCAACGTATTGAGTTCTTCATAAAACGCATCCTTCGAATTGTCCTCGGCGGTTTCAGTGTACTCGGTAAATGGCTCTACCCAGTGGAGCAAACATCTGACAATGGCTACCGCCTTGTCGACTTTTGTGAACGCAGTGGTATGATTATTGCATCGACATTCAAGAAAAATCATCGCCGCCATCAGTTTACGTGGCAGGGACCAACCCAGCTATCTCCGGAAGAGCAGCGGAAGCGGAAGATGACAAATTGAAACTACAGCTCGACTATGTCCTGACGAGGAATATTCCAGTATCGGACATTCGAAGATCTAGAGCTGTGTGGGATGTCGCATTCGATTCGGTTCACCTTCCTGTTCTGTTGAACTTCACTGCGAAGATTCATAAGAGGAAGCGAGGGGCTCAGCCTCTCCAGAGGATTCAAGTCTCAGAGATGAAGAATGCAGGAGGAATTTTCGACAGCGCGTTTCTATTCACATCGGAGTACGGACTAAGAAGAAACTTTGCGACGCGGATTCTTTTGTCAAGTTCATCCAGGGCGCTCCGAAAGAGGCACTCCCGGTTGTACAGCCTAAGAAGAAGTTTGCCTACATCTCAGAGGAAACGACGTCTACTTACAACAAGGTATGTGCTCTCCGAACTGCAGGAAAGTTCGTGGAGGAGAAGCGTCTGAGGAGGAAGTTGCGTCGGCAGCTTCAAAGTGACCGCGAACGGGAGTGGACGTGTAGAGCTAAGGAGTCCGAGAAGACTTGGGAGAAGAAGGATCCGAGGAAAGCCTACACGTTGCTGCGACAGTGAAGCGGGAAGATAAAAAGATGTTCTCCTGTCTTAAACACTACCAATGGAGTTGCAGTTGGTGATGCGAAGCTGCCAATATGGAAGTATTACTTCAGTTCATTACTAAATCGTCCAGCGCCATCAGAACCTGAGCTCCCGCATGTTCAGAGAGCACATTACGATGTCAGTGTGGAACCGCCGACTGAGGCTGAAGTTTTGAATTGTGTCCGGAAAATGAAGAATGGAAGGGCAGGTGGAGGTGACAACATCACTGCTGGAATGCTGAAAGCTCTTCCTCCGTCTGGGATTCGTGAAATGACCAACACCATCCGTGCTATATGGATGAGCGAAAGGATACCCGATTCATGGAGACATGCGATCATCGTACCTCTCCACAAGAAGCTATCCGTCACGGATCCTAAGAAAAACAAAGGAATCTCTCTTTTTCGTGTCATGTACAAGGTTTCAGAACGTATCGTTCTCGAGCGACTTATCAAACATCGTGAAGGAACGACCAGAGAGGAGCAAGCCGGTTTTTGACCTCGAAGATCGTTCATCGACCAAGTGTTTGTTGTGAGAAGAGTGATTGAATCGTGGCAGCGGTATTCGAAGCCATTACAGCTTGCTTTTCTGAGGATTGTGAACCTCGTTTCGAAGTATGCCGCAGCCTATGGACTTCGTCTTCGTCCCGACAAATGCAAGCAGATGTGAGTATCTCAGAGGCCTTCAACGGGAGTTTGTGTGGAAGGACAACGTATCGAACTGGTGGATGATTTCTGGTATTTGGGCAGTTTGCTGAAGAATGATTGTAGTTATGCAGCGGATATTCGACAACGATGTGCGAAAGCTACGTCTGCATTCAAATTCCTAACCAAGTGTTTGTGGTCTACTCCCATCGCGAAGGAAGTCAATTTGCGCGTCTACCTATCCGCTATTCGCCATATCATGATATACGGATCGGAGACGTGCGCAGCACCGAAGACGCAGATGGAAAGGTTGGATTGTACGGAGAGGAGGCTTTTTAGGCGTTTGCTTGGATATTTCTGGCCGCGTTCATGCCATAACTAAGATCTTTACAGGGAAATCGACGCAGTATATCAACGCCTGACACGAGGGAGGTGCCAGCATTTCCCAACGCCATGTCAAGCAGCAAAGGAAAGCCGACTTCGACTGCTCGGGCATATACTAAAAAAAACGCTGGATCGTCTCGCACAACACGCTATAAGAATGCTTCCAAATCCTGTCTGGAAACGGCCACCTGGGCGTAGGCGAAAGTTCTGGACGGATGTGGTTAAAGAGGATTTGAATTCACTCGGTATCGAAAGACAGTACAGGCGCGATGTTTCGTTTCGCAGGAAATGGAATAGTGACAGCTGGATGGAATGTGTTCAAATTGTGGCTGAAGACAGTTAAAAATGGACACGGCTGACTACTAGGACGTCACACCTCGGTGAAGATGCGGAATGACCGCGTCAGGCGAAAGCCAACCGATTAATTCAAGTAAGTCATAGTCCAGAACTGCCGAGTCTTTCCCAGCCGGATTTTTCCAGATCAATTGATGCCGTCGTGAATGGTGGAGTAGACTGTAGACCTATACAGTGGCGTTGAAATCATCTGAAAAAGTTCTCCTAAAATTTTGAAGATGAAATCTAGCGAGCATCTTGAGTTATGACTTGTTTATTGATCCCCTGAACAATGCTCGTTGCATGCAAACCACCGATCATTGCAATGAGATAGACGGGGTGAGCTAGCGCTGCACCGTGGTGCAGCCGGTAAGGCGTTGGATTACGAATCAATTGAAAGATGGGTCGAATACTGCGGGATCATTACCGCATGAGGGCTGACAGTAATGACATTTCTATGTGCTCGCCATACTTGTTTCGAGTTTTAACAGTGCCTCTTGGATCCTTTTTCCTCTTTTCTTATATCGCAAAGGTACCGGGATATAAACGGAGAACGTTTCACATCAATGTTAGAAACTATGTAAATTTTAAGGTTTCAACAATTGCTAGAATATCAAGAATACCCTTACCCTACTCCTCACATAAAATACCGCTCGTAGGATTTGGTCAGAAGGCGCGCCAGGTCGAGTTTCAGCGTCTTTTTCGTTTTTTCCCTATAACTCGCTTTGAAGTAAACTTTGAGAGAAATTAGAGCGATATTCATGATCCTGGCGTTGAGGGCTAAGTTATAGGCGTTTTTTAAAGCCTCGCGGCAAAGCAAGGGTTCTCGTCAGATAAATTTAGGGTGGTTTGGAAAAATTTTGGATTAGGCCCGAAATTTGAATGTGGGGGTAATCTAGGGTGCTGAACACGAATCCAGAGATCGTTTGTCGAAATTATGAGGTTTACTGTAAATTAGGGTACTTGCCATGCCATAGAGGGCCTAAACCTACAGGCCATAAAACGGCCGAAGTCTCACCGTCGACTGCGTACCACGCGCTGCGCGACCGCACGCGCGTCGGAAGCGAACGAGTTTTGGGCGCCGCGCGACGAGTTTCGGCCGCCGCGCGGCGGCCGAAACTCGTTCGCTTCCGACGCGCGTGCGGTCGCGCAGCGCGTGGTACGCAGTCGACGGTGAGAATTTGGCCGTTTTATGGCCTGTATCTTAATAATCTCAAAATTGACAAATAAACATCAAACTCGTATTCAGCACCCCGAATAACCCCCGTTCAGATATTATGAGTGAAATCTGAGACTCTGACCCAACTACCGTATACCCGCCGGAATCTACCGTAATTTGTCGAAAATTGATAAACTGACTTCAGATTTGTTATGAGCATCCTAAATAACCTCCAAGAGCGAAGTTTGGGCCTTAAATTTTATTTCGACCTTTGGATCCCCAGGAGCTCAGTGCCATTTTTTTGAGTTCACAGGTCGAAATTTTTCCGCCCAAGCTCCGCCCAGGGGGTGACTTTGGGGCGATGAGCACGAATATGAGGTCCGTTTTCGGATTTTGGCGGATTTTTTCAGGTTAGGCTGCACTGAAGGGAATTTTGTCTACCACAACCCATTGTTTTGGTCGTCTTTGATCCACCCGTGAGGACTGAGTGAAATTTTTGAATCTTAAGTTGTTTCTTTTTAGGGCCTTTTCAACTCTAAAAAAACCGTTTTTCAAAACTCCTCTTTGTGTTCAGAGTGATCCCTTGTAAGGGGCTGAGCAGAGTGGGGGGGGGGGGGTAAGCGTTATGCCCGAAATGGGAGAGGCACAGGCAGGGTCGACTGTTCCCAACTGTCCAGGGGGTGATGGTAGTAGTGTATTCCAAAGTGGGGAAACGAGGGATGAGCGCCGCTCGTGATTGGACGAACGGGAGAGAAGCGAAGCTTGCGATTGTAAGGATTACAGAATCGCCCCGCCTCTCTTGCGGCTGAAATACGCTGCGACCATCACCCCTGTCCAGGTGGTAGGTCATGAACAGGGGTGTGCGGCAATTGCCGTTTGCCGATTGCCGTTTGCCGTTTGCCGGCCATTTTTGGGGTTTGCCGTTGCCGTTGCCGTTTGCCGAAATTTTCGTCCAAAACGGCAAATTTTCGGCAAAAATTCGTTGAAACAACAGGGTTCGCCCTCACCGCAGCCTCTGTGTTGGTCAGCGATTCGGAGCTGCTACAATTAATTATTTTGACTAGTTCCAGCTCCTGGTTCCGGCTCATTCAATGTATAATTGTACCCTTTCAGTAGGTAGCTTATGAAAACATCTTGACTGGGTAATCAGAGGAGTTCGTTTGAGTTCTAAAATGTTTGGGAGCTTCCAGATGTCTTTTTTTAATCATCAAATTCTTAGTCCTCTAACGGCACAGGACACCCAAGAAATTAATTCTCGGATTTCATGCTTGTCTTGGAGAGAGTCACTCACTGATCACAGTGATATCTCTGCAATCGTCCAAGACCCTTTTGAACAGAATTATGGCTCCCTAAAGATGCCTAATTTTTGAGGGTGAAAAATTGGTGGACGAGTTGTCTCAGGTCTGTATTTTTCTTCATTTGCAATCGTTGCGCGAGAGCGAGCCAGGATAAGGAGACAATCCAGCAATGAACTGAAGAACGACGACTTGTTTAAATTCATCCATCCATCGAGCCGCTATCGAGTTCGAAGATCTGTTAGCGGGTCGGGCCTGTAGTGGTCGCTTATATCTCGCTTATTTGGAGGAATTGAGATCTCGTACTTGGCACGTGTTATACAGGAGGGGTCTTCTACACAATTACATGAAAATCTCAAAATTCATATCTGAGGGTGTACTGTGTCTTTAGGAGTGCCAAAACTGCAAAAAAAACCTTTTTCAGAGGCATACCGATCACTGCAAGTTCTAAGATTACAAAACCAAGTCATATCAAAGCTGTAGCGAAAAAGTAGCCTTATTTAGACATATGAACCAGTGGAGAATTTGTGTATATAGGCCCACTTTTCGTCAGTTGGTTGGCTGATGGTAATATTTGGGACAGGAAAGTTATCAGTTCTGCAAACACTTTGTCCGGCTTTTTAAAAGTTGAACAATATTCAAGGCGGTCAATAAAGGCAGTGGTCAATAATATCTTCGATTTCGAGATCATTAGCTGAAATGAAAGGTTGCTTTAATGGCAGACCTGGGTTTGCTAGGAAATGGTGTAAAGATGAAAAAATTTAAAATCTTCGAAGGCGACGATTAAAACCGCATTCAATTTTTCACCAGAATTCCAAGGGTTACAGGCCCATTGCAACAACAGTGTGGGAAACCGGCTCAAAACGAGCAACCACTAATATACGGCCCGAAACTTGAACGTGGTGTACTCGCTCCACCCTTTTCCTCGGTAGCCACAGGGAGGTGGGTGGGGCGAGTATACCACACTCAAGTTTTGGGACAAATTTATTGCTTGTGTCTAGCCGACATTGTGGCTGTAATTGGCCACGTGCCAGCTTGTGGGCCGAATACGTAGAAAGGGAAGAGCCCAAGAGCAGTCCAGCTGGCTACTGCACGCGGCGCTCCAGCGACGAAGTCAGCGCGACAGACTTACCGTCGCGCTGACTTCGCATGTACATACCAGTAAAGGGCTTTGCAGAGTTGCAGCAACTAGCGGCACGCCGCCGAGCGAGAGCTTTGGGGCGTGGTCGAAACCCGACGCGGCGATGAGCGCAAAGACCTCGCAGAGTTGCAGCGACGTTGTCGTCAGCAACGCATTCTACCATTGCGTACGATCTCATTCATTAGACGGTGCATCTCGCTATACACAGTTTTTGTTGGTTTCATATGATTCGAAACTTAAGTAATTGTCTACTAGCAACTACTACAAAATCTTGTGATTAAAAAAATAATAATAAAGTTTGCAACCAGTAGAGTGATGCCTTAATGAATAGTTTTCGAGATAATAAAATCAGTGAACGGTTTGTGGCGATCGCTTTGAAAACAATGGTACTAGACGACATTGTATTTAAAAAATACTAATTAAAACTGAAAACAAAACAATTCGAGATGAAACTGCGAATTTGGACAATTCTAAGTATGCTCCAATGATTTTCCGTTCAATTTGTGCTAAAATAGAAAAAAAGGTCTTCAGAGGGTTGAATTCATGAAAGCAGCAAAAAAAGAAGCTCGAATCGATTGTCGGCGACGCTCGTCGCCAGCGATGGAAATGGTCGAGACCATTCCCCGCCTCCGCTCATTGACGGCGTCGCTCCGGAAGTCGCTGTTGTCGCGGCGGCGGAAACACTCTGCGAGGTAACCACGTCGCTGCTGCCGCGCGACACGCCGCCGCCATCGCCCGCTGCGTGGCGCCCCCCATTCTTCATCTTTGCCCTGCCGCAGCGAGACTCGCCGCGGTGCAACTCTGCAGAGCCCTTAAAACGCCCCTCATTCTGTGCATTCGATCAACATGCCCCTCAGAGCTCTTGATTTGAAAATTCGAAGGCTGCTTTTATCGTGAGCGCTGCGTTCAACTAAACTTGTCTCACTCCATTCCTGTAGCTTCGCAAGGGTAACCATTCAATCGTAGTTTGAAATGAGCGAAATTGAAATCCTTGAGCCTACTACTTGCTACTAACAGTAAAATTTGTGACTCCGGTTATAACCTAAACCGCGCGCTGTTGATCGCGGTGTGAACTGTCTGGCCATCAAATCCGACCAATCATCTCGTATTAACCCTTCTATTCGCACCTGATTGTGGTACCTGTATCATCCACACTCTTTCGGTCGGCGCACACTCCCATCGCAACAAGCTTGCTTACGGTTTGCTGATCTTCCCGTATCGACTAGGCTGGGACGAGCTGGCCGCAGGCTTCTTTCAGAAAATCCTTTGCGGACCAGTAACACTTTGCGCTGCTCAAGAAGACGCCCATCTTTTGAATCTCTAGCATTGATTTGTACGGAAACTTCAAATAGAGAGGAATTAACAGAATTATCACCGGCGGTGGAGAAGCTTACAGCCGTGTTGGTCTTGGTAGTGACTCTTGTTAACCTGAGGCTTTCAAGCAGCTTCTGATTGATAGGACTTTTCTTCCTGTGAAGGCCATTGAAACGTCAGGCTCATAGTAACTGGCAGATATTGCATGGAATACGACACGACTAACAAGAAAGGGTTGCCTACATCATATAGATTTTCGGAATGTTTTTTAATATGTTCTAGGGGGAAGACGGTGTTCCAATATCCCATACATAAAATCTACTAAATGCCTCAGGCAGACTCTAAAAAGGTCTGAATTGGAACAAGGCCAGAACGGCTCGGCCGAAGTGAGTAGAGCTGATTTAACGATTGAATTACCTTTGTGTATGTTCAGAACAGATCAGAAATTGGGCAACAATGCATAGTTTCTGATCTAATCAGAATCAATAGACCAAAATTTTCTACATCTATTTTGAACACATCTAAAGGTAATTCAATCGTTAAATCGGCTCTACTCTCTTCGGCCGAACCGTTTTGGCCTTGATCAGATTTTCACCTTACTGGAACACTGTACTTCCCCTAGAACATATTAAAATTGCATCCCGAAACTCCATCTGAAGTTGGCAACCCTTCCTTGTACGCAAATGTTGGTGTATTATAGCATAAACAGATTTTGCCGTTTGCCGTTTTGCCGTTTGCCGGTCATTTTTGGGGTTTGCCGTTGCCGTTGCCGTTTGCCGAAATTTGAAATTCCTTTGCCGCACACCCCTGGTCATGAACGAAGGTGCGAAAGAAGGCGCGAGGAACGAAATTATAGCGTCACACTCAATACGGCAGCATCGACCAACTAACGAGCCGTTCAAGCCAATCGATCGAGTTTTACGAAACGATAGTGTCGCATGAAGCATATGACCATCAATTATTTACACAAGGTGTTGAGTTGATTACGAAACGCTTGGTTCCAGGCGAGATTGAACCAGCATATTCCCTTTCCGGGGAACGCCTTGTCGCACTGCACCACCGAAGCCCCAGCGCCGCTCTCACTCAACTGCCTGGAAAATCTTACCCGAAGCAATCATTCCTTCACCCGCCTAACGGGATGGAACAGGTATACCGTCGTAGACTATATAACAAATCATTTATTATCATTAACATCATTAAGTATCATGTACACTTCTAATAATAAATGTCTCTCTATATTTCTATTTATATATAATATAGGATTATTACAAATAACACAACCTCCGAAAAAAACTATACGGATTTCCACGAGACATGATTGACCATCTCCATTAAGTAAAGTCTGATGCAAAGATATGATGGACGACCGCGACGTAATTTCTTCGAAAAATTCTTCATCGCCTGTTCTACTTTCTCTCTTCGCCGTTGATCGTGACTTCCCAGCTGTTTTCTAACGTGTGGCTCTTTAAATTGAGAGGATTGAAAATAATTTCTCCAAATGTGAATAGTGAGCGAATGAACCTAAAGAATCTTGCGCAAAAGGCAATCCGTCTCCTTGTTGAGATTCCGAAAGTTCTGCAGTAGTGTTCTTAGAGGAGGCTGTAAACAACTGTAATAAACGTTCTTCGGGCCCTGGAAAACGCCTATTAATACACCCGTTCTATATTCTCACTGTATCAATAATCTTCATTTTGATACAGCCTGCAATCATACTGATGCTCAATTTCGTAGGTCTTGCCTTGGAACAGAACACATATTATTCTAATTCATTTAATTCAAATTTTAAAATCTAGAGATATCAATGCAAATATGATACATGGGAATTACAATACGGGGAGAATTGCGAACAGGGTACGGTTCGGGGTGGAGAGCGGGCCGGTGAGCCGCATGCTCGCCGGAGGGGATGGAAAACTCTGCAAGAAAGGGATTAGAACTACAGGGTATTGAATAATCTACGAAAGGGTCATGAGGAGAATGGGGCAAGAGAAGTGTGGGGGAAAAGTGCAGGCTAGCCGCGCCAAGGCTGTGGTTGGGAGAGCTCTACCAGAACCAGGGGCGGAGCCGATGGTGATTGCTGCTATCTCGCCCGGGCTCTCTCGCTGACGGCGTCTAAACTACTCGCGTCCAGGAGCACACAACAAATTGCATGCAGGGACACACTAGATCCCGGCCCTCTTAGAAGTCCCGGTCCCCGGGACTTACCGAAAATTTAGGAAAAATCAAGAAAATGAGGAAAATAAGTGTTCGTGAGATAGCGGGAAATGCAAGAGGTACAAAAATAAAAGGCCATGGTAACGTCATCGACTGCAAAACATAGGTGTCAGCATTCGATATACATTCGTACGTCTACTGTCTATCCTGATCCGAGTTGTTGACCATTCCTTGTATTTCGTTGTCCTCCGGTTCGACTATGACATCGCCATGAGCTGATTTTTGTTGAAGATGCAAAAAAACATTATTAACAGATGACGCTACACTGGTCTACTATTGATAGCTTTACTAACGAACAAAGCCAGGAGGCTCTCAAAAAGTCGAAGGTATGATTGATTGTGGGGAGGGGTTCCTTAGAGGGGGGGGGGGGTCAGGAGTGGTAATGCAGAGAAGTCAAAGATTTCAAAAGAATGGGTCCAGAATATGGGTGATCAAACCTTATTTGGGCTCAAGTGCTCGTCGTCTTTTTTTATTGTGGTCTTACTTGATATCTACGCTATCGTCCTAGGGGTTCTAAGTGAAAAATCTTGATCGCGAAAAGGATTTACTGGGTGGGGGCGGTCCGCTTAGCTGCAGCAATGACTTACGCATCTCATTCCAAGCAGTATCCAACGCTTACACGTTGTTCACACGCAACGCTTACACAATGTTCTGCCTATTCGGAGCGCAGATGTTATATCACGCATATCTCCGTAACTGGCCAAGCACGGTCTTTCTGAATTGACAGAGGCAAAATCCCGAATTTGAAAGCACTGAATCACTTCGCCAAGTTCGAGTGTGATTACAGTTCTAGAAGTGGCCGACTGGAATGAAGCATTTGTTGAGACTCTGATGTGTGACGTTTAAATCTGCCTACAACATGAAGTCAGTATGATAGGATCTACAAAAAAAATTTTTTTTTGAAAAAGTGGGTAAGTAGAAAGTTTGAAAAATGTAGGTTGGGTTTCCATAGCCTCATGCCATCTAATACACTAGTTCGCTCAGTAGCAGTTGTTGTAGCTAGCGGTATTCTCATATCCTGGATAGATACTATCGACGTGTTGCTGTAATTCGTCTATCCTTTCTGTCAGGTCAAGGAAGTTCATGCGATCTAGGATACTATCGTCTTCCATGCATTCTAATTGAAGGATTCTAGCTTCTTTCTCCGCGTTGGCAACTACTTGCTCAAAGTCATTCTTGTCAAGGAGTCTACGAATAGCGCGTTTGATCTCGGGCTTAAGACCATTGATGAAAAAGTCTACGGCGAATCTGCGGCAAATGGCTTTGTCCTCGCCTTGGTACGCTGTTTTTGTTTTGGCCAAGACTTTGCGCGCGAATTCTCCTACCGAGTCGTTCCCTTGCTGCATGTGATGTAACTCATCTCTAACGTTGCTTAGGAGCGCCTGGGATTTGAATTTTTTTCGCCAAGGCTGTAGTCATGTGTTTCCACGACAGTCTCTCCGCATCCGTTAGGCTGTTGTACTTGAGTTTGACTCCGCCAGTGAGATATAGGGGCTTGAGGGTTTTTGCATGTTTCTTTGGGATTCCTAAACGCTGCACTAGTTCCGAATATTCCTCCAAGAACTCCACGAAAGTTTTGTTAGTTCCTCCGGTAAACGCTTCTATCCTGGGGCCGAATTCATCAACGCGCGGGTTCGGGTAGGGGGAAAGGCGTTGGCGCCTTTGATGTATACCCCGCGCAAGCGGGAGAACGCTAACCAGTCGTGCCCACTTCTAACCCAGCTAAGAGGCAGGGGCAAGTGAGACACCGCTCGGCTACGAGACGAGCTGCCCTTGCGGGTAATCATCAAAAGTGCCGACGCCTTTACCGCTACCCTAACCCACTCGTTGATGAATTCCCCCCCTGTTGTCCAGGAGTTTACAGGAGTGGTAGAGCGTGGGACCGCCTTGCATTGATCTTAAGGGCAGATGGTTATCGCTAGAGGTGGAACTATTACTGGGATCTTCCATGCTAGTCAGGAGTCTGCGCTTCCTCGATGGGTGAAACATTTTTTTTCAGGTTTGCCTACTTTCAAGGTGTTGGTGGCCTAGTTATGGACAGGGGTGGGAAACAGAGATGGACGAGAGGAGTATAGGAGAGGACGAAGGTTGAAGCTGTTGTCAAAATGTCAATACTTTTTTGGAACCCAAGGGATTAGCTGGCAATCTACTGGACCCTAGTTCGGAAAGTTGTCAGGGATGAATACTTAGCATCAAACTAGTGTGAGGGATTGAGAAAATACGAGAAAATCAATGTAGAAAAAAATGGAAAAAACAAAGGATTTGGAAATCACACTAGAAACACTGACTGTTGTTCGGGCGTGCTGCTGTAGTCGTTGTTGTAGGCTCGTAGGTGTTGTGATTCCTACAGTGGATGGAATAGAATATGCTGCTAGCTCGGCTGGAGTAGTAGAAATAGAGTCGAAAGTGGCGGTAGCAAAGGCGGCGAGAGTGCTCGGCGGTGGCTATACCGAGTGGCTGGGCCTGGGGGTAATTCTACAAAAAGAGGTTGGGTAGAGGCGGGACTGGGATTGAGATTCTACTGTAATTGTTTACGATGGCTGCAAAGCGGTTGATGGATCTTATTGCCTGCAGATTACTCGTCAGCTGGCACCAGCGATCTTGATTGCTTTACAGCTACTGGTGACCAGCCGGTGTTATTGAGGCTCGCCATCTTACGCTGGGTGGCAGATTAGATATAGAATGTTTACGTGATCGGGATGAATAATTGGAGCAAGATGGCGAATTAGATAGAGAATGTTTACGGGTGGCTCGGAGGGAATAATTACAGCCGGGTGGCAGATTAGATGAGGAGTGTTTACGGGTTTGGATGGAGATGGATTATTACTATCCTAAGCTGTGTAGTGGTGTTCTGATTCCATTGGCAAGGCTAAGACCGACTAATAGATATTGAAGAATGCTAATTTACTGAGATTTTAAGAATCAAAAAAAAGGAATATCTAGGGGGTTCTGTGCACTACGGGCATGTTATTTTACTACTTATTGATACATACACTGATTACACTATAAACTACTCATTGCCATTTACCTAGGGGAGTTACTTGTAGGAAAATGCGCTTATAAAGTAAAAAATCTAGTTAAGCATCCACAAAAGTTCTTTTTATTTACTACATACTACTTATGCGTGGTGTGGTGCTACCTGGCCAGGTTTTCTTTTCTTATGCTCAGAAAAACAATTCTACATAGAGTGAAAGCTCTTGGGCTCTCGTCACACTATATTATTAACAATTTTGCTGGTGGCCACGCAAATAAAGAGCATTTTGTGTGACAGCGCTTACATAATAACTACTATAACTAATCTTGACGTGATTGGGGAAAAGGGTGAAGAAAAAAAACCGCAGTGCATGCATTTAAAAATAATGTTTCTCAGGGGAGAAAAAATGGTCAAGGGTAGAAAATAGTGATTATTGAGAAATATATTCACGTTACTAAGGGTGGTCTTAAACACATTGAATAAGTTATGAAAGTACGGGGGAAAATGCGAATTCTTTTGCCGGGTTCTTACCTGCTGGGAAACAGGATTTGAGAACCTAGTCCGGGACCTCCATGTAATAAACGTTCTCGGGGCCCTGGAAAACGCCTATTAATACACCCGTTCTATATTCTCACTGTATCAATAATCTTCATTTTGATACAGCCTGCAATCATACTGATGCTCAATTTCGTAAGTCTTGCCTTGGAACAAAACACATATTATTCTAATTCATTTAATTCACATTTTAAAATCTAGAGATATCAATGCAAATATGAACCATGGGAATTACAATACGGGGAGAATTGCGAACAGGGTACGGTTCGGGGTGGAGAGCGGGCCGGTGAGCCGCATGCTCGCCGGAGGGGATGGAAAACTCTGCAAGAAAGGGATTGGAACTACAGGGTATTGAATAATCTATGAAAGGGTCATGAGGAGAATGGGGCAAGAGAAGTGTGGGGGAAAAGTGCAGGCCAGCCGCGCCAAGGCTGTGGTTGGGAGAGCTCTACCAGAACAGGGGCGGAGCCTATGGCGATTGCTGTTATCTCGCCCGGGCTCTCTCGCTGACGGCGTCTAAACTACTCGCGTCCAAGAGCACACAACAAATTGCATGCAGGGACCCACTACACAACCCAAACTTTTCAAAACATGCCACCGAACTTTCTAAAATACTGTTTGCATTGAATTAAGTTTCACAATAACAACTAAGTACTGAGAGATTGCCTGCGAGAGCGCCAACCAATTTTGTGGTTCGCAATTCTTTCACCTGCCGTTTCCACCATATCTTGGAAAATGGCCCTGAAAGCAGGTTCGCGCCTAGATACTCTTAGAAGTTTCTGCAGCTTAGATACGCCGAGTGTGTTCTACCGACTTTGGCTTTCAAAACTGCTTGAACGCTCTCACGTAGACCTAAAATGGAGTAGTAGTAAAAAATGACTTGCATTTGCGATTCCAGGCCTGGGAGAGGTGAAAGGCACACAGCTAAACTTTCCCTCCAAGTATCTCGCTGGCCGCATTTATACTGGCCCTCTCAAAATCCAGAAGAACTCGCCGCCTACTGCAATCATCGGAACAATCTGATATCAAAACCTCTCTGAGTTCTCCGAAAATGGTCGTGTACGCAGTTTGGTCCTTCTTGCCAGCAACGGCGAAAACCAGATGGAAGTCGTGCCCGCCGTGAGTTACCCCACGCACCGTGTAGAATCCTGCCGATCTTCCCAAGCCCACGGGCTGCATCGAGTGCATACCATCAGCTACTCAGCATAGCTTTGTGTGGAGCCATGTATTCCAGCAACCTTCACCCCAGGGCGTTTCACCGGTGACAACCGGTGAAACGCCCCTGAAAAAAAATGGACCTCATGCAAGTCATTTTCAAAATTGGATGGGTGTCGCTGCCGGTTTTTCGTCAACAACTTTTTTGCGCTCACATATAAACCTTTGGTAGAGGTTGTTTTTGGAATCCCCATGAAATTCTGCATCGAATAACGTTTTCGGTTTCAAAAAATACGTTCCCCTTCTACCAGCCGATTTCAGTTTATAAAAAGCATTTTTTTCGCTTAAAATTATCGGTATTTCGTCTATAACTTCTTTGTGCTTGTAGATAGACCTTTGTAGAGTTTATTTTCGAAATCTTGATGGAATTCTGCGTCGACTAGTGTTTCCAGTTAGGAAAAAAAAATTCTTGATCCTTCAGCATAATCCATTTTACGAAACACTGATTTTTCGCCTATAACTCTTTAACCGTTGAAGATAGGGTTATGGTAAAGGATGTTTCTGAAATCTGCGTACAATTCTACGTCGAATGACATATCGGGTTCCTAACTTTGCTTGCTCCATAAGCCAGCCAGGTCGGTGGAGCCGAGCTCCATAGTTATATCCATAGGGTGCTCTCGCCTCTATGGTTTAAATGAGAGACGCAGAGTTCCGCTGAAGCCAACGATGGGGCTCGGCTCCACCGATATGGCTGGCTCATGGAGCGAGCAAGGTTAAGAACCCGATATATCATTCGACGCAGAATTTTACGTTTCTTTCAAAAACAACCTTCAGCGGAACCCTATATTCAACGGTTAGAGAGTTATAGGCAAAAAACCGGTGTTTCGTAAAATGAATTAGGCTTCAGGAAAGATTTTCCCAAACTTGAAACATTAGTCGACGCAGAATTCCATCGAGATTCTGAAAGCAACCTTCATCAGAGGTCTATTTTCAAGCACAAAAAAGTTATGAACGAAAAACCGATAGTTTTAGGCGAAAAAAAATGCACTTTAGAAACTGAAATCGGCTGGAAGCTATTCGATGCAGAATTTCATGGCGATTCCGAAAACAACCTTCATCGGAGGTCTATCTCCAAGGACAAAGTTATGTGCGAAAAACTGATTGCTCTGGGTGAAAGAAACGTTATTTCATAGATTGAGTTTGGCTGGGAAATCGGGAACGTGTTTTTTTTTTCAAATTGAAAATATCATTCGACGGGAAATTCCATGGAGACTTTAGAAACAGCTCCGTTCAAGGATTCGTCTTTGAGGGCAAAAATATTATGAGCGAAGAACGGCTAGTTTCTCAAAAATCGCTTGGAAAAATTTTTCGAAAAATTTTGACTCCAAAGGCCAGAGTCATCGATTATACCCCGAGTATAGTTATACCCCGGGGTGTATATACTCCTAGGTATATTACCTTATACCCCAATTGTGTGATTCACAACGCGACAGGCAGCCGTGGTACAATATACTACGGGTATACGGGCTACGGGCACTGCAACGCCCATTATTATCTTTCACCGGACATTTTTTGATGACCATACAAAACAGAAAACCTGCAACCGTACAATATTTTGTAAAAACACAGAAATCCTGTAGCTATATCTAGTGCACCCCGAATGGGAAGAGAAAATTTGACGAAATGACCATTCCGAACGAACTATACATGTCTACAAGTACCTAATTGTGGCGTATAATTCGGAAATTATCTTCAAGGCGCTGCTAGACTGCTCTAAATCTAGTTTTCCTTATTACCTTAGCGTTTTGCTCATATCAATTACGGGGATCCGAGAGCGTTTCAGAAGAAAAAGGATTTGAAATAAACTTTGAAGTTTTCTCTGTTCAGTCACAGTTATAGGTTCGATGAAAAATTAGTTTATATAATAGAATTAGTTTTTCCTTTTTTTATATGAGTAAAGTATTCACTAAATTTTAATTTGATTTGAATGCTCATAAGATTTCAAAATATTGGTTTGGGAATGGAAATAAAGAGGGGAATCGGCGAGCGAGATAACGAAGAGCGAAATCGTCCCATTAAAGGCAGCGTTCACGATGATCATCCTCAGTGACTTTCAACAGTAAAGTTATAGGCGAGAAGGATTCTAGGCTCCCAGGGTCGGAAGAACGGTAAAAAACGAGCCAGGAGTGGCAAAATGACGGCTGCAAACAAGCGTTTTGGTGTTCCAGAACCACCCAGTGCCCCGTTTCCACCCCCTCAATGTGAACAAATGAACACTCAGATTACAGGAATGATCAAGTCAAGGAAGTGCTAATAAGTGAGCTGATCTCTTGATTGCACTGATAGGCATCATACTTCATAGCGGTCAATTCCTCCACGCCCTAAAATCAATGTAAACAAGGGAGGGCCTATTTTGGCTCAAAACTCGTCTTTCGCGTCCTTATCAAGCATGCCTTGCTTTGTAGGCGTCCCGACCTTCCGTAAACCGTGGAAATATCGGAAGTGAATTTTTTCGTGAACACTGCCTTTAAGAAAAGTGTATCAGTAAAATAAACGGAGAAAAAGAGAAAATATATTAAAGGGGTAAGATATGTAGAAAACGTCATCAAATTATGGAGGCAATACATGCTGTAGCGGAACGGAAAATAAAAAATAGGCGAAAAACTCGCTTTTTAAGGCTTCGCAAGATTGTCCGCCAGCTGATTTGGTTGAATGGCGCAGGCCAATCAACCATGGGCCACGTTTTCGTGAAGTATACTCGCCGGGGTATACCGTATACCCCAGCTTCAGAGTGGGGTATAATATACTCCAATTTATACCCCAAGTCGGCAGGGTATAATTTTTGATGAATCACATTTTCATGGGGGTATACGGGCGATTATACCCCGATGCGCCCGTATACCCGGGGTATAATCGTTGATGAATCTGGCCTCAAGACAGCTCAAAGGAAATTTTTGATTACCTAGGCCGATCATTTCATTTAGAATAGTGAATTTCAAAAGGAGGTCATCTAACGAAAAAAAGTTTCAAAACTAATGATTAAAAAGAAAAATATACTACTTAAAGGCAGTGGTCACGATGAAAAACGTTATCGAAAAAATTACAAAAATCAGCTTAGATCAAAAACAGCTGAAAAACTATGAAGGTAGCGCGGTGAAAAACGGTCTACAAATAGAGTTTCTAGGGCCCAAAGAAGCTAGTTCGTGCACACGTGCACAGCGATGACGAAACAGATCGCAGTCTCATGCCGAGCAGTCAAAAATCATCGACATTCAGAGGACGAAATAAATGCAAATTTAACGAATAAAAACAGTTTAATAATGAAAGCATCACTTCAGTCAATGTTTTTGACTAGATGTGTACATAAATTCGAAGGTTCATTGATTGACATTCAATTTCAAGCTAGCTGATGTTCTTGATATAAGAGGTCATCGATGCCGATGATGTGGAGAGGGCTCGTCCACCATCAAAAGACAAGAAAGCTCAGGTTTCAAATTCGGCCCAAAACAGTGGTTTTTTCGCGATTTTTTCTTATAGGTCCTACTACTCGAGACCCAGGAAAGGATTTGGAGAGAAAAAGACGACAAGCATATTTGATCGCGACCACTGCCTTTAATGCAAGAAAAAGAGGATTGAGAAAACGTCAAATTCTGAAGTTGCAAGTCTATAGGGAACCCTTACCATTCCCCACTCAGGTATCCTAAACAACCTTCATCTTTCGGACCGCTGTCTCCACCCCAACGAACCTATGCTGCTAAGGCGTAGAGTCCGCATTGCACCGCAAGCTGAATTTATTCACTATCAAATTTGTATTCCGCTTTGATACAAGATCTCACAAAAAATGGTTTTCGGAATAATAGATGTGTTAACCTTTTTCCTTGTACCTGCAGAAACCTCGATGCATCTCTGAATTTCGCCAAATCGTTAGGAACGTTCTCCATAGGTGTTATTTGGTCCCGATGACCATTTCTGCTCCCATAAAAAGAAGTCTAACTGACGGTTAAAAATTGAAAATCAAAAAAAATTGGATAGCTTTGTACGAAAAAAATCGAAGGGACGGATTATGAGAAAAAATTTTAAAAATCTTTCTGAAAAAAACGTCGGAAATTTCTTTCGTGCACAATCATATACAGGTCATACCTCGAGAAACTATCTCTGTTTCGCCGGGGACGCTTTCCACAGAGGGCGTCCTTGATGCGTTCTTGGTCTTCGGCAGCTGAAAATGATCACCTTAGCGATGTCATTGTACGCAAAGCATAAGAAGTTGACGTATCGAATTCCTCTAATGTTTCGATTGAATTCGGTGTTTCCTGCCACTGATGCCGGAAACGCGAAGAACAAAATAGATGCGATAATATAATGACACAATTCGAAGACTTTTCGCTTTTGCACTCCATTGCAGATCGCCTTGTTTGATCTAATAAATAATTTTTTTCGAGGAATAAATAGAATAACGATTTGAATTTTCAAAGTTATTTCGGTCATTCTAAGTACACTTTGGAACATTTTTCATTTGTGGCCAAATATTTTAATGTTGCAACACGAAATAGGCCGAGTTTTCGAGAAGGTTTTCTGAGTAGGCCGAATATCCGGAATATGAATATCGAATAATTAGAGATACCAAATGACTCGAAAATTCGGAACCGCATAAATCCTTAATGACTCGTTTTAGAAAAAAGAACATTATCCAATCCCTCGAGTGAATCAAATATGAATCAAATATTTGGAAAGAAAAAGAAAAACTGAATTCACTTAGCAAATCAAGTATTATAAAAATTCAAAGTGTGAAACGCCCGAACAAGTAGAATATTCAAATCCCGAATATTTGAAGTACTCCTGTATTCTTGCTCAACTATTAATTCGACACTGTTCCGAGTCTACTTTTCCCGAACTCCTTTACAGTTGATATTGTCCTATCCCACCACACTTCAAATTTTCTCCTTTTTTCTCCTCTTCAATTGGCTTGAATGGCTCGTTAGTATAGTTGTGCCATTCGAATAGATTCGTATCGATATATTCGAATAGTTGCTATTCGAATACGTATTCATTATCGGACTTTCTAAAATCGCACTATTAAAATACTATTCAAATATCGGACCTCAAAAAAGGGGGGTATTCGCATCTATTCAATAATCGGACCTCCAAAAAAGGGGGTATTTGAATATACTCAATGATCGAAGCCTACTATTCGAATAATCATTCGAATAGCTATAACTTGGAGAGGTTTCGAATAGATTTTCCCCGTAGCCGCTATTTATGCTGTACGGTAGATGACCGTGTGTTCCACTGGCAGGTATGACCACGTCGAAGGATTTCGAAATCGCGCCGCAATTCAAAAATTGTCGTCTTCATCGTAGCGTGGCGGCTCGATTTCGAAACATTTCGGCGTCTATTTCAGCGGTGAGCGGTGAGTTCCTTCCCAATAAGTTCACTTAGGACATTGGTATACTTCAGCGACGGACACGGCGACGGAGTTGTCGCCGCTGCGTGAATTTTAATGGGCTTTTGCGTACCTGCATTTCTGCATAGTCGCATTTGCAGACCAATCAATGGATACCGATATTGTTCCCCTTAAAGGCAGTGTTCACGATAAGAATCGTTTTTCTGTTTTTTCGCCTAACTTGAAGACGGTCCCATGTTGATTCGAATGATGTTTTTGGAATCGTACAAGACCTTCTAGGAACGGAGTTATGGTCCGTCAAAAATTGAGCTAAGGAAACATGGTGGACGAGTTGTCCGAGGCTTGTAACTTCCGTCTTTTGCAGCCGATGTATGCGAGCTGACCTGAGTAAGGAGAGAACTTGAGAATGAAGGGAAGAACGGGGCTAATGACTGGAAATCATCGCTCATCTCACGATCTCGAACTTTCATTTGTTCACGTCGGTGGGCGTGGAAAGTGCATCTGGGGGTGACGCGCTGACGGGTGTCCAACTTTGGGCCCGTAGGGGACCGTCCCGAGCTCATTTTTCTTAGTTTTTTCAACGTTAGGGTTGCACTAGGACCTGCATCTGCCGAGTTCTACCAAAAAAACAGACATGGTTTTTATCGTGGACACTGCCTTTAATGTTTTCCTGAGTGAAACTGCATGAGGGACACTTTTTCATGAGAAATTTCACAATGAAAAGTGTATGAAGCACATATCCGCAATAGATATTCATTCCAGATTCAGAGAAAACGGTTCCGATTTCACATGGTACTCCGATATATGATTCTTCATTTCATAAATGTCAAAAAGATTCAAGCAAGACGGAAAATGTGCCCAAGTGAGAAAAAAATTAGGCAACGAGAACTGTACGACCTGGAAATGGTAGAAGCGGTGTATAAAATGCTGATTAAGTGACTACTGGCGTAATTGATCATTTATTGACGCTACCTTCTTGGAAATGTTGAAAAAGTCTGAGAGGAAACAAAAAATAGACTTGTCAGGGAAATAATCGGGGCCTAGCGACGGGCTGTCGCCACGGCCACGGCGCATACCATGGCTACGCCACTCAAAACTATATGGCCGGGATCATACTTCCCGCGAACAGCGACCGTGCATCTCAGGCTTATCGATTTTCGGTCGATATTAATGGTAAACATTGCGTCGCGTCGCTCGTCGTTAGAAGTATGATCCCGGCCTAACACTCCTCAGTGACCCGTCGCAGCTACGGGCGCGTACAGACTGTTCTCACGGCCGACCCTGCCATAGTGCCGGTGCTGGTCCTGACACGATGAGAGATAGTTGGCGAAATCTGTCGCTGCAGCGACGAGGAAGTATACTAATGCCCTTAACATCATGCCTTCTAAGAATAGCGAAGGAACTAGGCACCAGTAGCCTTTTGCTGAAGAACAGATACTCCAATCCCCCTCGGATTACGCCTTATTACCCGAGTGCGAGGCCGAGGAAAGCTGAGTTCGAACCCCTGTCTTTTAGTGTTTAGAACGTCTCAAGGTGAAGAATTCAAATAGTTCAAGTCCCACTAAACCGTTCATCATAAATCAAAAAATAATCATATCTTCTTCTTCGGAGAACAAATGTGTCCAGTTGTAGTCTTTTATTTCTGAGAAAACTCCTAGGAATGTTCGCATACGTGAATCTAAGTGCCCGAATAGAGACTTTCCGCGTGAAACTATTTTGCACCTTCTCCAAAATATCTACAATCTGCCCTTTGCAGGGCGCAAAAACGCAGGTACCATACTCCAACATCGAGCGAACGTAAATTCTATAGGCCTTGATCAGCAACTGTGGATCTTCTGATCTTAAAGGCAGGGTCCGGGCAGAATTTTGGTTTCGAGGTTTGACGCTGAATTGCAGCGTATGGGTGCGGAAATTGCTCACCCGTGCGTTCTGCGTCGCGGTCGGTGAGCGTTGCGCACGACGGATAGGGCGGCGACGCGACATCTCAGTTTTTATGTAAACTGACATGTCCTGAAGCATTATTTACTTTGCTTCGTTCATTTTATGTCACTAACGATTACCGTTTCTCCGTATATAGTGCTGATCACTTTTCTGAACGATGGCGACTTTTCCGCTTTCGCCGCGCGCGCGACACTCACCAGACCATAACGCGTGCGCACGCAGTCTACTTTGAAGTATAAGATCCACTGAAAGCTCACTTGGCCTGTTTTCAATTGGTCGCTTTGAAATTATTCGAATATATTCGAATCAATTTTAGTCGAATCTATTCAAAATTCGGATCTCGAAGAAAGAGGGTCATTCGAATATATTCAAAAATCAAATCCAAAAAAGAGGCCATTCGAATATATTCAAAAATCAGACGTCAAAAAAGGGGGTATTCCAATCTATTCAAAAATCGGTTTTAAAAAAGGGGGTCATTCGAAGTCGCCACATCGAGTCGCCTTCGGAGCGGGAAACTCGACCGACTCGAGCGCGTGCGGTCGCAAAGCGTGTAGAGACGCAATTGCGGACCGGAGTTTGGCCCAGAGAAGCACAGTGTGTTTTGTGCTCTTGGCGTGCAGCTGGCACCAAGCGCGTTCTCCGCGGAACGCCTTATTGACACCCGCGATTGGAGGCAACTGGCATGGGAGCACAGACCCTTTTCTAACACTCTCTCCTCTCTCGAGTCAAAGTTGGTGAGTGACCTAACCGATAATTGGTTCAATTTGTCCTTCGTCAATTGACTCCACGTAAGCCACATTTGAACAATGACTCCCTCAAACTTGGTGAACTCTTAAGCTCCTTAGGCCGGACTCATCATTGCGCAAACCCTGGATTTGCCGATTTCGGTTGGGTTCAGCGGCGGGAACGAGGATCCACGCAACCCAACCTAAAATGAGCAGTTAGGTAGCGCGCTCTAGCGCCATTTTCCGAAAAAAAATGTGATGTGATTTGTAAAATCGCTTATTATGAGTTCGCTTACTACCTATATACGTGATTGAAGAGATCGTAAGCATCTATTTTCGTGATATTTTCGTGTTTAACTCTAAGAGAATATTTCGCGCTAGTACCGTGATGCTCCCACGAACCGCGATGGTACCATGTTCGTCTCCCCCTCGTGCCGCGATCCGCGTCCACTGCGCGGTAGTTATTCAATCTACATATCCGTTGACTTTCTCTGCTCGTACCGTGATGGTTCCGCGATCTTTACCAAGTTTACCGCGCTAGTACCCTGGTGCACTCGCGATCCGCGATGGTAACGTGATCGTTTCCCCCCGGTTCCGCGCTCTCATGCTGTGCAGATTTGTAAGGCAGCGCGAAATACGGCACGGGAAATACCTAATAGCTTCGTGTTGATATGATGGGCAGCACCCGTTCGGCTGAAACACCGAGAGGGCATGGATGAGGTACGATCAGAGGTGGAGACTGTCCAAATCTCGCGATTTCAATTCCGGGCTCATTTCATCGCTGTTCCGCGATTTCACACCTTAAAAACATTAATGTATGGACGCGATTCTCCTCAGGTTGGAACTGGTAGAATCTCGCGATCGTCCCCCTACAGCCCCGAGCTCGGTTCCTCGCGGTTACGCGGTGAAGCATGGCGGGAGCATCGATGATCTCTAGGTTTGAGACTGGCAGAATCTCACGATCCTTCCGCGATGGCCCTATGCTAGTATCATCCTCTCGGCCCCTAACAGAAACCGAGGGGATTCTATCCGCGAACGATCGCGGGGGACTCTTTTAGGGAATGGACTACCTAAAAATAATGGACTCGAACGCTGGCTGAAAAGTTTTTGCACATTTTCGACCCTTCCTGAATCTTCAGACTTCAAATAAAGATTCACGTCTTTTCTTTTCTCTCAATATTTTTGTCATAATCTCTCATTTTTTCCTCTTTTTTCGCTTCACAAATTTTCTCCACTCCATTCTTCCATGTCATCATGATTTAGCTAGTGTTCATTTATCATCCTAGTTTTAATTTTCTTTGAATCTCAATCGTTCCCCTCTTTCTATGATTTCCATTTTCTTGTTCTTCTTTCCACTTAAGTTCATTTTCTCCCAGAAAGACAACAAGGGAAGTTCTTTACAAGTCCCACAGTTTTCACTGTCAGACATTCAACACGGCATCCAGCATAACAAACTTTAAAAACGAAAAGAAACACTACCGACTCTATACCGAACTCTCAAACAGGGTAATAAGAAAAATACATGGTAAAAGGCAAGAAAAAATATATACATTAGAGCATATATACTGTTGTGTCCCTGTGGAGCCGAGGGAAACCAGATGTGATCGATATGAAGAAAAACTTTGTCAGAATATGCTCTCATGAATTTTAGTACAAACTGCATCCTGTGAAAGGTTTCTCCAGGTTTCTCTGTTTTGCAAAATTGATTTTGTTCTACATTTTCTTTTCGAATACATATATAACCACTGCTGGGTGTTATTACAGGTGCGTACATATAGTCTCTTGCTGTACTATGTACCCTCTACATACTTGCCCACAACTCGCAGTAACAAGGGACCACTCTGAACAAAAAATGAAGTTTTGAAAAACGGTCTTTTCAGAGTTGTAGAGGGCGTAAAAATAAACAATTTAAGATTTTAAAATTCCACTCAGTCCTCACGGGCAGATCAAAAACCACCAAAAAAATGGGTTACGGTAGATAAAATGCCATTCAATGCACCCTAACCTGACGAAATCCGCTAAAAACAGGAAACGGACCCCAGATTCGTGTTCAGCGCCCCAAATTACCCACTTGGGTTGAGTTTGGGCGGAAAAAAATTTCGACCTCTAAACCCCCAAAAATGGCATTGAGCTTACCTCATGGGGCTCCAAAGGTCGAAAAAAAATTAGGACCCAAACTTCGCTTTCGGAGGTTATTTGAAGTGCTCATAACGAATCTGAGGTCAGTTTATCGATTTTCGACAGATTACGGTAGATTACGGTGGGTATACGGTAGTTGGTTCAAAGTCTCAGATTTGACTCAAAATTTCTGAACGGGGGTTATTCGGGGTGCTGAATACGAATTTGATGTTCACTTGTCAATTTTCAAATTATTAAGGTAGGTAAAGGCCCTCTATGTCATGACAACTACCGTAAACTACAATAAACCCCAGAATTTCGGCAAACGATCTCTAGATTCGTGTTCAGCACCCTACATACACGTTTAGAGCCGAATCCGAAATTTTTTTCCAAACCACCCTAAAAATTCCTTGATGGGTACCCTTGCCTTGTCGCGAGGCTTGGAAAAAAACGCCTGTAACTTTTTTTCAGAGTGGTTTCTTTTTTTTCAGAGAAGCTGCGAAGAGCATACTCGGATTCTACCTCCAAAATGGCTTCAGAAAACTACATTTAATCCAGAATGGCCAACCTGAATAAAAGTAGTTTTCTTGTAGGATGCGTTTTCAAAAGGGTGGTTCTGTTCTACTCCAAATTTTGGAATTGATAACAAAACACTTTCTTGAGCCTTCGAGCCATGCGCTAAAGTATTAGGTTGCTCCAATGGATTTTGTAGTTTAGGTGAACCCACTTCTGTTTACAATCATTATTTCCGTTGGAAAAAAGATTGGTCATTGATCAAGGAACAAGTCCACGAAGTTTCATTTTGTCCGAACTTTTTTCCAGCGTCATATATCAAAATAAGTCCCCTAAAGTTTTTCTCCGAATTAAGGACGGTTTTTCTGTGGCATATGTGGGGGAGAAGGGTAAGGGTATTCTTGATACTCTAGCGATTGTCGAAACCTCGGAATTTCTATAGTTTCTAACATTGATGTGAAACGTTCTCCGTTTATATCACGTTACCTCTGCGATATAAGTAAAGAGGTATTAAAAACAAGAGACACCGTTAAAACTCGAAACAAGTAAGGTGAACACATAGAAATGTCATTACTATCAGCCATAATGCAGTAATGATCCCACAGTATTCTAACCATCTTTCAATTGCTTCGTAATCCAACGCCTAACCGGCTGAGCCATGATAAGATGCCAGCCCGCCCTAACTACCCCATTGCAGGATCGGTGGTTTGAATGCAACGAGCATTGTTCAGGGGATGAATGGACAAGTCATAACTCGAAAACCTAGCTAGATTTAATCTTCAAACTTTTAGGAGAACTTTTTCAGATGATTTCAAGGCCACTGTATAGCTCACATTTGTGCTACGTCCTCCCAATCCAACGTTCTGGTTTCTTTCCTTTTTTGATCGTTTTTGAGGACTGAGTAGAATTTCAAAATCTCAAATTGTTTCTTTTTAACTCCTCTGCAACCCTCAAAAGACCGTTTTTCAAAACTCCACTTTTCGTTCAAAGTGGTCCCTTGTAAGTTCGGCGGCAGTTCGGAATGCGTTGCGTGCGTGCGCTGCGGTTCACGGAACACTTTGTCCTGTGGGTGGGGGAGTTTCCAAATAGACACCCCTGCAGAAACGGTAAGCCACTGCGTGTCAAACGCTGATATTCCCCGTTACGGTAGAAGAGTATCGTGTCAGGACCTACCGCATACAAACTGCACGAAGCGCATAGAAATGTGTGATTGGGGCGCGCTTGCGAAATTCGATAACGCGACGCGATTTCGCCCCTTTTCCCATTCCCTCCCTTAAACGTCTACATACCGGTAAGCTCGAAGTGTATTCCACTCGAAGCGTCCTTGAAAGCAAACTCCGTGGACATAAATTTATGTCTTTTTCCGGTAAGTTAAGATTTACGTGCCTCAGAAGGCTCCCTGCCTACTAGCGGGATTTGGTTTTTGTTTTGTTTTAGTCGATTGTTATGTAGTGAGAACAGAAAAGTTGAATAGTCGGATTCGCAATGTTTTCAGTTCAGTTTTGAAAACAGGTTTACACTCCTAATGTTCATAATTGAGCAGATTTTCTTGATTATCGAGAGATATCCTAACTATGGATCTAGTAACTAAAATAGGAATTGATCGCACCTGTTAGGTACGAGATGTTGGAACATAAAAACGCTATGACCAGCTTTCAACATAGCCCTTTAAAGAGAAATGGTTTCAGGTTGGAAGAAAAGATCCCTTTTATAGGTAACTCGAAGCTATCAACTCATAAATGTTTGCGAAGTGGGACTGTTGCTCTCCGCTGACTTTTGGGAACGGTGAACATCACCTGCCGCTACTATAATGTTCAAGCGCCTATCTTAAAGGCATCGTTCGCGCTGAAAACCAATATCCATTTTTCAGGCTCAATTTCATGATTGAGCCCGGCGGACCACGTTAGTGAAGTTTTGCGCGTCAAAAACATGAGGTTCTGAAGTTGGAGTGGTTCAAAATGACGATCCGCCACCAATTTTCACCAACCATCTAGCACAAGGAACAGAAGCGCCACCACATGCGCGGATGATTCAGCATTTGAAGTTTTTAATTCGGGAAATTCTATCATCCAAACTTGCCCAATGGATACTTTATTTTTCAGAATAAGTTCCAGTGAACAAGAGGCAACAGGAATTCACCCACCTAATAAGTTTGAAGCAAAAAACACATCCGACGTTTGCGAAAAAAACTTCAGACGTATTGCACCAGACACACCGAAATCGACGGAGGGGTGGGAAGTGAATAATTCGAGACATTTCAAGATGAGTTTTTTCGCAAAAGTCGATGGTTTTGTGGAGCCTTTCCACTGTTATTCTGTATGTCAGAGAATTGCCTGCGCAAAAACATGAAAAAATGAGATACGGTTTCTTGCGCGTACGATGCCTTTAAGATTTGATTTTGATTGCTACTAGTTGATGTGGGGCGGTAGACATCAACGATATTGCCATAACCGTCCATTTTGTTAAAATCAAAAAGGTAATCTTCACGTAATGCCATTTCAGCCCCGGTTCGCAACCGTTTGCGTGCAAGCGATATCGATTTGGGAAAATCACGATGATCGCCGGTTTCTCTCATTTTTTCGGGTTTTCCTCGTTTTTCCTGCTTTCTCTTCTATTGTTTTTTTTTGTTTTTTTTCTGCGTGGTTACAAAGGAAAGTATTCTGTTAGGGGATTTCAGTGCTGATTAGGGTGACAAAATCCTGATTCGATGCCAGGGAATAATCGAAATACCATTTATGATAATTTTTCATGGAATCGCTATTTCTCACCCTTATCATTTACACCAGGGGTGTGCGAAAATTTTTAAAAAATTTTCAGAAAACAGAAAATCGAGTTTGTTAGAAAACAGAAAACAGAAAGGCCAAAACGGCCAGAAAACAGAAATCAGAAAATTTTCAGAAAAAAATACTCATTGCATTTTAACTTTTTTTTTTCAAGAGAAAAGAGTGTAATTCTGAACATCTCTCCTTCACATGTAATACAATATCTACGAGACTGGACAAATAATTGATAAGACATTGATAGTAGCGATGGCACATCAATGACAGGTAGATCATCATTGAAGACACTCACTCTGAGAGTTTTAGGCGACAAATAGCCCACCAGGCTCCACAGCGGTTCTTGATGTGGTATTTCTCGAATGTTTCTTGATTGTTTCTCGATTATTAGGCGGCTAGGATCATGTTGTTCACGGAATAGTCTAGAAGTAGCCGAGCAATAACTGAGAAATAACCAAGACGTGACAGGCACAGCAACGCGCGACGCGCTCTTTCCCGGCTCGCCGAGCAGCCGCCTTGGCCTCCTGCAGCTCGGCGGGGCCCAAGTACCGTAAACTTGAGTAGTTGAACCGACCGCGGTGTTGATATCCAAATCATGCCTCAGGAATGCCTTGTGTACAGTTCAACTCCGCATTGCCGTTCAGTCCGCAAAGTACACGCCGATTGCGGAAGCGTGCTGCGACGCGGTTGCTAGTATTCTCAGACAGGGATTTAGGGTCACCCGGGCGGCTTTTGCCTTTGGTGCCCATGTGATCCCACATTCCTGTCTGAGGATACTCGCGACAGCGCCGCAGCACGCTTTTGCAATCAGCGTGCATTTTGCGGACTGAACGGCTATGCGGAGTTGAACTGTACATCCCTTGGAGAGCATTACTTGACGTCCCTTTCGCGGCGAACATTTTTTCGCGGTAATTTCTAGGCTAATACGCGGCAACCAGCTACTTCCCGACCATTTTCTGGCTATCACGCAGAAAGCAGGCATTTCTTGGCTACTTATTGGCTATTGATCGGGTGAATTTCTCAGTGAACGCCAGTACGTCAGAACAGTAGGGGTTGCATCCCTCGTGGTCAGCAGCTGCCGCTGACAGCTAACAGCAGTATTAGCCATTGGTATCGAGGGGTTCAACCCCAGCAAGTGTTAGAATCATATAACGCTGTCAGCAGCAGCTGCAACTGCCGCGCAATATTAGTAGAAAAAAGAGAAATCAGATGTTTGATACCGTTACCGAGCATCTGATTTCTCATTTTTCTATTGATAATCCGCGGCATTTGCCGCTCCGCAAAAGTATGAATACAGTGTAACAGCAAGGCGAAAGACGGCAAAACAAACATACATAGAAATTTATTTAATTGTGGGCAAGGTGACAACCAGCAATGTTTTGTTCCTGAGCTGTCCAACAGACCTGGTTTTTGTTGATTTTTGCTGATTTTTTTCTGATTTTTGCAAGTTTTTCAGGAAACAGAAATCAGAAAACAGAAAGGCCGAAATGGCCAGAAAACAGAATTCAGAAAACAGAAATTTCCGCACACTCCTGATTTACACCAAGCAGAAGATACAAGACTATAGAAGAGTGGAAGAAACGACGAAACATCAAAAATATGACATCGGTCATGCCTTGAAGGCTGGAAGAATAGAAAACGTTGTTTTTATTCAGCGCGCCTCCCGGAATCGCTAGGGTAAACGATGAGCCCACACCCGGGGCTTTCCTCCCCTGCCGGACGGTGCAGCCGAAGGCTGCACCGTCCAATCTGGATTCCCCCTGATTCGCACCTCCCGAAATCGCTAGGGTAAAAGATTAGCCAACACCCGGGGTTTTCCGCCCTTGCCGGGCGGTGCAGCCGGGGGCGCCGTGTGCCGGTTATTCGATGTAACGGCAATTATCGGTCGTCCTAATCATATGTTTTCCCCAATGACGACCATTTCCAGTGTGCTCTTTATCTTCCTGGCTACTCTTTCATATTCGATATTCTCCGCTTCTATTCGACTTCTGCCAAGAATTAAGGTGTTTTTTCCATTTCCATTGTTTATCGAAGTGATTAATTATTTATTGATTTATTTTTCTCCATATAAACATCCATCATCGACATTCAACAATTTGAAACTAAATGCTAACGAAAACATAATTAAGTAAATACATTGATAAGTCAATAATTATTTATTCGAAAAAATTCTTGAATATCATTCTAACACTAGTTGCTCTGTTCACTGAAGAATTATTTTTAAATAAGTAATTATTTACTTATTAACGTATTTACTTAATTATGTTTTTGTTAGCATTTAGTATCAAATTGTTTAATGTTGATGAAGAATGTTTATATGGATAAAAATAAATAAATAAATAATCACTTCGATAAACAATGAAATGGAAAAAAACTCTTCTGATTGTAAGCAGAGGTCGAATGATCAGAAGTTTTTCAACAACTTAACATCCACTACTCCAACAACTTAACGATTGCCTCGTTAAGTTGTCGACAAGGCGTCGAACGTTGTAGGAAGGTGCTCCTCAACTTGTCCAAGGGTAGGCCTCAACTTGACCTAGAGTAGGTCTCTAGTTGTTGAAAGCTGGTTTCAGCAACTTGTTGCCTCCTTATTATTAAGTACAAAGCTTCCTTTCAACTACTTGTTGGCCATCTACTATCAAGTTAGACAGCTCTTTCTGACAGCTTGTTGCGATCCAATCAACAACGTAGAGACCTCCTTTCAACAAGTCTTCACCCTCTCTTTGGAAGCACTGTTCACGATAAACTTCGTCCTTGATTTCCGAATGAAAAACAATTGTGGCAGCCCACAGAAGCAGAACAGTGTTGGAAAAACTGTTTCGAAAGCCTTCCCAGAGGCAAAAAACGGTTTGGAAGATTATCCCAGTGGGCAAGGCCGGCCTCCTTGAGTCTAGTTGTAGTCATAAACAGCGACACGGCTCTATCACTGCCACGCTTTGACCTGGGACCATCAGCAGATTTTATATTGAATTAGGCAATGGATTGGGCACATTTTTGCCCGACGAAGATTTCTAGATGTTTTCGAGAATATATTCTTCAATCTAATGTCTTTTTCAAAGGAAAACCATCGCCGATGATGGCAGGTCAAAGCGTGAAGTGATAGAGACGTGTCGGTGTCGATGACAACAACTGGACCCAAGAAGGCCGGCCTTGCCCACTGGGTTAATCTTCAAACCCGTTTTCAGCTTTCAGGGAGGTCTTTATATCCATTTTTTCAGCACTGTTCTGCTTCTGGGGGCTACCACCATTGTTTTTCAAAGAGAACTCAAGGACGAAGTTTGTCGTGAACAGTGCCTTTAACTAGTTAAACACTTCCATCGAATTACTTTTTCCCACTTATCAACAAGAATACACTATACTATTGGCCACGGACTAGGTTAGAATCATCTAATAAATCAACCTCTTTCTGCCCAGGTTTGAGTTATGGAAAGTTTTACCCTTACTGACACTCAGGAGGAAAATTCATTTTTCGGATGATTCGGAACCATTCGATGCCCGGGTATAGAACACACCACCTGCGAGAGGATACAAAATCACAGGAGAATAATTTATCAATATTTATATGGATCACAAATACCCTCTAAGCATACAAGATCGACTAAAGCCATCATTCTAAGGGTAGAGTAATAACGCATGGACTGTCAGCTAAAAGCTGGCACAATGGCCGGTCCTCCCGGTAAGAAGCAAGTTTGTCAAGCTCGACAAACATTTGCATCTCTTCTTCTTCGAAGACGTTTGCTCTAAATTTGTTCATTTGATAATTATTAGGGAAACGAGCATAGAAGGAACTCACAGTCTCACATTGCAGCGGCATTTCAATCTCCTCCTTGAACTGAGACTCAATTTCATGTGCAGGGTGCGGCATACCCAGTTAAAGGCAGTGTTCGCGCTCAAATATTCTCGTCGTCTTTTCCTCTCTGAACCCTTTCGTGAGTATAGAGTAGTAGAACCAATAAGAAAAAATCGCGAAAAAAACGCTGTTCTAGGCCAAATTTGGAGCCTGAACATCCTTGTCTTTTGATGGTGGACGAGTCCACCCCACATCATCGGCATCGATGATCTCTAGTATCAAGAACATTAGCTGGCTTGAAATTGAATTTCAATCAATGAATCTTTGGATTTATGTTCACATCTAGTCGAAAACATTGACTGAAGTGCTTGCTTTCATTGTTCAACTGTTTTATTAGGTAAATTCACATTTATTTCTTCCTCTGAGTGTCGATGATTTTCGACTGCTTGGCATGAGACTGTGATCTTTCTGTGCACGTGTGCACGAATTGGAAGTTTAGGGTCTTAATAACTCTAATTCTAGCCCGTTTTTCACCGCGCTACCTTCATAGATTTTGAGCTGTTTTTGATCTGAGCTGATTTTTGTAGTTTTTTCGATAACGTTTTTCATCGTGACCACTGCCTTTAGGAACACCTGGAAGTATGAAGGACGATTCTAAAAAATGGGTGGGAGGGGATAATTCCTGAATCAATCAAGAGATTGTGTATAAAGGATGGGAGACACGGTAAGAAAATAAGTACCAGTCGTCGGAGGGTCTTCATTCGACGGTCAGAGGCTGGTCGATTAATGAGTCCCAAAATTGCTGAGTTTAACAAGAATGCAGGTGATTCCACGAGAAGAATAATGGTAACGTTGGCTCTCTTTGTTAGATGCTACATCTCTCTCCAATGATTCCTCCTCTCCTTCCTAGACCTTGAACTATTTCTATTCGTGCATTCGTCTTCGGCAGTTAAGTCCGGGAAAGCAGATATTGAATATCGATTGACTTGAGCCACTGAAACAGCATACTTCATCACCTGCGATACCGTTGCGTCCAGATTATTTATGCGCTATGCCACCGTCTGTCCTGTAGACCGCGCTCGCGAAATCTACAAAGAGCTGTTGAAGGGTCAGTTCAAAGGTGAGGATATCGGAGCAGAGCAACGGCAACAATTGACGTTCTTCTGTCGATTTCCGAATTGCTATTCGGCCGTTTCTTGTCACGGAGAGTGATTTTGTCCCAAAATCGCTTATCGTACCACTGACAAGGAAACTTGAACTAACTTCGGCATGGACCCTGAAGAGACTTTGCGTTCCCCATTGGAGGTTGGCGCAAACTCGGTGCACCTATGTTATAGCATATGGCACCAAGTTTGCGCCAACTTTCACCAGTGAACGCAAAGTCTCTTCCGGATTCATGCCGACGTTACGTCGCTCTCCTAGACGGAAGGTCCCGTTGCCTTTTTGACATGCTCCGGAATCGATAACTTGAAGAAAAATAGTTTCCTCGTCAAGTGTTAAAGCAGTTGAGCCAAGTGGGTTGGCTTAACTGTATGGACCTCAAACATGTTAGCACCTGAATGATTACTACGGATACCAAGCCGGCTTGCAGGGCTCATGAGTCATGGAGTGCATCCTTGCAATATCGTTGCGTGGAAGTATGATGTCGTGAGCTGGAGGATTGGAATATCCGATAATGGTCTTTATGCTATCTTCCTTGGTATACTTATACAGCTTCCTGCTGAAGTCTTGTACTTCGCTAGGAGCCTTGTGGTCAATCGAGCTGTCGTTGTTGATATACTTTATGAAAGCAAACAACCAATTCACAGGCAACAATGATGAGTTGGATTTGAGGGTGCTGTTTTCCAACTGATATTTTAAATAGCTCCAGATGAAGTTTTGCTCTCAACAGATCTTAGAGCTTCGTGCATTTGACAGGTGGACGTAGGGAACAGGGAGCCGGTTTGTCGTTAACCTTACTTGCTGAATGATGGAGCAGACAGTGGATTTCATCGAGATGTCACCACTAAATACGGTCAATTTTTGGTAATTCCGCCCATTCCTTCCCTGCATATTTTCCGCCCAAATACAGTATCAGGGTCGCGATCCGGCTAATTCGGGTTTGCTTCTTCATGATTCCATTTCTTCTTTCCAATCTTCAACAATCGTTTTCATGCGAGCCTTCCGAAACCTCAAACTGAACAGGTTCCTTTCACGACGACGAGCATTTGGCGTTCATCCAAGCACCGCATTATCACAGACGCTTGATCCATCCAATCGGGGTCCATCCCTTTAGGAGCGATTCAACTCTCGAGCGAATCACCCGCCAAAATTAACACCTGGATAAAAAACTTCTGGATAAAAACCCAAGCAACACGCGAACTGTATTCGAACGCATATAAAACGAAAGAAACGATTGAAACGAGATTGCCTGGTATACAAGCAAAAAAAACTAGGAGACATTAAAAGGGGGAGAAATGAGAAGAGGGAATAGATATGACGGGGAAAATAAAGCGATATTTATACCCCTCTACGCCAGCGCGCGACGTGCTTGCGGAGACAGTAAATACTCCAGCGGCGACGCATGGCGGAGCGGAATAGATTGGGCCTTAACTTTCGCGAGCAAGCTAATTATGTACGCGCGTTCACCGACATGGTAGCACAGTATAGTACTGAAAGTAATCACTATGGAGCGGAATGAAACTGATGATGGATTAATAATGAAAATAATTAATCCTTGGTTACGGCCGTCGCAGCGCATGTCACGCGCGTGCCGCGCCGGCGTGGCGTCAGGCGAATCAAACTCACACATCACACCCGCGCGTAATGCGCTGACGTTGAAGAGTATGAATAAAGCCTAAGACAATGCAGTGCAGCTGCGCGGTTGTTAATCGATACCTTTGCGCAGCGCGCCTACCAACACTACCGGCCGTAGTCCATCCGCATGTAACGTGGGGACATGCATTTTATAAACCATTCGCATGCATAATTGGAGCGAAATTAGCGAAAAGGGTATTCAGAGAATTTCAGAGAAACCCTAACAAGAGGGTTGTCAGATGGCTGACAAAACCTAGTGTAGCTGACCTCGTGAATGTGAAGCGATTACTTCTCATCAGTTGTTCAATAGAACGAGCGCTTTCATTGCCGCGTGAGAATCTTAATTCCAACACCATCATATTTGGAAGGATTGTGCTATCCCTGAGCCTCATAGATTTTCACAATGTGTGCAGATACAACCTCCATTGTATCTGCACACATTGTGAAGACCGTCATATTTGTTATTATCCTCCGGGAAACGTAGCATGCAACGGACTAGGATGTCGGTAATGTCGTCGATTGAATTACCCAAGTTTGCAGCACTAGGCCCCGCCCGAACGCTCACCTGCGAAGTGTTCGCGGGTAAGCCGCCTGATAGGCGACAAGCCTCAGCGAAATATACCGAGACCATGAGGTAGCCGCGCGCCGGGAAGATTACGCCAAAATCTGCAAAATAACCTTGCTAGCCGCGCAATGGACGGCAAGTATCCGCGAAAAGCCGCGGTCGGAAACTTCACGCGAAATGTTCGCGTGATTGAGAGTAATTAGTCGCTAAATATCCGCAAAAGATACACACACGAATTAGCCGTGAAATAGCCCAATAAGAACGTGTCTGTTGGTCAGCAAAACAGGGTCCACTAGCCCACTGACAAAGTTCTCGCGGGAGTGACGACCCCACGATAAAAAATTCACGAATCATTCTGAAAATTGTGTTCTCACCGGAGGTCCACACCACAAGTTGATGTCCCACACCAGTCAACGAAAACGGAGGTACCCACCACAAGTTAACAGATTTTTTTCTTTTTTACGAGCTGAACTTTTACGACCCCCACCGTTCCCCGTTGCGAAAGTTCACAACCGCACTGGACCCGGGGTCGTAGTGCTGCTAAGGTCAGACACGAAGCTGCGCTGATTAATTTGTCCTACTTTATTAAAGGGCTTTGTTCAAAGTGAAGATCCGTGACCAGCGGGGTGTTGTGACCGATCTCAGCGGAGCAACGACCCCTTTTGGTGACATTTACGGAAAAAATGGCGAATTTTTACGAACCACACCTTCTACTTCTTCTCTTCTCCTTCTTCTTTTTACCTTCTTGCATGCGAAAATCTAGTTTAGAAACTATATGATTCCCACCGCATTTTAGCAAATTTTCCTTTTACACGGGCGAAATTTGTGCGACCCTCCACCGTCCCTCTTTGCCTCCAGTCACAACACCGCTGCACCGTGAGTGGTCGTAGCCCTGCTGAGGTCGGACACCAAGATTCGCTGAACCCTTTGTCCAAACTTTATTGAATGGTTCAAATCACACTGAAAAGTACCTGTGAGGAGGTAAAATCGCCCGATCTGGTTTGAAATAGGCCCGAAATCTGCTGTTCGGTTGACAAACAAAACTAGCCTAATTAAAAACAACAAAAAAGTTCAGTTTGATTTGGAAATATTCCCTTTAATAAAGAAAGATTAATTTATTGCAAAAATACTCAAGAACTCTGTAAAATAGCCAACAAATCCAGAAAGCTCAAGTTTAATGAGACCGTAGGCAGTTCCTGCGAGGGTCGCGTTGACCTTCAGCGGAGCTGCGAGCCCTCACCCCTCTGCTTAGTAAAACTCCCGAAAAAAAAACATTGAAGGATTTTCTCCAAGTTCCATTTTTAAACCAATTTATAACGATTTACGATTCCGGAATTTTTTTTCCGATCCCGCCCCTGATTTTGTCTTTTTTGAAGCAATTCTTACGATCCCCACCAGGGATGTGCGGCAAACGATTTTCAGATTTCGGCAAACGGCAATCGGCAAGAAAATCCCAAAAACGGCCGGCAAACGGCAATCGGCAAACGGCAAAAAAACCTCATTCCTTAGATCGACCCAAAAGTTATTCCCATGTGCCGCTCTACTTTTTTCCCTTTTTCTCCCAATACTTTTGTCAACATTCTGATAATTCCAATTCTAGGGATTAGTACCATTTCAAAGCATCACATGAACAAAAACGAGACATGTGGGACCTCATTAAAATTAAAAAATCGCCGCTACGGCTTCGCGGGGAAGAGCGGCTTCCTAGAGGCACCGAAGCGGCATTATCGCGGAGTCGCAGCGGCAATGTCGTGGCGGACCCTCGATAGTGCCGCTGCGGCTCCGCGTTAGTGCCCCTGCAGCTCCGCAATTTCGTCGCTGCGGTCTCGCGGTAGTGCCGCTGCCGCAGTAGTGCCGCTGCGGCTCCGGGTTGGTGCGGCTGCGGCCCCTGCGGTCCGTGGCTACGCTCTGTCAAAAATGTGACCGACCGCGAATAACTCATATGAAATGAGTCATAATACAATTCGGTGGGCCTACGAACAGAAATACACACATGCGGTGCTCACGTCCTCCGTCTGATAGGGATAGAATGTATATTCGTTATTACCACCTAGGAGATACGGGATGTACGGCAAAATTGAGCTATCGAACCAGCAACAATCTCGTTTTGCCACACAGAACAGTGAATCGTAGTCAACGCAAGATCGCTGATGCATCCTCGCGGAGTTCGTGTGGTTCCTACTGCAACAGAATCTCCACGCCACAGCAATCATCACGGAGCTGTTGCGGTACTACAGTGAAACTATCGCGGCATAGTCAAAAGTCGCGGTACTTTTCTGGCACCGTCGCGGCATACTTTCTCAGAGTCCCTGCCCACGTGTGTCGCACAAGTGCTTCCTGCTTCTTTTAGCTACACCAGAATCTGTCGAAACTCTGGAACAGAAACTAAAGCACCACATTGGAGTTGGGCTATCAACTGCCAACTCAACGCGAGCTGACAGTGAAAATGGAAATGGTATGCGACTCAGAAAAAAGATGGATAGCTTTCTAAAACGTCCTCCGGAGGACTTCTTAAAAAGCTATCCATCTTTTTCTCCATACACACATTATTTCCAATTTCTCTGTCAGCTTGCGTTAAGTTGTAGTTCTACGCGAACTTACCGCGAGCTGAGAAAGATTTAATTTTTTTTCTAAATCAATATTTTTTCCAAAAGAGACAGGATGAACCAATTTTTGGGATTTTTTCACACTAAGCGTATCTAGTGGCTCATAACGTGGCATGCGAGTGCGTAGTTTTTGCAATGCCTGGTCCCTTTCGTGAAAATCGTCAAATATAAAGCTCGCGTTTAGCTGCAGTTTACCGCAAGCTTACCGCGAGTGAACCCGCGTTTCCAAACCCATTTACTACCACCCCGGCCGGATAAGTCAAAACCCCGGATATCGGTTAAGCAAACAACGGATAATCGGATTACCCCTAGTGCTTTCACGGCCGCGAGCATAGGCGGCGTTTCCTTTCAATGTTTTGCCGACTTTTGCCGGCAAATTAACAAAAATTTCGGCAAACGGCAAACGGCAAAAAACTCCCAAAAATGGCCGGCAAACGACAAACGGCAAACGGCAATTGCCGCACATCCCTGATCCCGACCCAAAATTATCAATTTTTTTCAACATTTTTTGCTAACCGCTCCTCCTTCTCAGCAGCCGTAGAGAAGAAGACAACAACGGCCACCCTAGGTCCGGCGCGGTTGTGACCAGAGGTGAAGAGGGTGGACGGGGGTTGTAAAAGATTCGGCCCAAAAAAAGGAGAATGTGCGAAAATGGGAAAGGGTCTTTCTTAAAAATTTTAGACAAAGTTTTCAAATAATAAAGTGGGTTAGCGAAAATTTTGGACATCTGAAAACTCGAGAATTATGGTCACCAAAATATAGGGCTTGTAGCTCCGTTGAGATCGGCCACAAGGCCCTACTCGGAGTTTGGCGCAGGGTGAGGAACTCCATAGGGGATCTGAACTGCGTGGGGGTGTCTGAGCTCCGCCGAGATACCGAGCAGACCTCCAGTCAGAATGGGGGTGATCACTACTTGAAGTCAGTATTCATGATGAATATCGCGTTCGAGTTCTACCCAAAAATGGGATTGTTTGATTGTGAGGTAACTAACAGTGAAGAAACAGTGAAGGAAAATGTCTAGAATAAGTTAAAATAACGGCTTCTAACGTTTAGGGCGTGAACGAGCTTACTGGCCCTGTTAGTTTCCGCACACGCTCAGCAAGCAAGCGCTAATCGCGAAATCCGCGCGGATCGATCAGGCTGGACGCGGCAGAGTTGCTCGTCAATTCGCCATCGAAACGTGTGCGGCGTCACAAGCTCCTCCGAACGGGGGGCGGACCGGGATAGGTAGGCGCACCGGGATAACTTTCAAAGTCATTTCTATTGATTTCTGGTCCGTATTTCCCGCTTTCTTCGACCCTATCCTCTCCAGCGTCTGCCAACTTAGTGCTTCACACTGAATCATCGAGGACGAGATTTATCGTGGACACTGTCTTTAAGATCAATATTTCCATGAAGAATGCGGCTATAACTTTAAATTTACAAAAAAATCTTCTCTTCTTTGAATTTGACAAAAAAACACAAAGTCACGCTATAGCGAAGAAGTTCTGTGAAAATCGCCGAACATTCTAACAAATCACGCTTCTGGAGGGGGGTCTGAGTGAAATCCGCCTTCTTTCACACCACACCTCGTGCAGTACCTTGGCCCAGCTGCGTCCTGGACCAGTTTGAATCACGTATTCTCTGTGTATTCAAAAACGTTGCGGCGCGAAAAAAATGGGCGTGGCCAAGCTCGATGAGACAGTAGCCAAAGGCTTGCGATAGCACCGATCTGTGACCCCCTTGATGATCCAAAAAAAACGCAACTTACAGACCGACTTTATAATTTTCCGATTTCTCGGAAGCCCTCACCACTTTTCCGGTTTTTGGACCAACAATTTTACGATAACCGTATCGCACTGTCCCGCTGGAGAATTGAGACGTAAAAATACTCGATGATTTGAAAATTTGGTGGGTGGGTGTGAAAATGTTGAACCGAAAGTGAAAAGCTCTTTTGAAAAGAGGCTAAATCAAACCTTTTTTTAAAAGAGTATACCCTAAACCAAATCAATCAACATCAACATTTCTCGACTTGGCAAGGGGTCAGAGTAAGAGCCTCATGGAGCTTTTACTGTTTCCAAGAACAAAGATACACTGATAGTAGGGTTAAGGTTGGGCACTATTCCTACATACGGACTCGGGTGGTCAAGACGGTCTTCAGATTTTTGGGAGATAACGCTGGATTACGGTACTTATACCGTAGCAGCTCGAAACGTTTTCGCACATCGTTCGATCAGGCAGCGTTCATACGTAGCGAAAGCGTGCGTTCGCGCTGTTGTGCGCCTCTCGACGCTCCTCAACTCTGGAGTAGCCCGTGCCCGCAATTAAGCTTAGCCAAACACCCCCACCTCATTTTGATTCGATTGACATTCTTTGACCGGGTGATCAATCGCTCGATTCGGCGCGACTGCTGATCATTCCCCAAAGTTCGTGCACTCTGCGATAGGGTTATGGGGTACCAGGGCAATCACGTTGCAACAGGTTCATTATCTCCTACTTTAGCGATTTAGCAGCAAGCTCGAAATTCGCTGCCTCCTTCTTTGAGCTGGCGTAAGCGCGGGAGCGGGTGGGCGTGAGCGCACAAGAGGGTGCGCGCGTGAGCGGCAAGCAAAACGTGTGCCCTTGATGAACATCGATTTTGCGTAATCGCACGCTCCCGCGACGTTTGGACGCTGTCTCAAAACACGAACTTTCATGCCACTTATAACATTTGAATTTTGAGCCGCATTTGATTTCGGATTGGAACGCGTTTTATCCAATACTAAATGTACGTTTTCGAAAAAGAGGGCTGCTGCGAAAGTACATTGGAGTCTTTCGTCATGTGCCGTCGTCAGTTTCTCTCTGGTTAGATCCACGATTCCTTTAATTTAGCCCCCAAAGTGGATTGACAGCCAAATTTTTACGTTTGGCACGTAAAGGTTGATTTTTTCTCGCTCAAACATCTTACCGAAGAGGTTAACTGCAGCGCTTAGCGCAAATGGGAAACTTTCCGGATTCGTTGTTGAATCCTATTGAGCTGTTGAATAATGTAGAATTACAGTGAGGATAAAACAAGTAAGACACCGATAAGGCTGGAGAAAATGGAAACGACAGCAAGAGAACTTGATTGGAGAAAGCCGGGTGCCAGGACGAAGGTCGAGATGATGTTATTGATTCGATATGCCATGTGTATTAGCAGATGTTGTCGATTACTTGTTACAGCTTGTCAGCTCTCGAAGGTAGCGGTTAAGTTGTTGGTCTTGGCACAAGTTGTTGGATCGTTATTGACAACTGTAACCCCTCTTTCAAAGAGGGTGCTAAGTTGTTCTTCAGGTTCACGCGCATGAATAGTGGGTGTTTAGTTGAAAGAAAGGTTTTTAGCAGGGATTTTAGCTGAAAAAGCGGGGGTTCACGTTGAATTGGCCAAAAAAGCTGGTCGTTGACTTGTTTCAGTAGTTTTAACGAGCGTTTAAGTTGTTGAAAAGCTTCTGAGTAGAAGCAGAGAATATCGAGTAAGGAATAGTAGCCAGGGTTGCGTTCCAAGAACGTTCCCACGACGCCGTGGGAGGACAAACAACCTTCCCATGGACAAATTCGCTTTCCGTGGATGCGAATTATAACTGAAAATTGCTGCCACGTGGCCGTGGCTACGTTTCCATGGACGCGTTTTACCATGGGAATGTTCTTGGAACGCACCCCAGGAAGAAGCCACTGAAACACAGTGGGAACGAATTTCGTGCGAGCGGCCGCCGCGCCGCGCGTTCTCATTGGGGCGCGCCGTTCTCACTGGAGCTCGCCAGCCCACATCGCTTGCGAAACAACGCCGAACCCACACTACCTCACCTCTTCTCATGCTGTAGTTCACTTCTCCATCCTTTCCTTCTCTATGTTTTCATCCGTTGTAGTAGTGAATTTTCTTTCATCGATTCAATATGGAATTCGTACTCTTTTCCAGAGATTGGTTGCCTTTTTTGTCTACGAAGCTCGTGTCGATCGTCTCATCTGTGGAGTGATATACTGTGCTTCTCTGGGCCGAATTCTGGTCCGCAATTGCGTCTCGACACGCTTTGCGGCCGCACGCGCTCGGGTCAGTCGAGTTTCCAGCGCCAAAGCCGAATCGATATGGCTTTTTGAAACAGCTTTCTCCAATTTTGTTTAGTTTCCAGTTTCCAAAACCTACCTAGAGTCAACAGGTCGGCGGCTCCGGCGCTGGAAACTCTTCCGACTCGAAAGCGCGCGGCCGCAAAGCGTATCGAGACGCAACTGCGGACCGCAATTTGGCCCAGAGAAGCACAGTAGGTAATATTATCAGAGTTTGAAAAATGAAACAGCTCGACAGTACAGAAGAAGAATAGGTTCCATCCCACATTTTGCTCTCACATTGTGTGAAAATACAGCGTAGAACATACATTTTGTCAAAGTCACCATACACCAGCAGTAGTTTCAGAACATGATTCATCATTATTGGACTTCTTATTGCTGCACTGTTCTACCCTTTCGTTTAAAAAACGCATTTTGTTCTGCTCAAGCTTATCGTTGAGGGTGAATTGGGGCGCCGAATGCGATTCTTGTATCACCTATTTAGTTTGTATTAGTTGTGCGGTAATTAGATGTGGATTTTAGGGCTCTCATTTACATCCACATCCTGGAAGGGTTTATCAACAGCTGGCGGTCGATAAACCTGCCCTGACAAAGGATGCCGCGACGACTGCTGGCAGCCAGCTGTCGATAAACTCTCCCAGGACGTGGATATAAGTGAGAACCGAAACACTTGATATATATGTCATAATCTACCATCAGAAAAACCATCAAAAAATACTCTTTAAAACTCTAATAGCCATCTCCGGGTGAAGTTTAGGCAGAAAAAACTGTGCAGGTTACTTTCAGAATCTGTGAAAGACTATAAGATCTGCGATGAGGATTGAGGTCGCCCTTCACGGAAGAAAAACTCTACCCGACGAAGATTGAAGAAGATATATTATATATGAGTCTTGATAGCTTTATAGAGATTTACAGAGTTACACATATTTTTCAAACTTTCTATTGTGTATCAGAAAAAAGATTAAATTTTGTTTATTCACGTGTGTGAAGTATGAGTGAGCACGACTACTTTGGACTATCATAATTAGATACCCCGTCATTGTCGAAGAACGCCTCACTAGCGTAGAGCACCGTGTAGGAATTCCACAAAATTTGTTTCTCATTAGATATAGCTTCAGATTTGCTTTCGGTGATTTGTCTGCGTTTTGTAGCTCGCGGCGAAGACAGTGTGCCTCAATGTGGCTCAAAAGTAGCTTGCGAAAAATAATAGAAAACAGCTGCGTTTTTTTTCAAATTCCTAAATGTAGATTCCCAAGCACGAGCCTGCGAATGTAGCAAAAAAAGAGGCAAAAAAATGTTGGAAAGAAGTCTGCAAAAACAAGCAAAATTTGCACAGCGAAAGTGTTATCTGGATCAATCCTGCTGAAACTAGCTAAAAACGAAGTCCTGATTGAAGGTAGTCGACGAAAATCACTGAAAAACAACGAAAACGTGAAAAGATTCAAAAAGAAATGTTGATATTGAAACTTCTCGCCAGACTCGATTTTTTAATTTCAAATAAGACCTGGGTTTCAACTTAATTCGGATACGCGAATCGATTTCGCAGCCTGAATAAGTTGAAATTTTCGAAAAACAGCGCAGCGAAAGTGTTGTAAAGAACAATCTTGCTGAAACTAGCTAAAAACGAAGTGCTGTTAAAAATTCGAAAATCACTGAAAAACACAGATCAAGACGTTGTGTATAATCGGCTTTTCTATACTCAAAGAGCGTGTCAGATGTGAACAGCACAAAAGGGAGTAAAGCACTTTATCGAGGAGTTCGGGGGTATTTATGGGCATGTTGTTTTCCCTCACTTCCTTATCCGGCTTATCCTTCATCCCATTTATCGCTCTTCATATTCTCCCTGGGGGTGTGTATACAAGTCTGTTGGTACCTGCTCGTTGGTGCCCCTGCTTCTACTGAACCCAGCAGACGTTTGAGTGTACACAGGGAACGTTCGAGCGATATAGCGTGCACAACTATATCGCGAAAGTATCCGCACATTGCATAAAGGTGTCGCCGTCCGGCACACTAAGGCCTCTGGTCCATAACACCTTAGGATCCGTACCTAGGGAGTCATGGAGTCTTTGGCCACAAGCCACAATTTCGCCACCCTGAACTGTCGATCGCTGTCGAGTGATATCCAAAAAACTGCGCTATCCAGACTTCTGAGCTATTTCCATGCACCGTTTGCTGCTTTTGCAGGAAACCCGCCTCAAGGATAGACCCGTCATCAGCGTCGGAGAGTACACCATCTACTGCGGTAACGCTGACGATAGGAGAGTGGGAGGCTGTGCAATAGCTGTAAGGAAGGATTTCAATGGTATGGTCAAGGAGTTCGGCTCAACGTCGTGTCGGAATGCATTCGTACGACTGCGGGATCACAGAGGATTCAATCTGTGGATAGTGAGTGCTCATGCGCCCACTGAAACCGCCGAAGACAATTCGAAGGATGCGTTTTATGAGGAACTCAATACGTTGCTGGCCAGGATACCTTGTCAACATGCTGTTGTCGTGGGGATTGACGCAAATGCGAAGATGGGACTTGATCAGGAATCCGAAGTACTCGGTAAATGGTTCTACCCAGTGGAGCAAACATCGGACAATGGCTACCGCCTTGTCGACTTTTGTGAACGCAGTGGTCTGATTATTGCATCGACATTCAAGAGGAATCATCGCCGCCATCAGCTTACGTGGCAGGGACCAACCCGGCTATCTCCAGAAGAGCAGCGGAAGCGGAAGATGACAACTTTGAAACTACAGCTTGACTATGTCCTGACGAGGAATATTCCAGTATCGGACATTCGAAGATCTAGAGCTGTGTGGGATGTCGCATTCGATTCGGATCACCGTCCTGTTCTGTTGAACTTCACTGCGAGGATTCATAAGAGGAAGCGAGGGCTCAGCCTCTCCAGAGGATTGACATGACAAGTCTCAGAGATGAAGAGTGCAGAAGGAATTTCCGACAACGCGTTTCTATTCACATCGCGAATTACGGACTAAGAAGAAACTTGCGACGCGGATTCTTTTGTCAAGTGCATCCAGGACGCTTCGAGAGAGGCACTCCCGGTTGTACAGCCTAAGAAGAAGTTCGCCTACGTCTCGAAAGAAACAACATCTACCTACAACAGAGTATGTGCTCTCCGAACTGCAGGAAACTTCGTGGAGGAGAAGCGTCTGAGGAGGAAGTTGCGTCGGCAGCTTCAAAGTGACCGCGAACGAGAGTGGACGTGTAGAGCTAAGGAGTTCGAGAAGGCTTGGAGGAGAAGAATCCGAGGAAAGCCTACACGTTGCTGCGACAGTATAGCGGGAAGATGAAGAGATGTTCTCCTGTCTTGAACACTACCAATGGAGTTGCAGTTGGTGATGCGACGCTGCCAATATGGAAGGATTACTTCAGTTCACTACTGAATCGTCCAGCGCCATCAGTACCTGAGCTCCCGCATGTTCAGAGAGCACATTACGATGTCAGGTGAGGAACCGCCGAGTGAGTCTGAAGTTTTGGATTGTGTCCGGAAATGAAGAATGGAAAGGCAGGGTGGAGATGACAACATCACTGCTGAAATGCTGAAAGCTCTTCCTCCGTCTGGGATTCGTGAAATGACCAACACCATCTGTGCCATATGGATGAGCGAAAGGATACCCGATTCGTGGAGACATGCGATCATCGTAAATTTTCACAAAAAGCTATCCGTCACGGATCCTAAGAACTACAGAGGAATCTCTCTACTTCGTGTCATGTACAAGGTTTTAGAACGTATCACTCTCGAGCGACTTATCAAACATCGTGAAAGAACGACCAGAGATGAGCAAGCCGGTTTCCGACCTGGAAGATCGACCATCGACCAAGTGTTCGTCGGGAGAAGAAGTAATTGAATCGTGGCAGCGGTTTTCAGAAGCCATTACAGCTTGCTTTTTTGGACTTTGAAGCCGCGTTCGACTCTCCTCATCGTGATCGATTGCTCAATGCTCTGCGAGCAGATGGAGTCGGAAAAGTATGTTCGGTTAATCGAGGACATGAACAGAGGAACAACAGCAGCAGTTCGTACACCTGTCGGATTTTACGTCAGCTTTCGAGGTGAAAACAGGAGTAAGGCAAGGGAGCCGTTGCAGGACCTCTTCTTCTCAACGCCCCCGTTGATGACCTCATGCGTAGAGTTGCAGAACAGTTTCCTGCGGATGTGATCCTAACACCATCAGGACGCTCCCTTGTCGACCTAGAGTACGCCGATGACATTGTGTTATTCGCTGGAAACAACGCAAAACTGCAAAGGATTGTGAACCTCGTTTCGAAGTATGCCGCAGCCTATGGACTTCGTCTTCGTCCCGACAAATGCAAGCAGATGTGGGTCTCTCAGAGGCCTTCAACTGGAGTTTGTGTGGACGGACAACGTATCGAACTGGTGGACGATTTCTGTTATTTGGGCTGTTTGCTGAAGAACGATGGTAGTTATGCAGCGGATATTCGACAACGATGTGCGAAAGCTACGTCTGCATTCAATTCTCTAACCAAGTGTTTGTGGTCTACCACCATCGCGAAGGAAGTCAAGTTGCGCGTCTACCTATCCGCTATTCGCCCTATCATGATGTACGGATCGGAGACGTGGGCGGCACAAAAAACGCAGATGGAAAGGTTGGATTGCACGGAGAGGAAGCTTTTAGGCGTTTGCTTGGATATTTCTGGCCGCGTGTATGCCATAACGAAGACCTTTACAAGGAAATCGACGCAGTACATCAACGCTTGAAACGAGGGAGGTGCCAGCATCTCCTAAAGCCATCTCGTTGGTACCTGCTCGTTGGTGCCCCTGCTTCTACTGAACCCAGCAGACGTTTGAGTGTACACAGGGAACGTTCGAGCGATATAGCGTGCACAACTATATCGCGAAAGTATCCCGCACATTGCATAAAGGTGTCGCCGTCCGGCACACTAAGGCCTCTGGTCCATAACACCTTAGGATCCGTACCTTTAGGGAAGTCATGGAGTCTTTGTACAAGCCACAATTTCGCCACCCTGAACTGTCGATCGCTGTCGAGTGATATCCAAAAAACTGCGCTATCCAGACTTCTGAGCTATTTCCATGCACCGTTTGCTGCTTTGCAGGAAACCCGCCTCAAGGATAGACCCGTCATCAGCGTCGGAGAGTACACCATCTACTGCAGCAACGCTGACGATAGGAGAGTGGGAGGCTGTGCAATAGCTGTAAGGAAGGATTTCAATGGTATGGTCAAGGAGTTCGGCTCAACGTCGTGTCGGAATGCATTCGTACGACTGCGGGATCACAGAGGATTCAATCTGTGGATAGTGAGTGCTCATGCGCCCACTGAAACCGCCGAAGACAATTCGAAGGATGCGTTTTATGAGGAACTCAATACGTTGCTGGCCAGGATACCTTGTCAACATGCTGTTGTCGTGGGGATTGACGCAAATGCGAAGATGGGACTTGATCAGGAATCCGAAGTACTCGGTAAATGGTTCTACCCAGTGGAGCAAACATCGGACAATGGCTACCGCCTTGTCGACTTTTGTGAACGCAGTGGTCTGATTATTGCATCGACATTCAAGAGGAATCATCGCCGCCATCAGCTTACGTGGCAGGGACCAACCCGGCTATCTCAGAAGAGCAGCGGACGCGGAAGATGACAACTTTGAAACTACAGCTTGACTATGTCCTGACGAGGAATATTCCAGTATCGGACATTCGAAGATCTAGAGCTGTGTGGGATGTCGCATTCGATTCGGATCACCGTCCTGTTCTGTTGAACTTCACTGCGAGGATTCATAAGAGGAAGCGAGGGGTCCAGCCTCTCCAGAGGATTGACATGACAAGTCTCAGAGATGAAAGAGTGCAGAAGGAATTTCCGACAACGCGTTTCTATTCACATCGGAGTACGGACTAAGAAGAAATTTTGCGACGCGGATTCTTTTGTCAAGTGCATCCAGGACGCTTCGAAAGAGGCACTCCCGGTTGTACAGCCTAAGAAGAAGTTCGCCTACGTCTCAGGAGGAAACAACATCTACCTACAACAGAGTATGTGCTCTCCGAACTGCAGGAAACTTCGTGGAGGAGAAGCGTCTGAGGAGGAAGTTGCGTCGGCAGCTTCAAAGTGACCGCGAACGAGTGGACGTGTAGAGCTAAGGAGTTCGAGAAGGCTTGGGAGGAGAAGAATCCGAGGAAAGCCTACACGTTGCTGCGACAGTATAGCGGGAAGATGAAGAGATGTTCTCCTGTCTTGAACACTACCAATGGAGTTGCAGTTGGTGATGCGACGCTGCCAATATGGAAGGATTACTTCAGTTCACTACTGAATCGTCCAGCGCCATCAGTACCTGAGCTCCCGCATGTTCAGAGAGCACATTACGATGTCAGGGAGGAACCGCCGACTGAGTCTGAAGTTTTGGATTGTGTCCGGAAAATGAAGAATGGAAAGGCAGGTGGAGATGACAACATCACTCCTGAAATGCTGAAAGCTCTTCCTCCGTCTGGGATTCGTGAAATGACCAACACCATCCGTGCCATATGGATGAGCGAAAGGATACCCGATTCGTGGAGACATGCGATCATCGTACCTCTTCACAAGAAGCTATCCGTCACGGATCCTAAGAACTACAGAGGAATCTCTCTACTTCGTGTCATGTACAAGGTTTTAGAACGTATCATTCTCGAGCGACTTATCAAACATCGTGAAGGAACGACCAGAGATGAGCAAGCCGGTTTTCGACCTGGAAGATCGACCATCGACCAAGTGTTCGTCGTGAGAAGAGTAAATTGAATCGTGGCAGCGGTTTTCGAAGCCATTACAGCTTGCTTTTTGGACTTTGAAGCCGCGTTCGACTCTCCTCATCGTGATCGATTGCTCAATGCTCTGCGAGCAGATGGAGTCCCGGAAAAGTATGTTCGGTTAATCGAGGACATGAACAAAGGAACAACAGCAGCAGTTCGTACACCTGTCGGATTTACGTCAGCTTTCGAGGTGAAAAAACAGGAGTAAGGCAAAGAGAGCCGTTGCAGGACCTTTTCTTTCAACTTCGCCGTTGATGACATCATGCGTAGAGTTGCAGAACAGTTTCCTGCGGATGTGATCCTAACACCATCAGGACGCTCCCTTGTGGACTATGCCGACGACATTGTGTTATTGTGTTATTGTGTTATGCTGAAAACAACGCAAAACTGCAAAGGATTGTAAACTTCGTTTTGAAGTATGCCGCAGCCTATGGACTTCGTCTTCGTCCCGACAAATGCAAGCAGATGTGGGTCTCTCAGAGGCAACTTCAACTGGAGTTTGTGTGGACGGACAACGTATCGAACTGGTGGACGATTTCTGTTATTTGGGCTGTTTGCTGAAGAACGATGGTAGTTATGCAGCGGATATTCGACAACGATGTGCGAAAGCTACGTCTGCATTCAATTCTCTAACCAAGTGTTTGTGGTCTACCACCATCGCGAAGGAAGTCAAGTTGCGCGTCTACCTATCCGCTATTCGCCCTATCATGATGTACGGATCGGAGACGTGGGCAGCACCAAAACGCAGATGGAAAGGTTGGATTGCACGGAGAGGAAGCTTTTTAGGCGTTTGCTTGGATATTTCTGGCCGCGTGTATGCCATATAACGAAGACCTTTACAAGGAAATCGACGCAGTACATAAACGCTTGACACGAGGGAGGTGCCAGCATCTCCTAAAGCCATCTCAAGCAGCAATGGAAAGTCGACTTCGACTGCTCGGGCATATACTAAGAAGAACGGCGGATCGTCTCGTACAACACGCTTTAAGAATGCTTCCAAATCCTGTCTGGAAACGGCCACCTGGGCGTAGGCGAAAGTTCTGGACGGATGTGGTTAAAGAGGATTTGAAGTCACTCGGCATCGAAAGACAGTTCAGGCGCGATGTTTCGTTTCGCAGGAAATGGAATAGTGACAGCTGGATGGAATGTGTTCAAATTGTGGCTGAAGACCGTGAAAAATGGACACGGCTGACTACTAGGACGGCACACCTCGGTGAAGATGCGGAATGACCGCGTCAGGCGAAAGCCAACCGATTAAGTCAAGTAAGTCAAAAGCCATCTCAAGCAGCAATGGAAAGTCGACTTCGACTGCTCGGGCATATACTAAGAAGAACGCCGGATCGTCTCGTACAACACGCTTTAAAAATGCTTCCGAATCCTGTCTGGAAACGGCCACCTGGGCGTAGGCGAAAGTTCTGGACGGATGTGGTTAAAGAGGATTTAAAGTCACTCGGCATCGAAAGACAGTTCAGGCGCGATGTTTCGTTTCGCAGGAAATGGAATAGTGACAGCTGGATGGAATGTGTTCAAATTGTGGCTGAAGACCGTGAAAAATGGACACGGCTGACTACTAGGACGGCACACCTCGGTGAAGATGCGGAATGACCGCGTCAGGCGAAAGCCAACCGATTAAGTCAAGTAAGTCAAGTCATATTCTCCCTATAAGTATTTCTCTTCCCCCTACTTCTCCCCCAAGTGACGATGGTATCGCACCGTCACTTACTCTTGACCGGTGGCGAAGTTCATCATTTTCCACTACTCTCCCCCACCGGTGGAGCCACAACCGACCTTACTACCTGTGCCAGCATTCTTAAAGGAACACCACAATTCAATCTTTATTCGTTCGTAACGAAAGTTATACCTCAGCTCGCTTTACTCATCCAAAGCGTCTTCTCTTGGTTCTGGTCGGCTGGCACCCTCCTGCCTGCGTTGCTGTTGTTCCGCTAATTGCTGGCATAGTATCCTGAGGTGTTCCAGATCGTTGCGCAGGGACTGCTGCCTCTGCGGACGCGGTCTTCGGTTCCTGTTAAACCTCCCTACTCGGCCTGAGGGCAGGCTTCCTCGAGTGCGGCCATTGTGCTGGCTGTAGTATGGTGGCTAAACTGGAATTATTAGTCCACCTAAAGCGTCCCTCAACGCTCTCTACCCTGCCTACCTGGCTCAAAATTGGAGCGACGGTAGGCGGCGTGAGCTGTATGACGATCGGCTGCGGGCTGGGTGTGGATGGCATCGACGACGGCGGTTGTGGCGGAGGAGCAGGCGCTGGAGGGCTATAGCCCTGCGGAACATAGGTCCACATGATTGCTGACCTCACTTCATCCTCCAGTTTTTACCACCCTCGCCGCCTATCATGGTTATCGCTGGTATACTATGTATTTCCTGTCTAAACCGACTCGCTCTAGACATCCCCTCCACATAAGTTTTCATTTTACCCGTCAGCTTCCGCGAGCGGCTAGATCGCCTCTGGCCTTCCTCCTGCGGTGCTTCCCTAATTACGCGTTTGAACAGAAGCGGCTGTTCCTCGGCTATATGCCGTTCTTTAAGCTGATTTGCGTGCGCTTTCCGACTGCCTGTGCCATAATGCACATCATACAAGCTTCCGCCCAGTGCTCCAGTAATAATGCCTGGGAGCCATTTTTCTCCCTTCTCATAATTCCGAATGAACACTTGCTGCCCGACCACGAATACTCTCTTTCTCGTGCTCTACTTTCCTCCATCACCTTCTCATGGGTCTTCAAAATGTCTAGCGTTGTTCTCAACGTTCTGCCCATTAGGATTTCGGACGGAGATTTTCCCGTAGCCGGATGCGGGGTTACCCGGTTTTCGAACAAAACGTCGACGAGTAAATCCTTGGGATTTTTTCCGTCTCTTAACCCCTTATACCACCCTTTTTTAACGTTTGGACAAACCTCTCGGCTTCTCCGTTCGAGTTCGGATGGTAGGGCGGCGTCAGCGTCAATTCTGTACTTCTATCTCTACAGAACTTCTTAAACTCTGTTGAGGAAAATGGTGGTCCGTTATCGGTTACTATCTGCTCTGGGAGCCCGTGGCTAGCCAAAATAGTCCTCAGCTTCTCTATCGTTCTCTCTGCGGTCGTTAGGCCCATCTGTATAACTTCCGGCCATTTGGTTTTTGCGTCCATAATGACTAACCACTTTTCACCTCACCGAGTCTGGCAGAAATCCATGTGCAATCTTTGCCATGGTTTTGCAGGCTCTTCCCACAAATGCAATGGGCTTTTTACGGGAACATTCCCAAGAACAGCGCACGTTTCACAACATTTAGCCATCTTGGCAATGTCTTTATCTATTCCTGGGTACCATACCTTGAGCCGCGCCAAGCTCACCATACGGTTTCTACCGTAGTGGCTACTATGCAACATTTAGAGTACCTTTTTTCTAAATCTCCTTGGTATGACCACTCTATTCTCCCATACCAGGCATCCGTTATGGTTGGACAGTGAACAACTTTTTGCTTCGAATCCCTTCAAATTTTCAGGCATTTTAGCCGGCCAGCCATTCTTTACATAGCCCACTACTTGGGCCAGTTGCGGGTCTTTCCGTGTTGCTTTCGCTATCTGGTCTTCGGGCAGTGGCAGATTCAAAAAATTTCTTGGTGCATAGCTCTCACTCTGAGCTCATTTATCACTGTCTCTGCACTTGGTAACTCCCGGGGATCCGGTAGTCTCGACAAGCCGTCGGCATTACCGAACTCTGTCGTTTTCCTGTACTCTATATCGAACGAGTATATCATTAACCTCAATCCCCATCTAGGCAGCCTTTTTACTGCTATTGTTGGTAACCCATTTTCGGGCCCAAAGATTCTTACCAACGGCTGGTGATCTGTTAGTAACGTGAACTTCCTGCCATAGAGAAATTGGTTCAATTTTTCAACACCATAAACTATTCCAAGCGCTTCTTTTTCTATTTGCGCATAGTTTCTCTCTTCCTTTGTCAACGTTCGGGATGCATACGCGATGACTTTTTCACTACCATCTTGAAATTTATGGTATATGACTGCACCTACCCTGTATTCAGACGCATCTGTCGCCAATACGACCGGTACATCGGGGTTGTAGTGTGCTAACACGTCTGTTTCTGTCAACCGCCTTTTTATTTTCTGCAACGCTTCTCGGCATTCTTCACCCCACTTCCACTCTGCTCCCTTTTTCCATAAAGGCAGTGTTCACGATGAAAATCGTTTTTCTGTTTTTCCGCCTATCATGAAAACGGCCCCATGCTAATTCTAATGATGTCTCTGAAATCATACAGGACCTTCTGTGAACGCGGGTATGGTCCCTCAAAGATTGAGCTAAGGAAACATGGTGGACGAGTTGTCCGAGGCTCGTAACTTCCGTCTTTTGCAGCCGATGTATGCGAGCTGGCCTGAGGAAAGAGAGAAGCTGAGAATGAAGGAAAGAACGGGGTTAATGAATGAAAATCATGGCTCATCTCACGATCTCGAGCATTCATTTGTTCACGTCGGTGGGCGTGTGATGAGCTTTTGGGGTTTTCAATGCACTCGAAGTTGCAACTTCGGGCTCTTTTGGGGCTCTTCCTGGCTCGTTTTCATGCGTTCTTTCGACGTTAACGTTACAGAGTGTCCCTCCACAACCCAATCCTAGTGGAATTTCGAAAACTTTTTTCATCGTGAACACTGCCTTTAAGGCATTTAGAGGGGCTGCTAATGTTGACAAGTTCGATATGAACTTACCGTAGTATTGCACCATTCCAAGAAATGACTCGACTTCTTTGACATTCTTAGGTTCAGGCATGTTTGCCATGGCCTTCAGTTTCTGAGGAGAGGGCCTTACACCTTCTTCATCTACGACATGTCCCGAAAACCCCATTCCAGTTTTCATGAACTCGCATCTGTCTTTTTTCAAATGAAACCCTGCCGTTCTCAATCTTTGTAGGACCTTTTGTAGTCTTTCAAGATGGGTTTGATCATCCGATGCTGTCACCGTTATATCATCTAGATATATGACCACCCCCTCTACTCCGGCTACTCAGATATTCGTGGGGAAGTTCCCGAGCACGACAGCAGAGCTTCCCTCGAAACAACTGGGGAACTTCCCCCGAATTGGGGGGAGGCGAAGGGGACGTCTCGACAGTAGAGTAATGGGGGAAGTTCCCACAGCAGGAGTTCTCTTGTTCTCCCGACTGCAGGTCTTCCCGCGACCTTCCGACTGCTGATTTTCCCATTGTTGAATGATTGATCAAAAATTAGCTTGCTAGAACCCGCTGTTTTCGAGTCTCCTGCTCCTGAAAAACTGCTATCGGTCCAAAAATATTCACCTCTGACTAAAGGTTATAGAGAAGCTTATTAGCTCCTCTGAAAACCAGACAGAGATGCCTTACGTAGTCCTTGAGTAGCAGATCTACCCCAACTTGTGAAGTGGGAGGCCATGGGAAGAACCGTGAAGCGAACTTCCCTTGTTCTCCCCCCGAGTTGACTGTTTCGAACGCCTTATCGTTGTGCATAATTCGGGGGGAGAGGAGCGAGACGTCCCCCTCCGGAGGGACGTCTCGCTCCTCTCCCCCCGATCGAGTGATAACGACCAAAACAGGTCTATTGTCCTCGGGAACTTCCCCGCAAATGTGTGAGTAGCGTCGTTTCCATTATCTTTTGGAGAATTGCCGGGGCAGACGCAATGCCGAACGCCATTCTTGTATACTGGTACAACCCTTTCTATGTGTTTACCGTTGTATATTTTCTGGACTGCTCGTCCAGTTCTACCTGCATATATGCCTCCGACAGGTCCATTTTTGAGAATTTCTTTCCTCCATTTAACATGTGGAATAAGTCATCTGGTTTGTGCAGGGGATACTGGTTGATATCTAGCTGCGGATTTATGGTCACTTTGTAATCTCCACAAATACGGATCTTTCCCCCTGGTTTAGGTACCACCACTAAAGGGGTGGCCTACTCTGCATGATCTACCTGCACCAAGTCCCGTTTTTTACCAACTCTTTCAACTTATCTTCAACCTTTGCTCTCAAAGCAATAGGTACTGGACGCGCTCTGAAAAACTTCGGCACTGGCTCATTTTTGAATTTTAGAGTCGCTTTTGCCTACTTTTGCCAGGAAGCTAAATTTTCAGAAATTTCACATATTTCCCCAAAGGTTCCCTTTCTGACTTCAATTTTGCCCAACCATTTCCATTTTGGAATGATGAAACATCTAACAGACGATATTGTCGTATGAGTACAAATTTTGAAACCTATGACTTACAAGCATAAAAAATAAAACTCATTGCCGCATTTAGTGCAAAATGTGAAAAATCGATATTATTGATCAATAATATTTGATCTTGCATGATGAGAAGAGTTTCCCAAACAAATGACTCAGAGCCAACAACAATCAAAAATCATTACGGCATTTTGTGCAACAGGCGGAAAAATCAATATTATTGATCGGTATTTATCGATAATGAATGATGAGCAAAATTCCTCAACCAAGAAAACCAATACCAAAAGCAATCACCACTGTTCGCCGCATTCTGTGCAAAAAGCAGGAAAATCGATAATATTGATTATCGATCGATGACGTGTCATGAGTACGAATTCTGACAAGTTCAATACTTGCCTTCGATGAACTGTTTTGATTGGCTGCGAATTCACCCATACACCCCGGTCTCCAGAGCCGTAGCAGAAAAAAAAGGAGTTTCCGTGCTCCACGGCTAATTTAGTATGTAAACCCACGATTTTGAGGTACCCTTCAAAGTAAAGGTATCGAGTTCAAATTGGGATAGGAGCGACCTGCATCCATTTCCAGCCTCCTGTCCAAAAATGAGCTCCCTAGCTCAATTTTATCTGGCTGCGGTTTTTCAAAATTTGCTCAAATTCTAGGAAACCATTCCAAACCATTTTTGGGCATTTTTGTTCATTGGAACTTTTTGCGCTCTTTTCAATGCAATTTAGAGCTAATTTCTACCTTCAGCCTGAACTTAGATTTCGAAAAACGGGTTGCGCGCGTGGCCGATTCAAAACCAAATCTGGTGCGCGCTTCGCGCGCACCACAATTAGCAACACAGTTGCAAAAATCGATGCCTCGACGTAGTTCAGACGCCTCGCTGATTGATTATCGCACCCATTTTAGCTAATCGAGTTTTCAGGGGAGAATCCAACGATTTCCACACATTCACCGAATTACCCCACTGAATTTCCTTGAATTCATGTGACCTAATTGTTCCGTTTCTAAGCTAGTGCTGATTATGAAATAGCTAAGCTTATTGCACTCTCCCGTGCTTAGAATTTTGATGCCATCACAATTTCCCTCACAACTTCACCCATTAATCTTCTAATTTCCATTGTATGCGATTTTATCCTGGAATCAATACGCTAAGCATGAAATCTATGCCTAAATTAGAGCGACCGGATAAGTATCCTCTGGTTCCGAGCGAAATTTATTCTGTTCCCTCGCGCGCTTGTGCGGAGCGAGGGTAGAGACAGCGAGAATATGTGGGGAGAAGGAGACGCAGCGTACGCGCACAGACGCACGCGATGAATGGAAACACTCGGTAACAGAGGATAAGGTGAATCTCGTATTTACGAACACTCAAAATACGTATTAAATCCGATTAACCCTCCGGAACCAATTGTTTTTTTTTGATTTAGGACTTTTCTGATTTTTTGAAGTGGATGATTACATTCAAAAATCCGAGAGATTTGTTTTTTTTTTCTCAATTTTTCGAAATGATTAAATAAATTCAAAAAAAAAATTCCTCCATTAATATTGGCAAAATGCGTTCGGAAAGTCATGTTAACGTTTTATTTTTTTTAATACAGTCTTAATGTTGCACAAATCTGAAGAATACAATGAACTTGAGGATGGTCGAATATTGAGCGCAAATGGAGTAGAGAAAATCAATTCCAAGCACCACAAGAGAAGCAGTGAGAATCCTACTGAAAAATCGCAGAAAGCCCAGATGCTCTACTTTGTTCCAATCGATTCATCTGATTTCGAAATGCACGCGTCAGTCAACGCATGTGGCCCGGAGAGCAACCTGAACGCACTGCACGTTGCAATCACAACCGAAACGCACCACAAGTTTGAATATCAACTGCTCTGTGTTTCGGTTGTAGTGGGCGGGGAGAGGCGGAGCCGGTTGCGCTCCGGGCCTGCTACTGCCTGAAATATTGGAATGCCATCGGAAACGTGATTCTGGAACAGAAGTTCAGCCCGGCGGCCTTTATTTAACGCTGCAACCCATCTCTTCTGCCAGGATGACAGCGAGAACATTAGGGGCGGCATGCACGTACGCGGCGGGTTATGTTGGGGTTAGGCAAGGTTTGGGCGTTGGCGCGTTTCATGATTTCTGTGCGAGTGCTGGAGATAATCAATAGTTGGGGCCTTAGGGGTCGAATAGAGTCCCGCCGCTGAAAGGAGCGGCGGAGGTAGGGGCGGCGCGGCGTGCCGCGCCGCCCAAGATTTCTCGCCGCCGCAGCTCTAATCGGGCTGCGGCAATGTGGAGCGGCGACGCGCTTTTGCGTACTGCGTACTATGCATCCTGACCGACGTCCGAAAGGAAATCAGCCGATCGCTCTTTCTTGAATTTGTATTTTCCGAAACTTTCAATTTTTTGTACTTGTTAAGAGTAATTATATTCATCCGATTCCGTCGATTCGATGTTTTTCAGAATTTTCATTTTTTCCAGACGATCGAAAGCGTGAAAATTGCAGTGAGCACAGTTGGAAAAATCTCGTAGGTTTTGTTTTTATTGTTTTTTTTTATCCGTTTCATTCGTCACGATGGAGAGACGAATGAAAAGGATTACATTTGGAGTTTTTTCTAATTCTTTTACGTGAAGTTAATCTTGAATGTGTTCATTCTGTGAGAGGCAATCACCTCCTTTTCCCCGTCAGCGAAGTTCTCTGTATTTTTTTGTAGAAATGAGGCTGTCGAAAGAGTTTATTCATTTTCAACGTTCAAATTTCCAATAAAAAACCACTTTGTTCCTATGATTTCGATAATACAACAGCGAGTAGCGGGGAAATGAAGGGTAGGTACTCTACTAGCATATTATTTTTTTGCAATGAGCGGTCGTATCATTCATATCACAACATGGGAAACCCTGACGATGCTGAGATATCGTTATCAAATGAACCAAGTGTTTTGTAGAAGACGTAATGGTAGAAAAGCAAAAACGCCCGCTTCGCACTCAAGAAAATAGGTGCGTCGCGCCTTTTTAAAGATTGATACAAACTATACAAGGACTTCCAAATTCGACTCAGTCAAACTTACTCAATATTATGTAGTTTCATAGTTGTACAGATCAATTGTTACTAATATGAATTTGTCCTTCTAGGTGATGTCAGACTACAAGGAAATCTTCGCGCAATATCTGTCTCGGCGATGTATGGAGTGCACTTTTTTGAGGTACAATTATTTTATAGTGTTCCTTGAATTACAAATAATTTCTACGGTTTTCAGCCGGAGGAGGTGTGTGCACCGCTTGCGAACGTGCATACGCTACGCTCTCGCAATTGACGCGCTTTCAAGAACGCGGCCGTACATGTTGCCGGTTCACGAAGCACGGATCGATGTGCGCTTTTTGACTTTCGATGATTACCTAAATTCTATGAACTCCGATCAATTCCTCACGTACACTAGAACTACGCCGGAGGAGTTTGCTTTTTATTGGGAAGATTATCACCCAGGCTGGCTCACGAACAGACGCACAGAGCCCCGATATCAGCTCGTCACCGTCTCTCCGTGTTTCTACAGTACCTGCTACTGACCTAAAAATTAACCAAATCAACGAAAACAAGAAACTTATCCACAAACAAAATATCATCAACCAATAATGGACCGACAAGAAGTGAAATGAAATGATTTCGGCGGAAAAAAACTCACTTGGACAATAGTCTTCGGCGTGGAGTCCTCGTGGGTCCAGCAGCACCGCGAATGAATGGTACTGTGCTAAAAATTAATCAAATCAACGGAAACAAGGAATTAAATCACTAAAGAGATATCATCAACCAATTATGAACCGACAAGAAGTGAAATGAAATTATTTCGGCGGAGAAAAACCCACTTGTAGAATAATCTTCGGCGTGGAGTCCTCGTGGGTCCAGCAGCACCGCGAATGAATGGTACTGTGCTAAAAATTAATCAAATCAACGGAAACAAGGAATTAAATCACTAAAGAGATATCATCAACCAATTATGGACCGACAAGAAGTGAAATGAAATTATTTCGGCGGAGAAAAACTCACTTGTAGAATAATCTTCGGCGTGGAGTCCTCGTGGGTCCAGCACCGCGAACGAATGGTACTCTGCTAAAAATTATTCAAATCAACGGAAACAAGGAACTAAATCACTAAAGAGATATCATCAACCAATTATGGACCAACAGGAAGTGAAATGAAATTATTTCGGCGGAGAAAAACTCACTTGTAGAATAGTCTTCGGCGTGGAGTCCTCGTGGGTCCAGCACCGCGAACGAATGGTACTTTGCTAAAAATTGATCAAATCAACGGAAACAAGGAACTAAATCACTAACGAGATACCATCAAACAATTATGGATCGGCAAGAAATGATATGAAATTATTTTGGCTGGAAAACTTCACCTGTAGAATAGTTTTCGGCGTGGAGTTCTCGTGGGCCCAGCACCGCGAACGAATGGTACTCAGCTAAAAATTAACCGAATCAACGAAAACAAAAACTTATCCTTTAACAAAATATCAACCAATAATACACCGGACGGGAGTGGAATGAAAACATTTCGCAGGAAAAAACTCACTGGGAGAAGTGCCGTATCACGACCACCCTACTCAACGACTGCTACTGACCTAAATTAACCAAATCAACCAAAATTAGTAAACATTTTACACACTGCCGCAATTTAATCAGGAACTTAAAAGAAGTGCAGTGCGAGTGAAAAAATATGAGAAAATGAAACACAAAGTCATGAAACGCGGGCTCGAGAATCTGCTGCCGCCGCGCCATCTCGCCGCACCGCGCGGGGTTGCAAAGCGGCGCCGCCTGGCCGAGCGGCCGCCGCCGGCGGCGGCGGCTGCCTGTTTTTGTCCTGGGCGAGTCTGATCGACCGCCGCGCCGCCTCGCGGCGCCGCGTGATCGATACGGCTGCACACAATGCTGCCGCGCCGCTGCGCGGCGAGACTCTATTCGGCCCCTTAACGGGCTTCCGGCTGCTCCACCCTCCTAGTTAGGGTTTGCGAGGGAAATATTTTTCAGTGCTAGCCTAACCCCCTTTCCGCCCTCGCGCCGCTATCATCAAACGCGCAGGCGCTTCAAACCCTGCCTAACCCCAACCTAACACGCCGCGTACGTGCATGCCGCCAAGGCAGTTTGTCGGACAACAGTCCCAAGTTAACAGAGTCAAGTACTTTGGTCAGGTCCAGGGCGACGGCCACCGTTCTCAGTGGTTTTTTAGCATTGAACCCATCGCCTGCAAAGCTCACGATCTTTAGTAGAGCATTGGCGGTAGAATGAAGTTTTCTCAATACATGTTGACGCTATTGTCGCTCGTTTTGCTCAGCCAGGTCTCTCACGAATAACTTTTCAGTTGACTTGGAGACGGGCGATGGTAGGCGAATAGAGTGATAACCCTTTGCCGCGCTTTAAGACTTGCCTGGCTTTGGCAGCGAAACCACATTGGCCGTCTTCCATGCATGAGGTAGTGTGCAGGTCCAAAAAGAGGTGTTTATGAGATCTGTGATCAGCGGCAGAAGATCCATGGAAAGCTTCTTCAGAGTGGCTGGAGAGATACCGTCTGGTTCGATAGCCTTAGAGTTACGCATACTCTTGGTAGCCTTCTCCAATTGCGCGACCCATGCAGGAGTCCGTCGGACGTCATAGAAGATGTACGGGGCCATGTAGGAGTGCGCCGGATGCCGTAGAAAGCGTGCGCGACCTCAGCGGGAGTGCTTCAGATGCCGTTAAAAGTCTTCGCGACAGCTTGTGTTGAACAGCCATCTCAACCCGCGCTCTAGCTACGATGAAAGCAGAAGCCGTTTGTACAAGGTTGGCCCAGTCATCTTCGTAAGGTCATTACTCGACACTATGTGGGTAATCGTCGAGGTTGACCCCGTGTCGCTGTCTGGGGGCCTTAACCAAGGATAGTTTTGCCGGCGGGATGCTGTAGCGTAGTATGCGGGAGCAAATGGGGCTCTTATGCCCGTGTTTTACATAAATTCTCGCAAAAAAATCAGTCTAGATGTAGTCTCCAGGTTCTCCTTTCTTCGCACCTCGACATTATGCAATATTTTTGATTATTCTTATGCCAAACGAGGTTGTCTGGCATAGGAATAATCAAAAATATTAGTCTAGATGCCTTCAAAACCTGGGCATCCCCGATTTTGTGTGAGGCATCTCACGACCCGTTGATAGAGAGCAGACCCACCTCAGAATTGATTTTTAGCAACCTCTCAGAACTGAGGCCCGGAAAGAAGAGCTGCACCCTCCTTTGGCATTCGAAGCACCGTACGCTTATTTTTCTCCAAGTGACATCCTTGCTGTAGGTGGCACCTGGATACTTATGCGACGTACCTGGATACCTCTCAACGCCGGCCCTTTGTAGTAGAATCCTTTGGAGAGCTGTGGCCAGCCAGCACCTTTTCCATGACAAGTACCCTCTTCCCGGAAGGATCTATTTCGGCTCGCACGAAGGAGATCTTCGTTACTCACTGCCATGGCGCGGAAGTACCACATCTCGGCAGCACCCCTTTTTCTTATCTAACTCAGGAGAAGGGGAGTTGATCAAACACGCTTATTTTAAGGACTATCACCAAAAAGAACATCGGAGCACCTGGATATGGATCAATACCAAAGAACTACTTCGGAGTATCTGGACTTGGATAATTATCAAGGAAATAACTATCGCAGTAGAGCGGGTGTAGCAAAAGGTATATAGAAGACATGTAACTGCGTGAAAGCATGGAAATAACCTGAATTCTGACTTTAGCGAGCGATAACAACAAGCCGCGCACTACGGAAAAAAATCTGTGGGAGGATTGGGCCAAACCAAGGTCTGTTTCAAAACAAAATATTATATGGATATATTACATTTTTTTCTGTTCCAGAGTCGCACCTTAGCTCGCCCAGGAATGAACAGGAAATCGATAATGAATCTGAACAGAAAATGGGTTTTACGGAAAATTCTTCAGGTAGGCGTGATTTTGTGTATTTTTCATTTGCTATCTGCTACCCTAGCTTCCAGTAGAACCTGCGGGAGAGCTGTGGCCAGCCAGCACCTCTCCTATGACAAAAACCCTCTCCTTGGAGGGGTTCACGTCGGTTTGCACGGAGGAGATCTTCTTTCCTCCACACGGCCACGGCACAAACGTGCGACATCTCGGCAGCACCCCCTTCCCTTATCTAACTCAAGGAGAAGTGGAGTTGATCCATGCTTGTTTTAAGGATTGTCAGGAAAAAGAGTATCTGAGCACGTGGATATGGATCAATACCAAAGAACTACATCGGAGTATCAGGATTTGGATAATTACCAAAGAAGTAACTATCGCAGTAGGATGGGTGTAGTTAAAGGTATATAGAAGATATGTAGCTACGGGAAAGAATGGAAGTACTCTTAATTCTGACTTTAGAGAGCGATAACAAAATGCCGCGTACCACGGGAAAAGTCTGTAGGAGGAATGGGCAAAACGGAGGTCTGTTTAAAAACGAAGTTTCATATGATCATATTACATTACTTTCTGTTCTAGAGTCGCACCTTAGCTCGCCCAGGAATGAGCAAGAAACTGTGAAAGTATGTGAACAGCAAATGGTTGCTACGGAAAGTTTCTCAGGTAAGCGTGATTTTGTGTAGTAGCCATTTGCTATAGGCCGGGTTTTGCCCAGGTTTTTCTATGCAAATTCAATGGCACTGCACGCTAGAGGCAGATCACAAGTGAAATTTTCCATTCTCGCCCAGGAATTAGTTCATTTTTCTGGGATTAATCGTATTGTACTCCCTCCAAAGTGCAATTAAGATTCAAAATAAAATCTGAAGAGTCGCCGCAGAGAATATGAAGGTTGACCTCTGATCAGCCTTGAACACGCAACGCTGCCGCCCGTGTTCATCCACATCTGGTGCAGCCTAGACTCTTCTCTGGGTGATAGGCTGTACACTGATTCACACTTGTCCTGCACACTCTCTAGGACGTCCTGCGCACTCTCGCTGGGGTCCTGCACACTTTGTGTGACGTCCAGCGCACTCCCCCTGAGTTCCCGCACACATTCTGTGACATTCTGCACACTCCTATGAGAGCCTTGCACACTTTCAATGACGTCCTGCATATTCCCACTGTGATCCTGCACATTTTCTCTGACGTCGTGCACAGTTCCGACGGGGCCTTGCACACTTTCTATAGCGGCCTGCGCACTCCCATTGAGGTCTATGACGCTAATCATAACGACGCGCCGCGAGCGAACCCTAGACACTGGCGAACTGCTTTGGTTACGCGGGGAGAACTTGGAGAAAACTTGCATGCCCAATGGTTCGGCGTGCGCATTTTTATCTGCGTATTTTTAGGCTGTTTGTACATTATTTCATGTACAGTTCTGAGTACTTCTAAAGTTCAGAACAAGCTCGGAAATACCTCGAAAAGGACTTTTCCATTCTCAAGTTTGGAGAATTGTTGCAAAGCTTCGAGCCTGGTGCCGAATATCAAGTTTGTTACAATTATTTATACTGCTTATTCTTTTTTAACGCATTGCTGCCACTCGATCGCTCTGAGACAAAATCCGCTCTACGCCCCGCTGAAAATCTAGACCAGCGGGATAGTGGCCGTGAAGCCCAAAATTCGAAATTTTGTGGCCCGTGGTAGTGGCCTCCGCGGGCGCAGTAGTGACTGCAGTGGGCGAACAGCTGCTCTGTGCCCGAGCGATAAGCCTCTCCGAGTTTAGTTTTTTGTTTTCAAAAATATATAAAGAGCGGGTGTGCAACACGGCTAGCACACCGAGACGCGACGCGGCCAGCACGCCAACACGCAATACTGCCAGTGCGCAAGTTGAATTCAACTTATCTAGGAGAATTACTTTTGAACAAAATCCATGAGCTCATCGAGGTTAAGTGGATGCTGTCGCGCGTGACAATGGCGGGACGCAAAAAATTTGCAGAAATCGAAACTGTAGGCGGGGGAGTTGCAAAAGTGAGATCTATTGTAAAGAATCGAAACCCGTCTTGAAAGTATAGGGAATGGAAAATGCACGAAAATGAACTCGTCCAAATTGATGAACCGAATGTATAAAGAGCATCAGATTGTGTAGCGACGTTTAAACAGTTTTTCAAACCACAACCAAGGTTGGCTCATAAGTGTCATTTGCAGTTGAGTCAGAGGCGCTGATCCAGCCTCTCCACGTAGTACATCAACGCAATCATAGAAGGGGCAGTGTACTATCGCCCATAGATTTTTGCTTTTCATAATTCTGTGATGATTCTTGGAATCTCTGTGAAAATGTCTACAAACCTATTCAAGACTTTTCCTTAAACTAAAAACTTGCAGAAGTCATTCGCCCTTAATCTCAGTTCATTTTCTCCAATCTTGCTGTCTCTAACCGCGTTTTACACGATTCGAGGCAATTAGATGAGACGACACTTACAAACTAGCGTCCCGGGCCAATTCTCTTGTAATCTTTAGAAACGTGATTATTCGCTGAATAAATAAAAGAGAGGTAGTCGAAGAAACGCGCGGGCACATAGTATGATCGGTTTCGTGAGAGCACTAAAATACAGATCCTTCACCAATCAAACTTGCACGGTATTTTCCAGTCCTAACATTGTTCAAAACATATCACCTTGGAGGAACGCGATGAGTTTCGACCTTTTGAGAAAATTCGGACTCCAAAGGAGGGGAAAAAGATCCGTTGTGGTGCAGGATATGCATTGTGCAATTCATCATGGGTTCTCATGGAATCTCTTCTAGCGCCGTCGTCAAATTTGTCTTGACGTTTGAAATATTTATCGAGTAGGACAGTCCCTGTAGATACTCTCTGATATCCTCAAAATAAGCATGGAAATTCGCTCGTTCCCGCTCAGCGCTTTTGCTCCTCTTTCAAAATAGACTTAACAGAGCACCCTTCGGTTCACCTTGTTTGATACAGTTCACCGCACTTCACCGCACGTTTTAGACTTTCCTAGTGGACAATATGAAGGAGGCGAGAGTTAATCTCAAGGAAATAAGGAAGATGGCTACTGAGGCGTTGAAGGTGCATGACTCAACGGACATCGTTGTGAACACTCTGTCTCACATCGTTATAGGCACAGTCCAAGCTCAAGAACGAAATCTGAGATTTCCATACAGTTGTGAAGTAGACCCACCTCTTATAACACCTGCCAAGTGCGAGCTCTCGAATCCCCCGAATAAGCGAGATATAGGGGGAAGCCACCCTGGGGCGCCCACACACGAAAGCCACTTTGGCACGCCCCTTTTACGATGTTACGAGCTCAACAGTGGCGAAATGAGCGATGATTTTCAATAAATAACCCCGTTCTTCCCTTCATTCTCAGTCTCTCTACCCATTCAGGTCCGCTCGCAGACATCGGTTGGAAATTACGGAAGTTACAAGCCTCGGACAACTCGTCCACCATGCTTCCGCAGCTCAAATTTTTTGAGCCCATAACTCCGTTCCAGGGGGTAGTGTGCGATTCAGGAGACATCGTTGGAATCAGCGTCGGACCGTTTTCAAGATAGGCCAAAAAACAGGAAAACGATTCCGAGGTTGGACTGTGCCTTTAAGACGCAATCCCTGCTATTGCTTGGGCTGTCAGGGGCGGTGAGATTTAGCTTAATCGTTAGAGCCCATCTTGTGCGCTGAATGTTTTGATGGGATATTTGCAGCTGGACTCGTTGTTGGTCAATATTGGCGAGGTGCGGAAGAACGTGATGAGGGCCACCTCATGCATAACTGAACTCGGTTACAAAAAACTCCCTGAGGACACGAAACTCACATACGTTAATCTGAAATTTCAATGGGAAATCAGCTCCTCACCACCGTTCAAGGTAATACTTGTTTGATAGTGACAAAATGAAAAGCGCGGAACTGAAATTATCCTTCCTCTATAATATTGCAACGATTTAGGCGCTCAGCTTCAATTCACTAATGGAATCATGGATTCGATCTGGAAGGATCAGAAGCTCTGATCATTGCACAGCTTGTGTGGACTTTCTCCGATATTACTTCGTCAATGTAAGTCTCATTTACTAACCCCCTTGTTTTTGTTTCACTTGTGTTTTCATTTATGAGTTAGGCCGCTCTGCTGATGGTGCCAATGGAATTTAAAGGCACATTACACTCTCAGAAATGAATTTAGAGATTTTCATGTAAATGTGTAGAAGACCCCTCGTGTATAACACGTGCCAAATACGAGATCTCAATCTCTACAAATAAGCGAGATATAAGCGACCACCACAGGCCCGACCCATTTCGCTCACCACCACAGGCCCGACCCCCTAACAGACTTTCGAACGCAATAGCTGCTCGATGGATGGACGAATTCCAACAATTCGTCGTTCTTCAGTCCATTTTCGGTCTATCTCCTCATCCTGTTTTGCACTCGTGTAGCGATTGCGAATGAAAAAAATACAGGCCTGAGACAACTCGTCCATCAATTTTTCACCTTCAATATCTAGGCGTCTTTGGAGATGCCATAACTCTGTTCGAAGGGGGTGTCGAACGATTTCAGAGATACCTTTGTGATCAGCGTGTGACTCTCTCCAAGATAAGCATGAAATCTGAAAATTAATTTTCTGGGTGTCCTGGGCCTTTAAGGGCTCTTTGTAAACTACCGTGCACACCCATACCGCTACGTGGGGCGTAAATGTGGGCGTATCACGTGTGTGCTTCACTAAGACAACAGGAGAGTAAAAGACGAGGGGTCGACAAGGTCCAGCGCACATTTATTTGAGCGAATTCCTGCATTGTTTCCGAGGCCTGCCATAGCCAATTCTCGTTGACCCGAAACCCCGCCCACCAGGGCCAAGCAACCCGTTGGAAGAAGTGCGATCATGGGTGCGACCCCCCCTCCAGCGATGCCGAAAGGAGCGACCCCCCCTCTACAATGACCACACTGATTCCGCTATTTTGCCCCGCCCACTTGCTTTTTCCTTAGATATGACGATTTGTTTCAATAATTATTATGATTTTGATTATTCGTCTTCTTTATTTTTGAAATTTTTTTTCAAAAATAGGTCAGTGATATTTCTGGAGGTTTTGACCTCAGTGCATAAACAATGAGCAAGAGAATTATTTATCCAACAACACACTTGAAACGGTTTTCACACAGTTTCAGCCGGATCAGAACGGTTTTTTAGCCGCTAGCGACCTTGATGCTCGTCAAAATCGGAAATATCAGAAAAGCGAAAAAATGGTTTTTCCGGACCTTCCAGTGACTTGGGTATTGCCCTGAGGCGCCGTAACTCAGCGGTTCGGTAAACTAGACCGACATAAGAGCTGAAAAAAATCAAAGCCGCTCTTGCAGAGGGAGAAACAGAAAAATTTGCCCGTTGGAATAAGTGGTGTAAAAAGGCCGTTTATTCCAAATGGCCTTTTCAGCCTTGCTTTTTGATTCTAGAAGGCGGCAGTCGGGCAGAAGGTGCGTCTCCTGAATGGTTATCGAAAAACTGCACTAACTGGATTCTTTTCAAAAAAAATTTTTTTTGAGATTTTTCACCTCATCATGTGCTCCCCCATTTGGCAACAGCAGAAATGGCCCAAAAATGATTTTTCACATCGGCCCAGTTTCGAATGGAATCAACTCGGAATCAGCTCAGCATATTGACGGAATCTCCAGTTTCTAACTTGATAGGATTCATCCATAGTAGTCACCTGAAAAAGTTGCTCAAACAATTTTACGTGTTTCTAAAC
>JAPDOI010001479.1:0-175424 GCA_029168955.1 Aplectana chamaeleonis | reverse complement strand
TCCGGCGCCACTCTGCAGCAGGTCCGTAGCACACTTTCTACTGGTCCGCCAGCATAATCGCATTCGGGACCCACACACTTTCTACGGCGTCCGGCGCACTCTACCTTGGGTCCCACACACTTTCTACGGCGTCCGGCGCACTCTACCTTGGGTCGCACACCGTGGCGTTCCGCGCACCCCACCGTCCCACACACTTTCTACGGCGTTATGTCCGGCGCACTTTACCTTGGGTCCCGCACACTTTCTACGGCGTCCGGCGCACTCTACCTTGGGTCCCACACACTTTCACGGCGTCCGGCGCACTCGCGTTTGGGTCCCACACACTCTTCTACGGCGTCCGGCGCACTCTTACCTCTGGGTCCCACACACTTTCTACGGCGTCCGGCGCACTCTACCTTGGGTCCCACACACTTTCTACGGCGTCCGGCGCACTCACCTTGGGTCCCACACACTTTTCTACGGCGTCCGGCGCACTCTCACCTTGGGTCCCACACTCTCTACGGCGTCCGGCGCCTACTCTCCCACCTTGGGTCCCACACACTTTCTACGGCGTCCGGCGCACTCTCCCTTGGGTCCCACACACTTTCTACGGCGTCCGGCGCACTCTACCTTGGGTCCCGCACACCTTTCTACGGCGTGTCCGGCGCACTCTACCTTTGGGTCCCACACACTTTCTACGGCGTCCGGCGCACTCGCCTTTGGGTCCCACACACTTTCTACGGCGTCCGGCGCACTCTCACCTGGGTCCCACACACTTTCTACGGCGTCCGGCGCACTCTACCTTGGGTCCCGCACAATACTTTCCACGGCGTCCAGCGCACTCTACCCTTTGGGTCCCGCACACTTTCTACGGCGTCCGGCGCACTCTACCTTGGGTCCCACACACTTTCTACGGCGTCCGCGCACTCCTACCTTCGGTCCCGCACACTTTCACGACGTCCGGCGCACTCCCACCTTGGGTCCCACACACTTTCTACGGCGTCCGTCGCACTCGCCTTTAAGGTCCCATTGGCCTTCACACTTTCACGGCGTCCGGCGCACTCTACCTTGGGTCCCGCACACTTTCTCTACGGCGTCCGGCGCACTCTACCTTTGGGTCCCGCACACTTCCTCACGGCGTCCGGCGCACTCACCACTTGGGTCCCACACATTTTCTACGGCGTCTGGCGCACTCACCTTGGTCCACACACTTTCTACGGCGTCCGGCGCACTCTACCTTGGGTCCTGCACACTTTCTACGGCGTCCGGCGCACTCTACCTTGGGTCCCACACTTTCTACGGCGTCCGGCGCACTCTCACCTTTGGGTCCCGCAACACTTTCTACGGCGTCCGGCGCACTCTACCTTGGGTCCCGCACACTTTCTACGGCGTCCGGCGCACTCGCACCTTGGGTCCCGCACACTTTCTTACGGCGTCCGGCGCATCTCACCTTTGGGTCCCACACACTTCCTACGGCGTCCGCGCACTCCCACCCGGGTCCCGCACACTTTCTACGGCGTCCGGCGCACTTCTACCTTGGGTCCCACACACTTTCACGGCGTCCGGCGCACTTCTACCTTGGGTCCCACACACTTTCTACGGCGTCCGGCGCACTCTACCGTTTGGGTCCCACACACTTTCACGTCGTCCGGCGCACTCTACCTTGGGTCCCACACACTTTCTACGGCGTCCGGCGCACTCTCTACCTTGGGTCCCACACACTTTCTACGGCGTCCGGCGCACTCTACCTCTGGTCCCACACACTTTCTACGGCGTCCGGCGCACTCTCACCTTGGGTCCCACACACTTTCTACGCGTCCGGCGCACTCTACCTTGGGTCCCACACACTTTCTACGGCGTCCGGCGCACTCCACCTGGGTCCCACACACTTTCTACGGCGTCCGGCGCACTCTCTACCTTTGGGTCCCACACACTCTACGGCGTCCGGCGCACTCCTCACCTTGGGTCCCACACTTTCTACGGCGTCCGGCGCACTCTTCGCTTGGGTCCCTCACTTTTTCTACGCCGTCCGGCGCACTCTACCTTGGGTCCCACACACTTTCTACGGCGTCCGGCGCACTCTACCTTGGGTCCCACACACTTTCTACGGCGTCCGGCGCACTCTACCTTGGGTCCCACACACTTTCTACGGCGTCCGGCGCACTCTACCTTGGGTCCCACACACTTTCTACGGCGTCCGGCGCACTTTACCTTGGGTCCCACACACTTTCTACGGCGTCCGGCGCACTCTACCTTGGGTCCCACACACTTTCTACGGCGTCCGGCGCACTCTACCTTGGGTCCCACACACTTTCCACGGCGTCCGGCGCACTCTACCTTGGGTCCCACACACTTTCTACGGCGTCCGGCGCACTCTACCTTGGGTCCCACACACTTTCTACGGCGTCCGGCGCACTCCCACCTTGGGTCCCACACTTTCTACGTCGTCCGGCGCACTCTACCTTGGGTCCCACACACTTTCTACGGCGTCCGGCGCACTCTACCTTGGGTCCCACACACTTTCTACGGCGTCCGGCGCACTCCACCTTGGGTCCCACACACTTTCTATGGCGTCCGGCGCACTCTACCTTGGGTCCCACACACTTTCTACGGCGTCCGGCGCACTCCCACTCCTGGGTCCCACACACTTTCACGGCGTCCGGCGCACTCTACCTTGGGTCCCACACACTTTCCTGTATGTCCCGGCGCACCCACTTGGGTCCCGCACACTTTTCTACGGCGTCCGGCGCACTCGCCCTCTGGGTCCCGCACACTTTCACCCTGTAAGGCGTCTTGCGCACTCCCACCTTGGGTCCCGCACACTTTCTACGGCGTGCGGAGCACTCTACGTTGGGTCCCACACACTTTCTACGGCGTCCGGCGCACTCTACCTTGGGTGCCACACACTTTCTACCGCGTCCGGCGCACTCTACCTTGGGTCCCACACACTTTCTACGGCGTCCGGCGCACTCTACCTTGGGTCCCACACACTTTCTACGGCATCCGGCGCACTCTACCTTGGGTCCCACACACTTTCTACGGCGTCCGGCGCACTTCACCTTGGGTCCCACAAACTTTCTACGGCGTCCCGCGCACTCTACCTTGAGTCCCGCACACTTTCCACGGCGTCCGGCGCACTCTACCTTGGGTCCCACACACATTCTACGGCGTCCCGGGAAATCTACCTTGGGTTCCGCACACTTTCTACGACGTCCGGCGCATTCGCCTTTGGGTCCCACACACTTTCTACGTCGTCCAGCGCACTCTACCTTGGGTCCCACACACTTTCTACGGCGTCCGGCGCACTCTACCTGGGTCCCACACACTTTCTACGGCGTCCGGCGCACTCCGTCTTGGGTCCCACACACTTTCTACGGCGTCCGGCGCACTCTCCCTTGGGGCCCACACACTTTCTACGGCGGCCGGCGCACTCTACCTTGTGTCGCGCACACTTTTCACGGCGTTCTGCGCCCTCCCACTTAGGTCCCGCACACTTTCTACGGCGTCCGGCGCACTCGGCACCTTGGGTCCCACACACTTTCTACGGCGTCCGGCGCACTCTACCTTGGGTCCCACACACTTTCTACGGCGTCCGGCGCACTCTACCTTTGGGTCCCACACACTTTCTACGGCGTCCGGCGCACTCTCTACCTTGGGTCCCGCACACTTTCTACGGCGTCCGGCGCACTCTACCTTGGGTCCCACACACTTTCTACGGCGTCCGGCGCACTCTACCTTTAGTCCCGCACACTTTCTAGGGCGTCCGGCGCACTTACACTCGGGACCCACACACTTTCTACGGCGTCCGGCGCACTCTACCTTTGGTCCCGCACACTTTCACCGCGTCCAGCGCACTCTACCTTGGGTCCCGCACACTTTCTACGGCGTCCGGCGCACTCTACCTTGGGTCCCACACACTTTCTACGGCGTCCGGCGCACTCTGCCTTGGGTCCCACACATTTTCTACGGCGTCCGGCGCACTTCTCACTTTGGGTCCCGCACACTTTCTACGGCGTCCGGCGCACTCTACCTTGGGTCCCACACACTTTCTACGGCGTCCGGCGCACTCTACCTTGGGTCCCACACACTTTCTACGGCGTCCGGCGCACTCTACCTTGGGTCCCACACACTTTCTACGGCGTCCGGCGCACTCATTGGGTCCCACACACTTTCTACGGCGTCCGGCGCACTCTACCTTGGGTCCCACACTTTCTACGGCGTCCGGCGCACTCTACCTTGGGTCCCGCACACACTTTCTACGGCGTCCGGCGCACTCGCCTTGGGTCCCACACACTTTCTACGGCGTCCGGCGCACTCCACCTTGGGTCCCACACACTTTCTACGGCGTCCGGCGCACCCCACTTGGGTCCCACACACTTTCTACGGCGTCCGGCGCACTCTACCTTGGGTCCCACACACTTTCTACGGCGTCCGGCGCACTCTCACCTGGGTCCCGCACACTTTCTACGGCGTCCGGCGCACTTACCTTTGGGTCCCACACACTTTCTACGGCGTCCGGCGCACTCACCTTGGGTCCCACACACTTTCTACGGCGTCCGGCGCACTCTACATTGGGTCCCGCACGCTTTCTACGGCGTCCGGCGCACTGGCCTTTGGGTCCCGCACACTTTCTACGGCGTCCGGCGCACTCGACCTTGGGTCCCACACACTTTCTACGGCGTCCGGCGCACTCTACCTTGGGTCCCGCACACTTTCTACGGCGTCCGGCGCACTACCTTGGGTCCCACACACTTTCTACGGCGTCCGGCGCACTCTACCTTGGGTCCCACACACTTTCTACGGCGTCCGGCGCACTCACCTTGGGTCCCGCACACTTCTACGGCGTCCGGCGCACTCTACCTTGGGTCCCACACACTTTCTACGGCGTCCGGCGCACTTCAGAACCTTGGGTCCCACACACTTTCTACGGCGTCCGGCGCACTCTACCTTGGGTCCCGCACACTTTCTCTACGGCGTCCGGCGCACTCTACCTTGGGTCCCACACACTTTCTACGTCGTCCGGCGCACTCCACCTTGGGTCCCATACACATTCTACGGCGTCCGGCGCACTCTACCTTGGGTCCCACACACTTTCTACGGCGTCCGGCGCACTCTTCCTTGGGTCCCACACACTTTATACGGCGTCAGGCGCACTCTACCTTGGGTCCCACACACTTTCTACGGCGTCCGGCGCACCCTACCTTGAGTCCCGCACACTTTCTACGGCGTCCGGCGCACTCTACCTTGGGTCCCACACACTTTCTACGGCGTCCGGCGAACTCTACCTTGGGTCCCACACACTTTCTACGGCGTCCGGCGCACTCTACCTTGGGTCCCACACACTTTCTACGGCGTCCGGCGCACTCTACCTTAGGTCCCACACACTTTCTACGGCGTCCGGCGCACTCTACCTTGGGTCCCGCACACTTTCTACGGCATCCGGCGCACTCTACCTTGGGTCCCACACACTTTCTACGGCGTCCGGCGCACTCTACCTTGGGTCGCGCACAATTTTTACGGCGTTCTGCGCACTCCCACTTAGGTCCCGCACAGTTCCTACAGCGTCCGGCGCACTTCACGGGTCCCGCACACTTTCACGGCGTCCGGCGCACTCGCCTTTGGGTCCAACACACTATCTACGGCGTCCGGCGTACTCTGCCTTGGGTCCCACACACTTTCTACGGCGTTCGGCGCACTCGTCCTTGGGTCCCACACACTTTCTACGGCGTCCGGCGCACTCTACCTTGGGTCCCACACACTTTCTACGGCGTCCGGCGCACTCCCATTTGGGTCCAACACACCATCTACGGCGTTCGGCGCACTCCCACCTTGGGTCCTGCACACTTTCTACGGCGTCCGGCGCACTCTACCTTGGGTCCCACACACTTTCTACGGCGTCCGGCGCACTTACCTTTGGGTCCCGCACACTTTCTACGGCGTCCGGCGCACTCTACCTTGGGTCCCACACACTTTCTACGGCGTCCGGCGCACTCTACCTTGGGTCCCACACACTTTCTACGGCGTCCGGCGCACTCTACCTTGGGTCCCACACACTTTCTACGGCGTCCGGCGCACTCTACCTTGGGTCCCACACACTTTCTACGGCGTCCGGCGCACTCTACCTTGGGTCCCACACACTTTCTACGGCGTCCGGCGCACTCTACCTTGGGTCCCACACACTTTCTACGGCGTCCGGCGCACTCTACCTTGGGTCCCACACACTTTCTACGGCGTCCGGCGCACCCTACCTTGGGTCCCACACACTTTCTACGGCGTCCGGCGCACTCTACCTTGGGTCCCACACACTTTCTACGGCGTCCGGCGCACTCTACCTTGGGCCCCACACACTTTCTACGGCGTCCGGCGCACTCTACCTTGGGTCCCACACACTTTCTACGGCGTCCGGCGCACTCTACCTTGGGTCCCACACACTTTCTACGGCGTCCGGCGCACTCTACCTTGGGTCCCACACACTTTCTACGGCGTCCGGCGCACTCTACCTTGGGTCCCACACACTTTCTACGGCGTCCGGCGCACTCTATCTTGGGGCCCACACACTTTCTACGGCGTCCGGCGCACTCTACCTTGGGTCCCGCACACTTTCTACGGCGTCCGGCGCACTCTACCTGGGTCCCACACACTTTCTACGGCGTCCGGCGCACTCTACCTGGGTCCCACACACTTTCTACGGCGTCCGGCGCACTCTACCTTGGGTCCCACACACTTTCTACGGCGTCCGGCGCACTCTACCTTTGGTCCCACACACTTTCTACGGCGTCCGGCGCACTCTACCTTGGGTCCCACACACTTTCTACGGCGTCCGGCGCACTCTACCTTGGGTCCCACACACTCTTTCTGGCGGCGTCCGGCGCACTCTACCTTGGGTCCCGCACACTTTCTACGGCGTCCGGCGCACTCTACCTTGGGTCCCACACACTTTCTACGGCGTCCGGCGCACTACACCTTGGGTCCCACACACTTTCTACGGCGTCCGGCGCACTCTACCTTGGGTCCCACACACTTTTTACGGCGTTCGGCGCACTACACCTTGGGTCCCACACACTTTCTACGACCTCCGGCGCACTCTACCTTGGGTCCCACACACTTTTTACGGTTTCCGGCGCACTACACCTTGGGTCCCACACACTTTCTACGGCGTCCGGCGCACTCTACCTTGGGTCCCGCACACTTTCTACGGCATCCGGCGCACTCTCATTTGGGTCCCACACACTTCCTGTGGCGTCCCGCGCACTCCCACTTGGGTCCCGCACACTTTCTACGGCGTCCGGCGCACTCTACCTTGGGTCCCACACTTTCTACGGCGTCCGGCGCACTACCATTTGGGTCCACACACTTTCTACGGCGTCCGGCGCACTCTACCTTGGGCCCCACACACTTTCTACGGCGTCCGGCGCGCTCTACCTTGGGTCCCACACACTTTCTACGGCGTCCGGCGCACTTAACTTGGGCCCCACACACTTTCTACGGCGTCCGGCGCACTCCCACTTGGGTCCCGCACACTTTCTACGGCGTCTGGCGCACTCTACCTAGGGTCCCACACACTTTCTACGGCGTCCGGCGCACTCTACCTTGGGTCCCACACACCTTCTACCGCGTCCGGCGCACTCTACTTTGGGTCCAACACACTTTCTACGGCGTCCGGCGCACTCTGCCTTGGGTCCCACACACTTTTCACGGCGTCCGGCGCACTCTAACTTGGGTCTCACACACTTTCTACGGCGTCCGGGGCACTCTACCTTGGGCCCACACACTTTCTACGGCGTCCGGCGCACTCTACCTTGGGTCCCACACACTTTCTACGGCGTCCGGCGCACTCTACCTTGGCTCCCCCACACTTTCTACGGGGTCCGGCGCACTCTCCCTTGGGCCCACACACTTTCTACGGCGTTCGGCGCACTCTACCTTGGGTCCCACACACTTTCTACGGCGTCCGGCGCACTCTACCTTGGGTCCCACACACTTTCTACGGCGTCCGGCGCATTCGCCTTTGTGTCCCACACACTTTCTACGGCGTCCGGCGCACTCTACCTTGGGTCCCACACACTTTCTACGGCGTCCGGCGCACTCTACCTTAGGTCCCACACACTTTCTACGGCGTCCGGCGCACTCTACCTTGGGTCCCGCACACTTTCTACGGCGTCCGGCGCATTCGCCTTTGGGTCCCACACACTTTCTACGTCGTCCGGCGCACTCTACCTTGGGTCCCGCACACTTTCTACGGCGTCCGGCGCACTCTACCTTGGGTCCGACACACTTTCTACGGCGTTCAGCGTACTCTACCTTGGGTCTCACACACTTTCTACGGCGTCCGGCGCACTCCACCTTGGGTCCCACACACTTTCTACGGCGTCCGGCGCACTCTTCCTTGGGTCCCACACACTTTCACGGTGCGTCCGGCGCACTCTCACCTTGGGTCCCACACACTTTCTACGGCGTCCGGCGCACTCTACCTTTGGGTCCCACACACTTTCTACGGCGTCCGGCGCACTCTACCTTGGGTCCCACACACTTTCTACGGCGTCCGGCGCACTCTCACCTTGGGTCCCACACACTTTCTACGGCGTCCGGCGCACTCTACCTTTGGGTCCCACACACTTTCTACGGCGTCCGGCGCACTCTACCTTGGGTCCCACACACTTTCTACGGCGTCCGGCGCACTCCACCTTGGGTCCCACACACTTTCTACGGCGTCCGGCGCACTCACCTTGGTCCCGCACACTTTCTACGGCGTCCGGCGCACTCCGCACTTGGGTCCCACACACTTTCTACGGCGTCCGGCGCACTCTACCTTGGGTCCCACACACTTTCTACGGCGTCCGGCGCACTCTACCTTGGGTCCCACACACTTTCTACGGCGTCCGGCGCACTCCCACCTTGGGTCCCACACACTTTCTACGGCGTCCGGCGCACTCTACCTTGGGTCCCGCACACTTTCTACGGCGTCCGGCGCATTCGCCTTTGGGTCTCACACACTTTCTACGGCGTACGGCGAACTCTACCTTGGGTCCCACACACTTTCTACGGCGTCCGGCGCACTCTAACTTGGGTCTCACACACTTTCTACGGCGTACGGCGCACTCTACCTTGGGTCCCACACACTTTCTACGGCGTTCGGCGCACTCCCACTTGGGTCCCACACACTTTCTACGGCGTCCGGCGCACTCTACCTTGGGTCCCACACACTTTCTACGGCATCCGGCGCACTCTCATTTGGGTCCCACACACTTTCTACGGCGTTCGGCGCACTCTACCTTGGGTCCCACACACTTTCTACGGCGTCCGGCGCACTCTACCTTGGGTCCCACACACTTTCTACGGCGTCCAGCGCATTCGACTTTGGGTCCCACACACTTTCGACGGCGTCCGGCGCACTCCCACTTGGGTCCCGTACACTTTCTACGGCGTCCGGCGCACTCTACCTTGGGTCCCACACACTTTCTACGGCGTCCGGCGCACTCTACCTTGGGTCCCGCACACTTTCTGCGGCGTTCGGAGCATTCGCCTTGGGTCCCACACACTTTCTACGGCATCCGGCGCACCCTACCTTGGGTCCCACACACTTTCTACGGCGTCCGGCGCACTCTACCTTGGGTCCCGCACACTTTCTACGGCGTCCAGCGCACTCCCATTTGGGTCCAACACACCTTCTACGGCGTCCGGCGCACTATACCTTGGGTCCCGCACACTTTCTACGGCATCCGGCGCACTCTAACTTGGGTCTCACACACTTTCTACGGCGTCCGGCGCACTCTACCTTGGGTCCCCCACCCTTTCTTCCGCGTTCGGCGCACTCTACCTTGGGTCCCGCACACTTTCTACGGCGTCCGGCGCACTCTACCTTGGGTCCCACACACTTTCTACGGCGTCCGGCGCACTCTACCTTTGGTCCCACACACTTTCTACGGCGTCCGGCGCACTCTACCTTGGGTCCCACACACTTTCTACGGCGTCCGGCGCACTCTACCTTGGGTCCCACACACTTTCTACGGCGTCCGGCGCCCTCTACCTTGGGTCCCACACACTTTCTACGGCGTCCGGCGCACTCTACCTTGAGTCCCGCACACTTTCTACGGCGTCCGGCGCACTCTACCTTGGGTCCCGCACACTTTCTACGGCGTCCGGCGCACTCTACCTTGGGTCCCGCACACTTTCTACGGCGTCCGGCGCACTCTACCTTGGGTCCCACACACTTTCTACGGCGTCCGGCGCACTACACCTTGGGTCCCACACACTTTCTACGGCGTCCGGCGCACTCTACCTTGGGTCCCACACACTTTCTACGGCGTCCGGCGCACTCTACCTTGGGTCCCACACACTTTCTACGGCGTCCGGCGCACTCTACCTTGGGTCCCGCACACTTTCTACGGCGTCCGGCTCATTCGCCTTTGGGTCGCACACACTTCCTACGGCGTCCGGCGCACTCTACCTTGGGTCCCGCACACTTTCTACGGCATCCGGCGCACTCGCACCTGGGTCCCGCACACTTTCTACGGCGTCCCGCGCACTCCCACTTGGGTCCCACACACTTTCTGCGGCGTCCGGCGCACTCTACCTTGGGTCCCGCACACTTTCTACGGCGTCCGGCGCACTCTCACTTCGGTCCCGCACACTTCCTACGACGTCCGGCGCACTCTACCTTGGGTCCCACACACTTTCTACGGCGTCCGGCGCACTCGACCTTGGGTTCCGCACACTTTCTACGGCGTCCGGCGCACTCTACCTTGGGTCCCGCACACTTTCTACGGCGTCCGGCTCATTCGCCTTTGGGTCGCACACACTTCCTGTGGCGTCCCGCGCACTCCCAATTGGGTCCCGCACACTTTCTACGGCGTCCGGCGCACTCTACCTTGGGTCCCGCACACTTTCTACGGCGTCCGGCGCACTCTACCTTGGGTCCCACACACTTTCTACGGCGTCCGGCGCACTCTACCTTGGGTCCCACACACTTTCTACGGCGTCCGGCGCACTCTACCTTGGGTCCCGCACACTTTCTACGGCGTCCGGCGCACTCTACCTTGGGTCCCACACACTTTCTACGGCGTCCGGCGCACTCTACCTTGGGTTCCGCACACTTTCTACGCCGGCCGGCGCGCTCTACGTTGGGCCCCGCACACTTTCAGCATCGTCCGCCGCACTCTACCTTGGGCCCCACACGCTTTCTACGGCGTCCGGCGCACTCTACGTTGGGTCCCACACACTTCTACGGCGTCCGGCGCACTCTACCTTGGGTCCCGCACACTTTCTACGGCGTCCGGCGCACTCCCACCTTGGGTCCCACACACTTTCTACGGCGTCCGGCGCACTCTACCTTGGGTCCCGCACACTTTCTACGGCGTCCGGCGCACTCTACCTTGGGTCCCGCACACTTTCTACGGCGTCCTGGCGCACTCGCCTTTGGGTCCCACACACTTCCTACGGCGTCCAGCGCACTCCCATTTGGGTTCAACACACTTTCTACGGCGTCCGGCGCACTATACCTTGGGTCCTGCACACTTTCTACGGCATCCGGCGCACTCTAACTTGGGTCTCACACACTTTCTACGGCGTCCGGCGCACTAACCTTGGGTCCCACACACTTTCTACGGCGTCCGGCGCACTCTACCTTGGGTCCCACACACTTTCTACGGCGTCCGGCGCACTCTCACTTGGGTCCCGGCACACTTTCTACGGCGTCCGGCGCACTCTACCTTGGGTCCCGCACACTTTCTACGGCGTCCGGCGCACTCGCCTTTGGGTCCCACACACTTTCTACGGCGTCCGGCGCACTCACTTGGGTCCCACACACTTTCTACGGCGTCCGGCGCACTCTACCTTGGGTCCCACACACTTTCTACGGCGTCCGGCGCACTCTACCTTGGGTCCCACACACTTCCTACGGCGTCCGGCGCACTCTACCTTGGGTCCGCACACTTTCTACGGCGTCCGGCGCACTCTACCTTGGGTCCCGCACACTTTCTACGGCGTCCGGCGCACTCTACCTTGGGTCCCACACACTTTCTACGGCGTCCGGCGCACTCACCTTGGGTCCGCACACACTTTCTACGGCGTCCGGCGCACTCACCTTGGGTCCCGCACACTTTCTACGGCGTCCGGCGCACTTTACCTTGGGTCCCACACACATTCTACGGCGTGCGGCACACTCTCCTTGGGTCCCACACACATTCTACGGCGTCCGGCGCACTTTACCTTGGGTCCCCCACACTTTCTACGGCGTCCGGCGCACTCACTTTGGGTCCCGCACACTTCTACGGCGTCCGGCGCACTCTACCTTGGGGTCCCACACACTTTCTACGGCGTCCGGCGCACTCTACCTTGGGTCCGCACACTTTCTACGGCGTCCGGCGCACTCTACCTTGGGTCCCACACACTTTCACGGCGTCCGGCGCACTCGCCTTGGGTCCCACACACTTTCTACGGCGTCCGGCGCACTCTACCTTGGGTCCCGCACACTTTCTTACGGCGTCCGGCGCACTCTACCTTGGGTCCCGCACACTTTCTACGGCGTCCGGCGCACTCTACCTTGGGTCCCACACACTCTTCTACGGCGTCCGGCGCACTCTACCTTGGGTCCCACACACTTTCTACGGCGTCCGACGCACTCGAATTTCGGGCCCACACACATTCTACGGCGTCCGGCGCACTCTACCTTGGGTCCCACACACTTTCTACGGCGTCCGGCGCACTCTACCTTGGGTCCCCCACACTTTCTACGGTGTCCGGCGCACTCTACCTTGGGGCCCACACACCTTCTACGGCGTTCGGCGCACTCTACCTTGGGTCCCACACACTTTCTACGGCGTCCGGCGCACTCTACCTTGGGTCCCACACTTTCTACGGTGTGCGGCGCACTCTACCTTGGGTCCCACACACTTTCTACGGCGTCCGGCGCACTCTACCTTGGGTCCCACACACTTTCTACGGCGTCCGGCGCACTCTACCTTGGGTCCCACACACTTTCTACGGCGTCCGGCGCACTCTACCTTGGGTCCCACACACTTTCTACGGCGGCCCGCGCACTCTCACCTTGGGTCCCACACACTTTCTACGGCGTCCGGCGCACTCTCTACCTTGGGTCCCACACACTTTCTACGGCGTCCGGCGCACTCTACCTTGGGTCCCACACACTTTCTACGGCGTCCGGCGCACTCACCTTGGGTTCCGCACACTTTCTACGGCGTCCGGCGCACTCTACCTTGGGTCCCACACACTTTCTACGGCGTCCGGCGCACTCTACCTTGGGTCCCGCACACTTTCTACGGCGTCCGGCGCACTCTACCTTGGGTCCCGCACACTTTCTACGTAGTCCGGCGCACTCTACTTTGGGTCCCACACACTTTCTACGGCTTCCGGAGCACTCTACCTTGGGTCCCACACACTTTCTACGGCGTCCGGAGCACTCTACCTTGGGTCCCACACACTTTCTACGGCGTCCGGCGCACTCTACCTTGGGTCCCACACACTTTCTACGGCGTTCGGCGCACTCTACCTTGGATCCCACACACTTTCTACGGCGTTCGGCGCACTCTACCTTGGGTCGCGCACAATTTTTACGGCGTCCGGCGCACTCTACCTTGGGCCCCACACACTTTCTACGGCGTCCCGCGCCCTCTACCTTGGTCCCGCACACTTTCTACGGCGTCCGGCGCACTCTACCTTGGGTCCCGCACACTTTCTACGGCGTCCGGCGCATTCGCCTTTGGGTCCCACACACTTTCTACGTCGTCCGGCGCACTCGACCTTGGGTCCCACACACTTTCTACGGCGTCCGGCGCACTCTAACTTGGGTCTCACACACTTTCTACGGCGTCCGGCGCACTAACCTTGGGTCCCACACACTTTCTACGGCGTCAGGGGCACTCTACCTTGGGTCCCACACACTTTCTACGGCGTCCGGCGCACTCTAACTTGGGTCCAGCACACTTTCTACGGCGTCCGGCGCACTCTACCTCTGGGTCCCACACACTTTCTACGGCGTCCGGCGCACTCTACCTTGGGTCCCGCACACTTTCTACGGCGTCCGGCGCACTCTACCTTGGGTCCCACACACTTTCTACGGCGTCCGGCGCACTCGCATTTGGGTCCCACACACTTTCTACGGCGTCCGGCGCACTTCTACCTTTGGGTCCCGCACACTTTCTACGGGCGTCCGGCGCACTCCCGCTTGGGTCCCGCACACTTCCTAAGGCGTCCGGCACACACTACCTTAGGTCCCACACACTTTGTACGGCGTCCGGCACACTCTACCTTAGGTCACACACACTTCCTACGGCGTCCAGCACACTCTACTTTAGGTCCCGCACACTTTTTACGGCGTCCGGCGCACTGCCACTTGGGTCCCTCCCACTTCCTACGGCGTCCGGCGCACTCTACCTTGGGTCCCGCACACCTTCTACGGCGTCCGGCGCACTCCACCTTGGGTCCCGCACGCTTTCTACGGCGTCCGGCACACTCTACCTAGGGTCCCACACACTTTCTACGGCGTCCGGCGCACTCTACCTTGGGTCCCGCACACTTCCTACGGCGTCCGGCGCACTCTACCTTGAGTCCCACACACTTTCTACGGCGTCCGGCGCACTCTACCTTGGGTCCCGCACACTTTCTACGGCGACCGGCGCACTCTACCTTGGGTCCCACACACTTTCTACGGCGTCCGGCTCACTCTACCTCGGGTCCCACACACTTTCTACGGCATCCGGCGCATTCGCCTTTGTGTCCCACACACTTTTTACGGCGTCCGGCGCACTCTACCTTGTGTCCCACACACTTTCTACGGCGTCCGGCGCACTCTACCTTGTGTCCCGCAAACTTTCTACGGCATCCGGCGAACTCTACCTTGGGTCCCACACACTTTCTACGGCGTCCGGCGCACTCTACCTTTTGGGTCCCACACACTTTCTACGTCATCCGGCGCACTCTACCTTGGGTCCCACACACTTTCTACGGCGTCCGGCGCACTCTACCTTGGGTCCAACACACTTTCTTCGGCGTCCGGCGCACTCTGCCTCGGGTCCCACTCACTTTCTACGGCGTCCGGCGCAATCTACTTTGGGTCCCACACACTTTCTACGGCGTCCGGCGCACTCTACCTTGGGTCCCACACACTTTCTACGGCGTCCGGCGCATTCTACCTTGGGTCCCACACACTTTCTACGGCGTCCGGCGCACTCTACCTTGGGTCCCACACACTTTCTACGGCGTCCGGCGCACTCATCTGGGTCCCACACACTTTCTACGGCGTCCGGCGCACTCTACCTTGGGTCCCACACACTTTCTACGGCGTCCGGCGCACTCTACCTTGGGTCCCACACACTTTCTACGGCGTCCGGCGCACTCTACCTTGGGTCCCACACACTTTCTACGGCGTCCGGCGCACTCTACCTTGGGTCCCACACACTTTCTACGGCGTCCGGCGCACTCTACCTTGGGTCCCACACACTTTCTACGGCGTCCGGCGCACTCTCACTTCGGTCCCGCACACTTCCTACGACGTCCGGCGCACTCTACCTTGGGTCCCACACACTTTCTACGGCGTCTGGCGCACTCGGCCTTGGGTTCCGCACACTTTCTACGGCGTCCGGCGCACTCTACCTTGGGTCCCGCACACTTTCTACGGCGTCCGGCTCATTCGCCTTTGGGTCGCACACACTTCCTGTGGCGTCCAGCGCACTCCCACTTGGGTCCCGCACACTTTCTACGGCGTCCGGCGCACTCACCTTGGGTTCCGCACACTTTCTACGGCGTCCGGCGCACTCTACCTTGGGTCCCACACACTTTCTACATCGTCCGGCGCACTCTACCTTGGGTCCCACACACTTTCTACGGCGTCCGGCGCACTCTACCTTGGGTCCCACACACTTTCTACGGCGTCCGGCGCACTCTACCTTGGGTCCCACACACTTTCTACGGCGTCCGGCGCACTCTGCCTTGGGCGCCACACACTTTCTACGGCGTTCTACGCACTTGCACTTGGGTCCCGCACACTTTCTACGGCGTCCGGCGCACTCTACCTTGGGTCCCACACACTTTCTACGGCGTCCGGCGCACTCTACCTTGGGTCCCACACACTTTCTACGGCGTCCGGCGCACTCTACCTTCGGTCCCGCACACTTTCTACGGCGTCCGGCGCACTCTACCTTGGGTCCCACACACTTTCTACGGTGTCCGGCGCACTCTACCTTGGGTCCCACACACTTTCTACGGCGTCCGGCGCACTCTACCTTGGGTCCCACACTTTCTACGGCGTCCGGCGCACTCTACCTTTGGGTCCAACACACTTTCTACGGCGTCCGGCGCACTCTACCTTGGGTCCCACACACTTTCTACGGCGTCCGGCGCACTCTACCTTGGGTCCCGCATACTCTCTACGGCGTCCGGCGCACTCTACCTTGGGTCCCACACACTTTCCACGGCGTCCGGCGCACTCTACCTTGGGTCCCACACACTTTCTACGGCGTCCGGCGCACTCTACCTTGGGTCCCACACACTTTCTACGGCGTCCGGCGCACTCTACCTTGGGTCCCACACACTTTCTACGGCGTCCGGCGCACTCTACCTTGGGTCCCACACACTTTCTACGGCGTCCGGCGCACTCTACCTTGGGTCCCACACACTTTCTACGGCGTCCGGCGCACTCTACCTTGGGTCCCACACACTTTCTACGGCGTCCGGCGCACTCTACCTTGGGTCCCACACACTTTCTACGGCGTCCGGCGCACTCTCACTTCGGTCCCGCACACTTCCTACGACGTCCGGCGCACTCTACCTTGGGTCCCACACACTTTCTACGGCGTCCGGCGCACTCGACCTTGGGTTCCGCACACTTTCTACGGCGTCCGGCGCACTCTACCTTGGGTCCCACACACTTTCTACGGCGTCCGGCGCACTCGCGTTTGGGTCCCACACACTTTCTACGGCGTCCGGCGCACTCTACCTTGGGTCCCGCACACTTTCTACGGCGTCCGGCGCACTCTACCTTGGGTCCCACACACTTTCTACGGCGTCCGGCGCACTCCCAATTGGGTCCCGCACACTTTTTACGGCGTCCGGCGCACTCGACCTTGGGTTCCGCACACTTTCTACGGCGTCCGGCGCACTCTTCATTGGGTCCCACACACTTTCTACATCGTCCGTCGCACTCTACCTTGGGTCCCACACTCTTTCTACGGCGTCCGGCGCACTCGACCTTGGGTTCCGCACACTTTCTACGGCGTCCGGCGCACTCTACCTTGGGTCCCACACACTTTCTACGGCGTCCGGCGCACTCTACCTTGGGTCCCACACACTTTCTACGGCGTCCGGCGCACTCTACCTTGGGTCCCACACACTTTCTACGGCGTCCGGCGCACTCTACCTTGGGTCCCACACACTTTCTACGGCGTCCGGCGCACTCTACCTTGGGTCCCGCACACTTTCTACGGCGTCCGGCGCACTCTACCTTGGGTCCCACACACTTTCTACGGCGTCCGGCGCACTCTACCTTGGGTCCCACACACTTTCTACGGCGTCCGGCGCACTCTACCTTGGGTCCCGCACACTTTCTACGGCGTCCGGCGCACTCTACCTTGGGTCCCACACACTTTCTACGGCGTCCGGCGCACTCTACCTTGGGTCCCACACACTTTCTACGGCGTCCGGCGCACTCTACCTTGGGTCCCACACACTTTCTACGGCGTCCGGCGCACTCTACCTTGGGTCCCACACACTTTCTACGGCGTCCGGCGCACTCTACCTTGGGTCCCACACACTTTCTACGGCGTCCGGCGCACTCGACCTTGGGTCCCACACACTTTCTACGGCGTCCGGCGCACTCTACCTTGGGTCCCACACACTTTCTACGGCGTCCGGCGCACTCTACCTTGGGTCCCACACACTTTCTACGGCGTCCGGCGCACTCTACCTTGGGTCCCACACACTTTCTACGGCGTCCGGCGCACTCTACCTTGGGTCCCACACACTTTCTACGGCGTCCGGCGCGCTCTACCTTGGGTCCCACACACTTTCTACGGCGTCCGGCGCACTTAACTTGGGGACCACACACTTTCTACGGCGTCCGGCGCACTCTACCTTGGGTCCCACACACTTTCTACGGCGTTCGGCGCACTCTACCTTGGGTCCCACACACTTTCTACGGCGTCCGGCGCACTCTGCCTTGGGTCCCACACACTTTCTACGGCGTCCGGCGCACTCTAACTTGGGTCTCACACACTTTCTACGGCGTCCGGCGCACTCTACCTTGGGTCCCACACACTTTCTTCGGCGTTCGGCGCACTCTACCTTGGATCCCACACACTTTCTACGGGGTCCGGCGCACTCTACCTTGGGTCCCACACACTTTCTACGGCGTCCGGCGCACTCTACCTTGGGTCCCACACACTTTCTACGGCGTCCGGCGCATTCGCCTTTGGGTCCCACACGCTTTCTGCGTCGTCCGGAGTACTCGACCTTGGGTCCCACTCACTTTCTACGGCGTCCGGCGCACTTCTACCTTGGGTCCCGCACACTTTCTACGGCGTCCGGCGCACTCCCACCTTGGGTCCCACACACTTTCTACGGCGTCCGGCGCACTCTACTTGGGTCCCACACACTTTCACGGCGTCCGGCGCACTCTACCTCCGGTCCCGCACACTTTACGGCGTCCGGCGCACTCTACCGTGGGTCCCACCCCCTTTCTACGGCGTCCCGCGCACTCGACCTTGGGCTCCGCACACTTTCTACGGCGTCCGGCGCACTCCACCTTTGGTCCCACACACTTTTTACGGCGTCCGGCGCACTCTACCTTGGGTCGCACACACTTCCTACGGCGTCCGGCGCACTCCCCTTGGGTCCCACTCACTTTCTACGGCGTCCGGCGCATTCGCCTTTGTGTCCCACACACTTCCTGTGGCGTCCGGCGCACTCCCACTTGGGTCCCGCACACTTTCTACGGCGTCCGTCGCACTCGACCTTGGGTCCCACACACTTTCTACGGCGTCCGGCGCACTCTACCTTGGGTCCCACACACTTTCTACGGCGTCCGGCGCACTCTACCTTGGGTCCCACACACTTTCTACGGCGTCCGGCGCACTCACCTTGGGTCCCACACACTTTCTACGGCGTCCGGCGCACTCTACCTTGGGTCCCACACACTTCTACGGCGTCCGGCGCACTCTACCTTGGGTCCCGCACACTTTCTACGGCGTCCGGCGCACTCTACCCGGTCCCGCACACTTTCTACGGCGTCCGGCGCACTCCCACTTGGGTCCCGCACACTCTCTACGGCGTCCGGCGCACTCACCCTTGGGTCCCACACACTTTCTACGGCGTCCGGCGCACTCTACCTTGGGTCCCACACACTTTCTACGGCGTCCGGCGCACTCTACCTTGGGTCCCACACACTTTCTACGGCGTCCGGCGCACTCTCACCTTGGGTCCCACACACTTTCTACGGCGTCCGGCGCACTCTACCTTGGGTCCCACACACTTTCTACGGCGTCCGGCGCACTCTACCTTGGGTCCCACACACTTTCTACGGCGTCCGGGCGCACTCTACCTTGGGTCCCACACACTTTCTACGGCGTCCGGCGCACTCTACCTTGGGTCCCGCACACTTCCTACGGCGTCCGGCGCACTCTACCTTGGGTCCCACACACTTCCTACGGCGTCCGGCGCACTCGACCTTTGGGTCTCACACACTTTCTACGCCGTCCGGCGCACTAACCTTGGGTCCCACACACTTTCTACGGCGTCCGGCGCACTCTACCTTGGGTCCCACACACTTTCTACGGCGTCCGGCGCACTCTACCTTAGGTCCCACACACTTTCTATGGCGTCTGGCGCTTTCTAACTTGGGTCCAGCACACTTTCTACGGCGTCCGGAGTACTCGACCTTGGGTCCCACTCACTTCCTACGGCGTCCGGCGCACTCTCACCTTGGGTCCCGCACACTTTCTACGGCGTCCGGCGCACTCCACCTTGGGTCCCACACACTTTCTACGGCGTCCGGCGCACTCCCTACCTTGGGTCCCACACACTTTCTACGGCGTCCGGCGCACTTACCCTTGGGTCCCACACACTTTCTACGGCGTCCGGCGCACTCTACCTGGGTCCCACACACTTTCTACGGCGTCCGGCGCACTCTACCTTGGGTCCCGCACACTTTCTACGGCGTCCGGCGCACTCTACCTTGGGTCCCACACACTTTCACGGCGTCCGGCGCACTCTACCTTGGGTCCCGCACACTTTCTACGGCGTCCGGCGCACTTTCACCTGGGTCCCACACACTTTCTACGGGGTCCGCCGCACTCTACCTTGGGTCCCACACACTTTCTACGGCGTCCGTCGCACTCTACCTTGGGTCCCACACACTCTCTACGGCGTCCGGCGCACTCTACCTTGGGTCCCACACACTTTCTACGGCGTCCGGCGCACTCTACCTTGGGTCCCACACACTTTCTACGGCGCCCGCCGCACTCTCCCTTCGGTCCCGCCCACTTCCCGCCACGTCCGGCGCGCTCTTCCTTGGGTCCCACACACTTTCTACGGCGTCCGGCGCACTCTCACTTGGGTCTCACACACTTTCTACGGCGTCCGGCGCACTCTACCTTGGGTCCCACACACTTTCTACGGCGTTCGGCGCACTCCCATTTGGGTCCCACACACTTCCTGTGGCGTCTGGCGCACTCGACCTTGGGTTCCGCACACTTTCTACGGCGTCCGGCGCACTCTACCTTGGGTCCCACACACTTTCTAAGGCGTCCGGCGCACTCTACCTTGGGTCCCACACACTTTCTACGTCGTCCGGCGCACTCTACCTTGGGTCCCACACATTTTCTACGTCGTCCGGCGCACTCCTACTTGGGTCCCAAACACTTTCTACGTCGTCCGGCGCACTAGACCTTGGGTCCCACACACTTTCTACGGCGTCCTGCGCATTCCCTTTTGGTTCCCGCACACTTTCTACGGCATCCGGCGCACTCTATCGTGGGTCCCACACACTTTCTACGGCACCCGGCGCACTCTCACCTCGGTCCCGCACACTTCCTACGATGTCCGGCGCATTCGCCTTTGGGTCCCACACACTTGCTACGGCGTCCGGCGCACTCTACCTTGGGTCCCACACACTTTCTACGGCGTCCGGCGCACTCGACCTTGGGTTCCGCACACTTTCTACGGCGTCCGGCGCACTCTACCTTGGGTCCCACACACTTTCTACGGCGTCCGGCGCACTCTACCTTGGGTCCCACACACTTTCTACGGCGTCCGGCGCACTCTACCTTGGGTCCCACACACTTTCTACGGCGTCCGGCGCACTCTACCTTGGGTCCCACACACTTTCTACGGCGTCCGGCGCACTCTCACTTCGGTCCCGCACACTTTCTACGGCGTCCGGCGCACTCTACCTTGGGTCCCGCACACTTTCTACGGCGTCCGGCTCATTCGCCTTTGGGTCGCACACACTTTATACGGCGTCCGTCGCACTTTACCTTGGGTCCCGCACACTTTCTACGGCGTCCGGCGCACTCTACCTTGGGTCCCGCACACTTTCTACGGCGTCCGGCGCACTCTACCTTGGGTCCCACACACTTTCTACGGCGTCCGTCGCACTCGCGTTTGGGTCCCACACACTTTCTACGTCGTCCGGCGCACTCTACCTTGGGTCCCACACACTTTCTACGGCGTCCGGCGCACTCTCACTTCGGTCCCGCACACTTCCTACGACGTCCGGCGCACTCTACCTTGGGTCCCACACACTTTCTACGGCGTCTGGCGCACTCGGCCTTGGGTTCCGCACACTTTCTACGGCGTCCGGCGCACTCTACCTTGGGTCCCGCACACTTTCTACGGCGTCCGGCTCATTCGCCTTTGGGTCCCGCACACCTCCTACGACGTCCGGCGCACTCTACCTTGGGTCCCACACACTTTCTACGGCGTCCGGCGCACTCTACCTTGGGTCCCACACACTTTCTACGGCGTCCGGCGCACTCTACCTTGGGTCCCACACACTTTCTACGGCGTCCGGCGCACTCTCACTTCGGTCCCGCACACTTCCTACGACGTCCGGCGCACTCTACCTTGGGTCCCGCACACTTCCTACGGCGTCCGGCGCACTCGACCTTGGGTTCCGCACACTTTCTACGGCGTCCGGCGCACTCTTCCTTGGGTCCCACACACTTTCTACGGCGTCCGGCGCACTCTACCTTGGGTCCCACACACTTTCTACGGCGTCCGGCGCACTCTACCTTGGGTCCCACACACTTTCTACGGCGTCCGGCGCACTCTACCTTGGGTCCCACACACTTTCTACGGCGTCCGGCGCACTCTACCCTTGGGTCCCACACACTTTCTACGGCGTCCGGCGCACTCTACCTTGGGTCCCGCACACTTTCTACGGCGTCCGGCGCACTCTACCTTGGGTCCCGCTCACTTTCTACGGCGTCCGGCGCACTCTACCTTGGGTCCCGCACACTTTCTACGGCGTCCGGCGCACTCTACCTTGGGTCCCACACACTTTCTACGGCGTCCGTCGCACTCTACCTTGGGTCCCACACACTTTCTACGGCGTCCGGCGCACTCTACCTTGGGTCCCACACACTTTCTACGGCGTCCGGCGCACTCTCACCTTGGGTCCCACACACTTTCTACGGCGTCCGGCGTCCTCTACCTTAGGTCCCGCACACTTTCTACGGCGTCCGGCGCACTCTAACTTAGGTCCCACACACTTTCTACGGCGTCCGGCGCATTCGCCTTTGGGTCCCACACATTTTCTACGTCGTCCGGAGTACTCGACCGTGGGGCCCACTCCCTTTCTATGGCGTCCTGCGCACTCTACCTTGGGTCCCACACACTTTCTACGGCGTCCGGCGCAATTTCACCTTGGGTCCCACACACTTTCTACGGCGTCCGGCGCACTCTACCTTGGGTCCCACACACTTTCTACGGCGTCCGGCGCACTCTAACTTGGGTCTCACACACTTTCTACGGCGTCCGGCGCACTAACCTTGGGTCCCACACACTTTCTACGGCGTCAGGCGCACTCCACCTTGGGTCCCACACACTTTCTACGGCGTCCGGCGCACTCTACCTTAGGTCCCACACACTTTCTATGGCGTCTGGCGCACTCTAACTTGGGTCCAGCACACTTTCTACGGCGTCCGGCGCACTCTACCTTGGGTCCCACACACTTTCTACGGCATCCGGCAAACTCTACCTTGAGTCCCACACACTTTCAACGACGTCCGCTGCACTCTACCTTGGGTCCCACACACTTTCTACGGCGTCCGGCGCACTCTACCTTGGGTCCCACACACTTTCTTCGGCGTCCGGCGCACTCTACCTTGGGGCCCACACACTTTCCACGCCGTCCGGCGCACTCTACCTTGGGTCCCGCACACTTTCTGTCACGGCGTCCGGCGCACTCTACCTTGGGTCCCACACACTTTCTACGGCGTCCGGCGCACTCTACCTTGGGTCCCACACACTTTCTACGGCGTCCGGCGCACTCTACCTTGGGTCCCACACACTTTCTACGGCGTCCGGCGCACTCTACCTTGGGTCCCACACACTTTCTACGGCGTCCGGCGCACTCTACCTTGGGTCCCACACACTTTCTACGGCGTCCGGCGCACTCTACCTTGGGTCCCACACACTTTCTACGGCGTCCGGCGCACTCTCACCTGGGTCCCACACACTTTCTACGGCGTCCGGCGCACTCTACCTTGGGTCCCACACACTTTCTACGGCGTCCGGCGCACTCTACCTTGGGTCCCACACACTTTCTACGGCGTCCGGCGCACTCTACCTTGGGTCCCACACACTTCTACGGCGTCCGGCGCACTTTACCTTGGGTCCCACACACTTTACTACGGCGTCCGCGCACTCTACCTTGGGTCCCGCACACTTCCTACGGCGTCCGGCGCACTCTGTACCTTTGGGTCCCACACACTTTCTACGGCGTCCGGCGCACTCTACCTTGGGTCCCGCACACTTTCTACGGCGTCCGGCGCACTCTACCTTGGGTCCCACACACTTTCTACGGCGTCCGGCGCACTCTACCTTGGGTCCCACACACTTTCTACGGCGTCCGGCGCACTCTACCTTGGGTCCCACACACTTTCTACGGCGTCCGGCGCACTCTACCTTGGGTCCCACACACTTTCTACGGCGTCCGGCGCACTCTACCTTGGGTCCCACACACTTTCTACGGCGTCCGGCGCACTCTACCTTGGGTCCCACACACCTTCTACGGCGTCCGACGCACTCTACCTTGGATTCCGCACACTTTTTACGGCGTCCGGCGCACTCTACCTTGGGTCCCACACACTTTCTACGGCGTCCGGCGCACTCTACCTTGGGTCCCACACACTTTCTACGGCGTCCGGCGCACTGTCACTTCGGTCCCGCACCCTTCCTACGACGTCCGGCGCACTCTACCTTGGGTCCCACACACTTTCTACGGCGTCCGGCGCACTCGACCTTGGGTCCCACACACTTTCTACGGCGTCCGGCGCACTCTACCTTGGGTCCCACACACTTTCTACGGCGTCCGGCGCACTCTACCTTGGGTCCCACACACTTTCTACGGCGTCCGGCGCACTCTACCTTGGGTCCCGCTCACTTTCTACGGCGTCCGGCGCACTCTACCTTGGGTCCCGCACACTTTCTACGGCGTCCGGCGCACTCTACCTTGGGTCCCACACACTTTCTACGGCGTCCGGCGCACTCTACCTTGGGTCCCACACACTTTCTACGGCGTCCGGCGCACTCTACCTTGGGTCCCACACACTTTCTACGGCGTCCGGCGCACTCCACCTCGGGTCCCCCACACCCTTCCTACGGCGTCCGGCGCACTCTACCTTGGGTCCCACACACTTTCTACGGCGTCCGGCGCACTCTACCTTGGGTCCCACACACTTTCTACGGCGTCCGGCGCACTCTACCTTGGGTCCCACACACTTTCTACGGCGTCCGGCGCACTCTACCTTGGGTCCCACACACTTTCTACGGCGTCCGGCGCACTCTACCTTGGGTCCCGCACACTTTCTACGGCGTCCGGCGCACTCTACCTTGGGTCCCACACACTTTCTACGGCGTCCGGCGCACTCTACCTTGGGTCCCACACACTTTCTACGGCGTCCGTCGCACTCTACCTTGGGTCCCACACACTCTCTACGGCGTCCGGCGCACTCTACCTTGGGTCCCACACACTTTCTACGGCGTCCGGCGCACTCGCCTTGGGTCCCACACACTTTCTACGGCGTCCCGCGCACTCTACCTTGGGTCCCACACACTTTCTACGGCGTCCGGCGCACTCTACCTTGGGTCCCACACACTTTCTACGGCGTCCGGCGCACTCTACCTTGGGTCCCACACACTTTCTACGGCGTCCGGCGCACTCTACCTTTGGGTCCCACACACTTTCTACGGCGTCCGGCGCACTCTACCTTGTCCACACACCCTCATGTGTCCGGCGCACTCTACCTTAGGTCCCACACACTTTCTACGGCGTCCGGCGCACTCTACCTTGGGTCCCGCACACTTTCTAAGGCGTCCGGCGAACTCTCACCTCGGTCCCGCACACTTCCTACGACGTCCGGCGCATTCGCCTTTGGGTCCCACACACTTGCTACGGCGTCCGGCGCACTCTACCTTGGGTCGTGCACAATTTCTGCGGCGTACTGCGCACTCCCACTCAGGTCCCGCACACTTTCTACGGCGTCCAGCGCACTCCGATTTGGGTCCCACACACTTTCTACGGCGTCCGGCGCACTCTACCTTGGGTCCCGCACACTTTCTACGGCGTCCGGCGCACTCTACCTTGGGTCCCACACACTTTCTACGGCGTCCGGCGCACTCTACCTTGGGTCCCGCACACTTTCTACGGCGTCCGGCGCATTCTACCTTGGGTCCCACACACTTTCTACGGCGTCCGGCGCACTCTTACTTGGGTCCCGCACATTTTATACGGCGTCCGGCGCATTGGCATTTGGGTCCCACACACGTCCTGTGGCGTCCCGCGCACTCCCACTTGGGTCCCACACACTTTCTACGGCGTCCGGCGCACTCTACCTTGGGTCCCGCACACTTTCTACGGCGTCCGGCGCACTCTACCTTGGGTCCCGCACACTTTCTACGGCGTCCGGCGCACTCTACCTTGGGTCCCACACACTTTCTACGGCGTCCGGCGCACTCGCGTTTGGGTCCCACACACTTTCTACGTCGTCCGGCGCACTCTACCTTGGGTCCCACACACTTTCTACGGCGTCCGGCGCACTCTACCTTGGGTCCCACACACTTTCTACATCGTCCGTCGCACTCTACCTTGGGTCCCACACACTTTCTACGGCGTCCGGCGCACTCCACCTTGGGTCCCACACACTTTCTACGGCGTCCGGCGCACTCTACCTTGGGTCCCACACACTTTCTACGGCGTCCGGCGCACTCTACCTTGGGTCCCACACACTTTCTACGGCGTCCGGCGCACTCTACCTTGGGTCCCACACACTTTCTACGGCGTCCGGCGCACTCTACCTTGGGTCCCGCACACTTCCTACGGCGTCCGGCGCACTAACCTTGGGTCCCACACACTTTCTACGGCGTCAGGGGCACTCTACCTTGGGTCCCACACACTTTCTACGGCGTCCGGCGCACTCTAACTTGGGTCCAGCACACTTTCTACGGCGTCCGGCGCATTCGCCTTTGGGTCCCACACACTTTCTACGTCGTCCGGAGAACTCCACCTTGGGTCCCACCCACTTTCTCCGGCGTCCGTCGCCCTCTACCTTGGGTCCCACACACTTTCTACGGCGTCCGTCGCACTCTACCTTGGGTCCCACACACTTTCTACGGCGTCCGTCGCACTCGCGTTTGGGTCCCACACACTTTCTACGTCGTCCGGCGCACTCTACCTGGGTCCCACACACTTTCTACGGCGTCCGGCGCACTTTACCTTGGGTCCCGCACACTTTCTACGGCGTCCGGCGCACTCTACCTTGGGTCCCGCACACTTTCTACGGCGTCCGGCTCATTCGCCTTTGGGTCCCGCACACTTTTTACGGCGTCCGGCGCACTCGACCTTGGGTTCCGCACACTTTCTACGGCGTCCGGCGCACTCTTCATTGGGTCCCACACACTTTCTACATTGTCCGTCGCACTCTACCTTGGGTCCCACACTCTTTCTACGGCGTCCGGCGCACTCGACCTTGGGTCCCGCACATTTTCTACGGCGTCCGTCGCATTGGCATTTGGGTCCCACACACGTCCTGTGGCGTCCCGCGCACTCCCACTTGGGTCCCACACACTTTCTACGGCGTCCGGCGCACTCTACCTTGGGTCCCACACACTTTCTACGGCGTCCGGCGCACTCTACCTTGGGTCCCGCACACTTTCTACGGCGTCCGGCGCACTCTACCTTGGGTCCCCCACACTTTCTACGGCGTCCGGCGCACTCTACCTTGGGTCCGACACACTTTCTACGGCGTTCGGCGCACTCTACCTTGGGTCCCACACACATTCTACGGCGTCCGGCGCACTCTACCTTGGGTCCCACACACTTTCTACGGCGTCCTGCGCACTCTACCTTGGGTCCCGCACACTTTCTACGGCGACCGGCGCACTCTACCTTGGGTCCCACACACTTTCTACGGCGTCCGGCTCACTCTACCTCGGGTCCCACACACTTCCTGTGGCGTCCAGCGCACTCTCACTTCGGTCCCGCACACTTCCTACGACGTCCGGCGCACTCTACCTTGGGTCCCACACACTTTCTACGGCGTCCGTCGCACTCGCGTTTGGGTCCCACACACTTTCTACGGCGTCCGGCGCACTCTACCTTGGGTCCCGCACACTTTCTACGGCGTCCGGCGCACTCTCACTTCGGTCCCGCACACTTCCTACGACGTCCGGCGCACTCTACCTTGGGTCCCGCACACTTCCTACGGCGTCCGGCGCACTCGACCTTGGGTTCCGCACACTTTCTACGGCGTCCGGCGCACTCTTCCTTGGGTCCCGCACACTTCCTACGGCGTCCGGCGCACTCGACCTTGGGTCCCACACTCTTTCTACGGCGTCCGGTGCACTCGACCTTGGGTCCCGCACATTTTCTACGGCGTCCGGCTCATTCGCCTTTGGGTCGCACACACTTCCTGTGGCGTCCAGCGCACTCTCACTTCGGTCCCGCACACTTCCTACGACGTCCGGCGCACTCTACCTTGGGTCCCACACACTTTCTACGGCGTCCGGCGCACTCTACCTTGGGTCCCACACACTTTCTACGGCGTCCGGCGCACTCTACCTTGGGTCCCACACACTTTCTACGGCGTCCGGCGCACTCTACCTTGGGTCCCACACACTTTCTACGGCGTCCGGCGCACTCTACTTGGGTCCCACACACTTTCTACGGCGTCCGGCGCACTCTACCTTAGGTCCCACACACTTTCTACGGCGTCCGGCGCACTCTACCTTGGGTCCCGCACACTTTCTACGGCGTCCGGCGCATTCGCCTTTGGGTCCCACACACTTTCTACCTCGTCCGGCGCCCTCCGCCTTGGGTCCCACACACTTTTACGGCGTCCGGCGCACTCTACCTTGGGTCCCACACACTTTCTACGGCGTCCGGCGCACTCTACCTTGGGTCCCACACACTTTCTACGGCGTGCGGCGCACCCCACCGTGGGCCCCCCACACCTTCTACGGCGTCCGGCGCACTCTAACTTGGGTCTCACACACTTTCTACGGCGTCCGGCGCACTAACCTTGGGTCCCACACACTTTCTACGGCGTCAGGCGCACTCTACCTTGGGTTCCGCACACTTTCTACGGCGTCCGGCGCTCTCTACCTTGGGTCCCACACACTTTCTACGGCGTCCGACCCTCTCTCCCTTGGGTCCCACACACCTTCTTCGGCGTCCGGCGCACCTACCTTGGGTCCCACACACTTTCTACGGCGTCCGGCGCACTCTACCTTGGGTCCCACACACTTTCTACGGCGTCCGGCGCACTCTACCTTGGGTCCCACACAGTTTCTACGACGTCCGGCGCACTCTACCTTGGGTCCCGCACACTTTCTACGTCGTCCGGCGCACTCTACCTTGGGTCCCACACACTTTCTACGGCGTCCGGCGCACTCTACCTTGGGTCCCACACACTTTCTACGGCGTCCGGCGCACTCTACCTTGGGTCCCGCACACTTTCTACGGCGTCCGGCGCTCTCTACCTTGGGTCCCGCACACTTTCTACGGCGTCCCGCGCACTCCCACTTGGGTCCCACACACTTTCTACGGCGTCCGGCGCACTCTACCTTGGGTCCCGCACCCCTTCTACGGCGTCCGGCGCACTCTACCTTGGGTCCCACACACTTTCTGCGTCGCGCGGCGCACTCTACCTTGGGTCCCACACACTTTCTACGGCGGCCGGCGCCCTCGTCCTTGGGTTCCGCACACTTTCTACGACGTCCGGCGCACTCTAGCTTGGGTCCCGCACACTTTCTACGGCGTCCGGCGCACTTCACCTTGGGTCCCACACACTTTCTACGGCGTCCGGCGCACTCTACCTTGGGTCCCGCACACTTTCTACGGCGTCCGGCGCACTCTACCTTGGGTCCTGCACATTTTCTACGGCGTCCGTCGCACTCTACCTTGGGTCCCACACACTTTCTACGGCGTCCGGCGCACTCGCATTTCTGTCCCACACACTTTCTACGGTGTCCGGCGCACTTACCTTGGGTCCCACACCCTTTCTCCGGCGTCCGCCGCCCCCTACCTTGGGTCCCACACACTTTCTACGGCGTCCGGCGCACTCTACCTTGGGTCCCACACACTTTCTACGGCGTCCGGCGCACTCTACCTTGGGTCCCACACACTTTCTACGGCGTCCGGCGCACTCTACCTTGGGTCCCACACACTTTCTACGGCGTCCGGCGCACTCTACCTTGGGTCCCACACACGTCCTGTGGCGTCCCGCGCACTCCCACTTGGGTCCCACACACTTTCTACGGCGTCCGGCGCACTCTACCTTGGGTCCCGCACACTTTCTACGGCGTCCGGCGCACTCTACCTTGGGTCCCGCACACTTTCTACGGCGTCCGGCGCACTCTACCTTGGGTCCCACACACTTTCTACGGCGTCCGGCGCACTCTACCTTGGGTCCCACACACTTTCTACGGCGTCCGGCGCACTCTACCTTGGGTCCCACACACTTTCTACGGCGTCCGGCGCACTTCTACCTTGGGTCCCGCACACTTTCTACGGCGCGTCCGGCGCACTTCCACTTGGGTCCCACACACTTTCTACGGCGTCCGGCGCACTCTACCTTGGGTCCCACACACTTTCTACGGCGTCCGGCGCACTCTACCTTGGGTCCCACACACTTTCTACGGCGTCCGGCGCACTCTACCTTGGGTCCCACACACTTTCTACGGCGTCCGGCGCCCTCCACCCTGGGGCCCACACACTTTCTACGGCGTCCGGCGCACTCTACCTTGGGTCCCACACACTTTCTACGGCGTCCGGCGCACTCTACCTTGGGTCCCACACACTTTCTACGGCGTCCGGCGCACTCTACCTTGGGTCCCACACACTTTCTACGGCGTCCGGCGCACTCTACCTTGGGTCCCGCACACTTTCTACGGCGTCCGGCTCATTCGCCTTTGGGTCGCACACACTTTATACGGCGTCCGTCGCACTCGCGTTTGGGTCCCACACACTTTCTACGTCTTCCGGCGCACTCTACCTTATGTCCCACACACTTTCTACGGCGTCCGGCGCACTCTACCTTGGGTCCCACACACTTTCTACGGCGTCCGGCGCACTCTACCTTGGGTCCCACACACTTTCTACGGCGTTCGGCGCACTCCCACTTGGGTCCCACACACTTTCTACGGCGTCCGGCGCACTCTACCTTGGGTCCCACACACTTTCTACGGCGTCCGGCGCACTCTACCTTGGGTCCCACACACTTTCTACGGCGTCCGGCGCACTCGCATTTGGGTCCAACACACTTTCTACGGCGTCCGGCGCACTCTACCTTGGGTCCCACACACTTTCTACGGCGTCCGGCGCACTCTACCTTGGGTCCCACACACTTTCTACGGCGTCCGGCGCACTCTACCTTGGGTCCCACACACTTTCTACGGCGTCCGGCGCACTCTACTTTGAGTCCCGCACACTTTCTACGGCGTCCGGCGCATTCTACCTTGGGTCCCACACACTTTCTACGGCGTCCGGCGAACTCTACCTTGGGTCCCGCACACTTTCTACGGCGTCCGGCGCACTCTACCTTGGGTCCCACACACTTTCTACGGCGTCAGGCGCACTCTACCTTGAGTCCCACACACTTTCTACGGCGTCCGGCGCACTCTACCTTGGGTCGCGCACAATTTTTACGGCGTCCGGCGCACTCTACCTGGGTCCGCACACACTTTCTACGGCGTCCGGCGCACTCTTACCTTGGGTCCCGCACACTTTCACGGCGTCCGGCTCATTCGCCTTTGGGTCCCACACACTTCCTACGGCGTCCGGCGCACTCTACCAATTGGGTCCCGCACACTTTCTACGGCGTCCGGCGCACTCTACCTTGGGTCCCACACACTTTCTACGGCGTCCGGCGCACTCCATTTGGGTCCCACACACTTTCTACGGCGTCCGGCGCACTTACCTTAGGTCCCACACACTTTCTACGGCGTCCGGCGCACTCTACCTTGGGTCCCGCACACTTTCTACGGCGTGCGGCGCACTCTACCTTGGGTCCCACACACTTTCTACGGCGTCCGGCGCACTCTACCTTGGGTCCCACACACTTTCTACGGCGTCCGGCGCACTCTACCTTGGGTCCCACACACTTTCTACGGCGTCCGGCGCACTCTACCTTGGGTCCCACACACTTTCTACGGCGTCCGGCGCACTCTACCTTGGGTCCCGCACACTTTCTACGGCGTCCGGCGCACTCTACCTTGGGTCCCACACACTTTCTACGGCGTCCGGTGCACTCACCTTTGGGTCCCACACACTTCTACGTCGTCCGGCGCACTCTACCTTGGGTCCCACACACTTTCTACGGCGTCCGGCGCACTCTACCTTGGGTCCCACACACTTTCTACATCGTCCGTCGCACTCTACCTTGGGTCCCACACACTTTCTACGGCGTCCGGCGCACTCGACCTTGGGTTCCGCACACTTTCTACGGCGTCCGGCGCACTCTACCTTGGGTCCCACACACTTTCTACATCGTCCGTCGCACTCTACCTTGGGTCCCACACACTTTCTACGGCGTCCGGCGCACTCGACCTTGGGTTCCGCACACTTTCTACGGCGTCCGGCGCACTCTACCTTGGGTCCCGCACACTTTCTACGGCGTCCGGCTCATTCGCCTTTGGGTCGCACACACTTCCTGTGGCGTCCCGCGCACTCCCAATTGGGTCCCGCACACTTTCTACGGCGTCCGGCGCACTCTACCTTGGGTCCCGCACACTTTCTACGGCGTCCGGCGCACTCTACCTTGGGTCCCACACACTTTCTACGGCGTCCGTCGCACTCTACCTTGGGTCCCACACACTTTCTACGGCGTCCGGCGCACTCTACCTTGGGTCGCGCACACACTTTCTGCGTCGTCCGGCGCACTCTACCTTGGGTCCCCCACACTTTCTCCGCCCTCCTGCGCACTCTACCTTGGGTCCCACACACTTTCTACGGCGTCCGGCGCACTCTACCTTGGGTCCCACACACTTTCTACGTCGTCCGGCGCACTCTACCTTGGGTCCCACACACTTTCTACGGCGTCCGGCGCACTCTACCTTGGGTCCCACACACTTTCTACGGCGTCCGGCGCACTCGACCTTGGGTTCCGCACACTTTCTACGGCGTCCGGCGCACTCTACCTTGGGTCCCACACACTTTCTACGGCGTCCGGCGCACTCTACCTTGGGTCCCACACACTTTCTACGGCGTCCGGCGCACTCTACCTTGGGTCCCACACACTTTCTACGGCGTCCGGCGCACTCTACCTTGGGTCCCACACACTTTCTACGGCGTCCGGCGCACTCTACCTTGGGTCCCACACACTTTCTACGGCGTCCGGCGCACTCTACCTTGGGTCCCACACACTTTCTACGGTGTCCGGCGCACTCTACCTTGGGTCCCACACACTTTCTACGCCGTCCGGCGCACTCTATCTTGGGTCCCACACACTTTCTACGTGGCGTCCGGCGCACTCTACCTTGGGTCCCACACACTTTCTACGGCGTCCGGCGCACTCTACCTTGGCCCTCCCCCTTTCTACGGCGTCTGGCGCACTCTCCCTTGGGTCCCACACACTTTCTACGGCGTCCGGCGCACTCTACCTTGGGTCCCACACACTTTCTACGGCGTCCGGCGCACTCTACCTTTGGGTCCCGCACACTTTCACGGCGTCCGGCGCACTCTACCTGGGTCCCGCACACTTTCTACGGCGTCCGGCGCACTCTACCTTGGGTCCCGCACACTTTCTACGGCGTCCGGCGCACTCTACCTTGGGTCCCACACACTTTCTACGGCGTCCGGCGCACTCTACCACTTGGGTCCCGCACACTTTCTACGGCGTCCGGCGCACTCTACCTTGGGTCCCGCACACTTTCTACGGCGTCCGGCGCACTCTACCTTGGGTCCCGCACACTTTCTACGGCGTCCGGCGCACTCTACCTTGGGTCCCACACACTTTCTACGGCGTCCGACGCACTCTGACCTTGGGTCCCACACACTTTCTACGGCGTCCGGCGCACTTCACCTTGGGTCCTGCACACTTTCACGGCGTCCGGCGCACTCTACCTTGGGTCCCGCACACTTTCTACGGCGTCCGGCGCACTTCTACCTTGGGTCCCGCACACTTTCTACGGCGTCCGGCGCACTCCCTACCTTGGGTCCCACACACTTTCTACGGCGTCCGGCGCACTCTACCTTGGGTCCCGCACACTTTCTACGGCGTCCGGCGCACTCCCACTTGGGTCCCACACACTTTCTACGGCGTCCGGCGCACTCTGCCTTGGGTCCGGCACACTCTCTACGGCGTCCGGCGCACTCTACCTTGGGTCCCGCACACTTTCTACGGCGTCCGGCGCACTCTACCTTGGGTCCCGCACACTTTCTACGGCGTCCGGCGCACTCTACCTTGGGTCCCGCACACTTTCTACGGCGTCCGGCGCACTCTACCTTGGGGCCGGCACACTCTCTACGGCGTCCTGCGCACTCCCACTTGGGTCCCGCACACTTTCTACGGCGTCCGGCGCACTCTACCTTGGGTCCCGCACACTTTCTACGGCGTCCGGCGCACTCTACCTTGGGTCCCGCACACTTTCTTCGGCGTCCGGCGCAATCGCGTTTGGGTCCCAGACACTTTCTACGGCGTCCTGCGCACTCCCACTTGGGTCCCACACACTTTCTACGGCGTCCGGCGCACTCTACCTTGGGTCCCGCACACTTTCTACGGCGTCCGGCGCACTCTACCTTGGGTCCCGCACACTTTCTTCCGCGCCCGGCGCAATCGCATTCGGGTCCCACACACTTTCTACGGCGTCCGGCGCACTCTACCTTGGGTCCGGCACACTCTCTACGGCGTCCTGCGCACTCCCACTTGGGTCCCGCACACTTTCTACGGCGTCCGGCGCACTCTACCTTGGGCCCCGCACACTTTCTACGGCGTCCGGCGCACTCTACCTTGGGTCCCGCACACTTTCTACGGCATCCGGCGCACTCGCATGTGGGTCCCACACACTTTCTACGGTGTGCGGCGCACTCGCGTTTGGGTTCCGCACACTTTCTACGGCGTCCGGCGCACTCTACCTTCGGTCCCACACACTTTTTACGGCGTCCGGCGCACTCTACCTTGGGTCCCACCCCCTTTCTCCGGTGTGCGGCGCACTCGCGTTTGGGTCCCACACACTTTCTACGGCGTCCGGCGCACTCTACCTTGGGTCCCACACACTTTCTACGGCGTCCGGCGCACTCTACCTTGGGTCCCGCACACTTTCTACGGCGTCCGGCGCACTCTACCTTGGGTCCCGCACACTTTCTACGGCGTCCGGCGCAATCGCATTTGGGTCCCACACACTTTCTACGGCGTCCGGCGCACTCTACCTTGGGTCCGGCACACTCTCTACGGCGTCCTGCGCACTCCCACTTGGGTCCCGCACACTTTCTACGGCGTCCGGCGCACTCTACCTTGGGTCCCGCACACTTTCTACGGCGTCCGGCGCACTCTACCTTGGGTCCCGCACACTTTCTTCGGCGTCCGGCGCAATCGCGTTTGGGTCCCAGACACTTTCTACGGCGTCCTGCGCACTCCCACTTGGGTCCCACACACTTTCTACGGCGTCCGGCGCACTCTACCTTGGGTCCCGCACACTTTCTACGGCGTCCGGCGCACTCTACCTTGGGTCCCGCACACTTTCTACGGCGTCCGGCGCACTCGCATTTGGGTCCCGCACACTTTCTACGGCGTCCGACGCACTCTACCTTGGGTCCCGCACACTTTCTACGGCGTCCGGCGCACTCTCCCTTGGGTCCCGCACACTTTCTACGGCGTCCGGCGCACTCTACCTTGGGTCCCACACACTTTCTACGGCGTCCGACGCACTCTACCTTGGGTCCCGCACACTTTCTACGGCGTCCTGCGCACTCCCACTTGGGTCCCACACACTTTCTACGGCGTCCGGCGCACTCTACCTTGGGCCCCGCACACTCTCTACGGCGTCCGGCGCACTCTACCTTGGGTCCCGCACACTTTCTACGGCGTCCGGCGCCCTCTACCTTGGTCCCGCACACTTTCTACGGCGTCCTGCGCACTTCCACTTGGGTCCCGCACACTTTCTACGGCGTCCGGCGCATTCTACCTTGGGTCCCGCACACTTTCTACGGCGTCCGGCGCACTCTACCTTGGGTCCCGCACACTTTCTCCGGCGTCCGGCGCACTCTACCTTGGGTCCCGCACACTTTCTACGGCGTCCGGCGCACTCTACCTTGGGTCCCACACACTTTCTACGGCGTCCGACGCACTCTACCTTGGGTCCCGCACACTTTCTACGGCGTCCGGCGCACTCTACCTTGGGTCCCGCACACTCTCTACGCCATCCGGCGGACTCCTACCTGGGTCCCACACTTTCTACGGCGTCCGGCGCACTCTACCTTGGGTCCCACACACTTTCTACGGCGTCCGGCGCACTCTACCTTGGGTCCCGCACACTTTCTACGGCGTCCGGCGCACTCTACCTTGGGGCCCACACACTTTCTACGGCGTCCGGCGCACTCGTCACTTGGGTCCCGCACACTTTCTACGGCGTCCGGCGCACTCACTTGGGTCCCGCACACTTTCTACGGCGTCCGGCGCACTCTACCTTGGGTCCCGCACACTTTCTACGGCGTCCGGCGCACTCTACCTTGGGTCCCGCACACTTTCTACGGCGTCCGGCGCACTCTACCTTGGGTCCCGCACACTTTCTACGGCGTCCGGCGCACTCTACCTTGGGTCCGGCACACTCTCTACGGCGTCCTGCGCACTCCCACTTGGGTCCCGCACACTTTCTACGGCGTCCGGCGCACTCTACCTTGGGTCCCGCACACTTTCTACGGCGTCCGGCGCACTCTACCTTGGGTCCCGCACACTTTCTTCGGCGTCCGGCGCAATCGCGTTTGGGTCCCAGACACTTTCTACGGCGTCCTGCGCACTCCCACTTGGGTCCCACACACTTTTTACGGTGTCCGGCGCACTCTAAGTTGGGTCCCGCACACTTTCTACGGCGTCCGGCGCACTCTACCTTGGGTCCCGCACACTTTCTACGGCGTCCGGCGCACTCGCGTTTGGGTCCCACACACTTTCTGCGTCGTCCGGCGCACTCTACCTTGGGTCCCACACACTTTCTACGGCGTCCGGCGCACTCGACCTTGGGTTCCGCACACATTCTACGGCGTCCGGCGCACTCTACCTTGGGTCCCGCACACTTTCTCCGGCATCTGGCGCACTCTGCCTTGGGTCCCAAACACTTTCTACGGCGTCCGGCGCACTTACCTTGGGTCCGGCACACTTTCTACGGCGTCCGGCGCACTCTACCTTGGGTCCCGCACACTTTCTACGGCGTCCGGCGCACTCTACCTTGGGTCCTGCACATTTTCTACGGCGTCCGGGCGCACTCTACCTTGGGTCCCGCACACTTTCTACGGCGTCCGGCGCAATCGCGTTTGGGTCCCACACACTTTCTACGGCGTCCCGTGCACTCCCACTTGGGTCCCAAACACTTTCTACGGCGTCCGGCGCAATCGCCGTTGGGTCCCACACACTTTCTACGTCGCCCGGCGCACTCTACCTTGGGTCCCGCACACTTTCTACGGCGTCCGGCGCACTCGCGTTTGGGTCCCACACACATTCTACGTCGTCCCGCGCACTCTACCTTGGGTCCCACACACTTTCTACGGCGTCCGGCGCACTCTACCTTGGGTCCCACACACTGTTTACGGCGTCCGTCGCACTCTACCTTGGGTCCCACACACTGTTTACGGCGTCCGGCGCAATCGCCGTTGGGTCCCACACACTTTCTACGTCGCCCGGCGCACTCACCTGGGTCCGGCACACTTTCTACGGCGTCCGGCGCACTCTACCTTGGGTCCCGCACACTTTCTACGGCGTCCGGCGCACTCTTACCTTGGGTCCCGCACACTTTCTACGGCGTCCGGCGCACTCTACCTTGGGTCCCACACACTTTCTACGGCGTCCGGCGCACTCTACCTTGGGTCCCACACACTTTCTACGGTGGCCGGCGCACTCTACCTTCGGGCCCACACACTTTCTACAGCGTCCGGCGCACTCTACCTTGGGTCCGGCACACTCTCTACGGCGTCCTGCGCACTCCCACTTGGGTCCCGCACACTTTCTACGGCGTCCGGCGCACTCTACCTTGGGTCCCGCACACTTTCTACGGCGTCCGGCGCACTCTACCTTGGGTCCCACACACTTTCTACGGCGTCCGGCGCACTCTACCTTGGGTCCCGCACACTTTCTACGGCGTCCGGCGCACTCTACCTTGGGTCCCACACACTTTCTACGGCGTCCGGCGCACTCTACCTTGGGCCCCGCACACTTTCTACGGCGTCCGGCGCACTCTACCTTGGGTCCCGCACACTTTCTACGGCGCCCGGCGCAATCGCATTCGGGTCCCACACACTTTCTACAGCGTCCGGCGCACTCTACCTTGGGTCCGGCACACTCTCTACGGCGTCCTGCGCACTCCCACTTGGGTCCCGCACACTTTCTACGGCGTCCGGCGCACTCTACCTTGGGTCCCGCACACTTTCTACGGCGTCCGGCGCACTCTACCTTGGGTCCCGCACACTTTCTACGGCGTCCGGCGCACTCTACCTTGGGTCCCGCACACTTTCTACGGCGTCCGGCGCACTCTACCTTGGGTCCCGCACACTTTCTACGGCGTCCGGCGCACTCTACCTTGGGTCCGGCACACTCTCTACGGCGTCCTGCGCACTCCCACTTGGGTCCCGCACACTTTCTACGGCGTCCGGCGCACTCTACCTTGGGTCCCGCACACTTTCTACGGCGTCCGGCGCACTCTACCTTGGGTCCCGCACACTTTCTTCGGCGTCCGGCGCAATCGCGTTTGGGTCCCAGACACTTTCTACGGCGTCCTGCGCACTCCCACTTGGGTCCCACACACTTTCTACGGCGTCCGGCGCACTCTACCTTGGGCCCCGCACACTTTCTACGGCGTCCGGCGCACTCTACCTTGGGTCCCGCACACTTTCTACGGCGCCCGGCGCAATCGCATTTGGGTCCCACACACTTTCTACGGCGTCCGGCGCACTCTACCTTGGGTCCGGCACACTCTCTACGGCGTCCTGCGCACTCCCACTTGGATCCCGCACACTTTCTACGGCGTCCGGCGCACTCTACCTTGGGTCCCGCACACTTTCTACGGCGTCCGGCGCACTCTACCTTGGGTCCCGCACACTTTCTTCGGCGTCCGGTGCACTCTACCTTGGGTCCTTCACACTGTCTACGGTGTCCGGCGCACTCTACCTTGGGTCCCACACACTTTCTTCGGCGTCCGGTGCACTCTACCTTGGGTCCTTCACACTGTCTACGGTGTCCGGCGCACTCTACCTTGGGTCCCACACACTTTCTACGTCGTCCGGCGCCCTCTACCTTGGGTCCCACACACTTTCTACGGCGTCCGGCGCACTCTACCTTGGGTCCCACACACTTTCTACGGCGTCCGGCGCACTCTACCTTGGGTCCCGCACACTTTCTACGGCGTCCGGCGCACTCTACCTTGGGTCCCGCACACTTTCTACGGCGTGCGGCGCAATCGCATTGGGGTCCCACACACTTTCTACGGCGTCCGGCGCACTCTACCTTGGGTCCGGCACACTCTCTACGGCGTCCGGCACACTCTACCTTGGGTCCGGCACACTCTCTACGGCGTCCTGCGCACTCTACCTTAGGTCCCGCACACACTTTCTTCGGCGTCCGGCGCACTCTACCTTGGGTCCCGCACACTTTCTTTGGCGTCCGGCGCAATCGCGTTTGGGTCCCACACACTTTCTACGGCGTCCGGCGCACTCTACCTTGGGTCCCACACACTTTCTACGGCGTCCGGCGCACTCTACCTTGGGTCCCGCACACTTTCTACGGCGTCCGGCGCACTCTACCTTGGGTCCCGCACACTTTCTACGGCGTCCGGCGCAATGGCATTTGGGTCCCACACACTTTCTACGGCGTCCGGCGCACTCTACCATGGGTCCGGCACACGCTCTACGGCGTCCTGCGCACGGGTCCGCACACTTTACGGCGTGCGCACTCCCACTTGAGTCCCGCACACTTTCTACGGCGTCCGGCGCACTCTACCTTGGGCCCCGCACTTTTTCTACGGCGTCCTGCGCACTCCCACTTGGGTCCCCCACACTTTCTTCGGCGTCCGGCGCAATCGCGTTTGGGTCCCACACACACTTTCTGCGGCGTCCGGCGCACTCTACCTTGGGTCCCGCACACTTTCTACGGCGTCCTGCGCACTCTACCTTGGGTCTCGCACACCTTCTACGGCATCCCGCGCACTCTCACTTGTGTTCCGCACACTTTCTACGGCGTCCGGCGCACTCTACCTTGGGTCCGGCACACTTTCTACGGCGTCCGGCGCACTCTACCTTGGGTCCCACACACTTTCTACGGCGTCCGTCGCACTCTACCTTGGGTCCCCCACACTTTCTACGGCGTCCGGCGCCACTCTACCTTGGGTCCCGCACACTTTCTACGGCGTCCGGCGCACTCTACCGTTTGGGTCCCACACTTTCTACGGCGTCCGGCGCACTCTACCTTGGGTCCCACACACACTTTCTACGGCGTCCGGCGCACTCTACCTTGGGTCCCGCACACTTTCTACGGCGTCCTGCGCACTCTACCTTGGGTCCCGCACACTTTCTACGGCGTCCGGCGCACTCTACCTTGGGTCCCGCACACTTTCTACGGCGTCCGGCGCACTCTACCTGGGTCCCGCACACTTTCTACGGCGTCCGGCGCACTCGACCTTGGGTTCCGCACACTTTCTACGGCGTCCGGCGCACTCTACCTTGGGTCCTGCACAATTTCTACGGTGTCCGGCGCACTCTGTCTTGGGTCCCACACACTTTCTACGGCGTCCGGCGCACTCTATCTTGAGTCCCGCACACTTTCTACGGCGTCCGGCGCACTCTACCTTGGGTCCCGCACACTTTCTACGGCGTCCGGCGCAATCTGCCTTGGGTCACGCACACTTTCTACGGCGTCCGGCGCACTCTACCTTGGGTCCCGCACACTTTATTCGGCGTCCGGCGCACTCCACCTTGGGTCACGAACACTTTCTACGGCGTCCGGCGCTCTCTACCTTGGGTCCCGCACACTTTCTACTGCGTCCGGCGCACTCTACCTTGGGTCCCGCACACTTTCTACGGCGTCCGGCGCACTCGCATTTGGGTCCCACACACACTTTCTACGGCGTCCGGCGCACTCTACCATGGGTCCGGCACACTTTCTACGGCGTCCGGCGCACTCTACCCTGGGTCCCACACACTTTCTTTATCGTCCGGCGCAATCGCGTTTGGGTCCCACACACTTTCTACGGCGTCCGGCGCACTCTACCTTGGGTCCCACACACTTTCTACGGCGTCCGGCGCACTCTACCTTGGGTCCCGCACACTTTCTACGGCGTCCGGCGCACTCTACCTTGGGTCCCGCACACCTTTACGGCGTCCGGCGCACTCTACCTTGGGTCCCGCACACTTTCTACGGCGTCCGGCGCACTCTACCTTGGGTCCCGCACACTTTCTACGACGTCCGGCGCACTCTACCTTGGGTCCCGCACACTTTCTACGGCGTCCGGCGCACTCTACCTTGGGTCCCGCACACTTTCTATGGCGTCCGGCGCACTCTACCTTAGGGCCCGAACACTTTCTTCGGGGTCCGGCGCAATCGCGTTCGGGTCCCAGACACTTTCTACGGCGTCCGGCGCACTCTACCTTGGGTCCCGCACACTTTCTACGGCGTCCGGCGCACTCTACCTTGGGTCCCACACACTTTCTACGGCGCCCGGCATAATCACTGCGCACTCCCTTACGGCGTCCGGGGCACTCTCTACCCTTGGGTCCGGCACACTTTCTTCACGGCGTCCGGCGCACTCGCATTGGGTCCCGCACACTTTCTACGGCGTCCGGCGCACTCTACCTTGGGTCCCACACACTTTCTACGGCGTCCGGCGCACTCTACCTTGGGTCCCGCACACTTTCTACGGCGTCCGGCGCACTCTACCTTGGGTCCCGCACACTTTCTACCGCGCCCTGCGCAATCGCATTTGGGTCCCACACACTTTCTACAGCGTCCGGCGCACTCTACCTTGGGTCCGGCACACTCTCTACGGCGTCCTGCGCACTTCCACTTGGGTCCCGCACACTTTCTACGGCGTCCGGCGCACTCTACCTTGGGTCCCGCACACTTTCTACGGCGTCCGGCGCACTCTACCTTGAGTCCCGCACACTTTCTTCGGCGTCCGGCGCAATCTACCTTGGGTCCCAGACACTTTCTACGGCGTCCTGCGCACTCCCACTTGGGTCCCACACACTTTCTACGGCGTCCGGCGCACTCTACCTTGGGTCCCGCACACTTTCTACGGCGTCCGGCGCACTCTACCTTGGGTCCCGCACACTTTCTACGGCGTCCGGCGCTCTCTACCTTGGGTCCCGCACACTTTCTACGGCGTCCGGCGCACTTCTACCTTGGGTCCGGCACACTTTCTACGGCGTCCGGCGCACTCTACCTTGGGTCCCGCACACTTTCTACGGCGTCCGGCGCACTCTACCTGGGTCCCGCACACTTTCTACGGCGTCCGGCGCACTCTACCTTGGGTCCAGCACACTTTCTTCGGCGTCCGGCGCAATCGCGTTTGGGTCCCACACACTTTCTACGGCGTCCGGCGCACTCTACCTTGGGTCCCGCACACTTTCTACGGCGTCCGGCGCACTCTACCTTGGGTCCCGCACACTTTCTACGGCGTCCTGCGCAATCGCATTTGGGTCCCACACACTTTCTACACTGTCCTGCGCACTCTACCTTGGGTCCGGCACACTCTCTACGGCGTCCTGCGCACTCCCACTTGGGTCCCACACACTTTATACGGCGTCCGGCGCACTCTATCCTTGGGTCTCACACACTTTCTACGGCGTCCGGCGCACTCTACCTTGGGTCCCGCACACTTTCTTCGGCGTCCGGCGCACTCTACCTTGGGTCCCACACACTTTCTACGGCGTCCTGCGCACTCCCACTTGGGTTCCACACACTTTCTACGGCGTCCGGCGCACTCTTCCTTGGGGCTTGCACACTTTCTTCGGCGTCCGGCGCACTCTACCTTGGGTCCCGCACACTTTCTTTGGCGTCCGGCGCAATCGCGTTTGGGTCCCACACACTTTCTACGGCGTCCGGCGCACTCTACCTTGGGTCCAGCACAGTTTCTACGGCGTCCGGCGCGCTCTACCTTGGGTCCCGCACACTTTCTTCGGCAATCGGCGCAATCGCATTTGGGTCCCGCACACTGTCTACGGCGTCCGGCGCACTCTACCTTGGGCCCAGCACACTTTCTACGGCGTCCTGCGCACTCCCACTTGGGTCCCACACACTTTCTACGGCGTCCTGCGCACTCCCACTTGGGTCCCGCACACTTTCTTTGGCGTCCGGCGCACTCTACCTTGGGTTCAGCACAGTTTCTACGGCGCCCTGCGCACTCCCACTTGGGTACCGCACACTGTCTACGGCGTCCGGCGCACTCTATTTTGGGTCCCGCACACTTTCTATGGCGTCCGGCGCACTCTACCTCGGGTCCAGCACAGTTTCTACGGCATCCGGCGCACTCTACCTTGGGTCCAGCACACTTCCTTCGGCGTCCGGCGCAATCGCATTTGGGTCCCACATACTTTCTACGGCGTCTGGCGCACTCTACCTTGGGCCCAGCACAGTTTCTACGGCGTCCGGCTCACTCTACCTTGGGCCCCACACACTTTCTACGGCGTCCTGCGCACTCCTACTTGGGTCCCACACACTTTCTACGGCGTCCGGCGCACTCTACCTTGGGTCCCGCACACTTTCTTCGGCGTCCGGCGCACTCTACCTTGGGTCCCGCACACTTTCTTCGGCGTCCGGCGCAATCGCGTTTGGGTCCCACACACTTTCTACGGCGTCCGGCGCACTCTACCTTGGGTCCAGCACAGTTTCTACGGCGTCCGGCGCGCTCTACCTTGCTTCCCGCACAATTTCTTCGGCGTCCGGCGCAATCGCATTTGGGTCCCGCACACTTTCTACGGCGTCCTGCGCACTCCCACTTGGGTCCCACACACTTTCTACGGTGTCCGGCGCACTCCCACTTGGGTCCTACACACTTTCTACGGCGTCCGGCGCACTCTACCTTGGGTCCCGCACACTTTCTTCGGCGTCCGGCGCACTCTACCTTGGGGCTTGCACACTTTCTTCGGCGTCCGGCGCACTCTACCTTGGGTCCCGCACACTTTCTTTGGCGTCCGGCGCAATCGCGTTTGGGTCCCACACACTTTCTACGGCGTCCGGCGCACTCTACCTTGGGTCCAGCACAGTTTCTACGGCGTCCGGCGCGCTCTACCTTGGGTCCCGCACACTTTCTTCGGCAATCGGCGCAATCGCATTTGGGTCCCGCACACTGTCTACGGCGTCCGGCGCACTCTACCTTGGGCCCAGCACAGTTTCTACGGCGTCCGGCTCACTCTACCTTGGGCCCCACACACTTTCTACGGCGTCCTGCGCACTCCCACTTGGGTCCCACACACTTTCTACGGCGTCCGGCGCACTCTACCTTGGGGCTTGCACACTTTCTTCGGCGTCCGGCGCACTCCCACTTGGGTCCAGCACACTGTCTACGGCGTCCGGCGCACTCTACCTTGGGCCCCGCACACTTTCTATGGCGTCCGGCGCACTCTACCTCGGGTCCAGCACAGTTTCTACAGCGTCCGGCGCACTCTACCTTGGGTCCAGCACACTTCCTTCGGCGTCCGGCGCAATCGCATTTGGGTCCCACATACTTTCTACGGCGTCTGGCGCACTCTACCTTGGGCCAAGCTCAGTTTCTACGGCGTCCGGCTCACTCTACCTTGGGCCCCACACACTTTCTACGGCGTCCTGCGCACTCCCACTTGGGTCCCACACACTTTCTACGGCGTCCGGCGCACTCTACCTTGGGTCCCGCACACTTTCTTCGGCGTCCGGCGCACTCTACCTTGGGTCCCGCACACTTTCTTCGGCGTCCGGCGCAATCGCGTTTGGGTCCCACGCACTTTCTACGGCGTCCGGCGCACTCTACCTTGGGTCCAGCACAGTTTCTACGGCGTCCGGCGCGCTCTACCTTGCTTCCCGCACAATTTTTTCGGCGTCCGGCGCAATCGCATTTGGGTCCCGCACACTTTCTACGGCGTCCTGCGCACTCCCACTTGGGTCCCACACACTTTCTACGGTGTCCGGCGCACTCCCACTTGGGTCCTACACACTTTCTACGGCGTCCAGCGCACTCTTCCTTGGGTCTAGCACACTTTCTTCGGCGTCCGGCGCACTCTACCTTGGGTCCCGCACACTTTTTACGGCGTCCGGCGCATTCGCGTGAAAGAGTCCTAGGCCTTTACCAGAATTATGGTGCGCGCGAAGCGCGCACCAGATTTGGCTTTAACTCGGCCATGCGCAACTCTGCGATTCCAAAATCAGCGTTCAGAGTAACTGTGGAGATGCGGTTTTTTCTCCATTGGAAAGAGCGTAAAAAGTTGGTGTATGTACCAAAAAATGGTTTGGAATCGTTTCTTGGCACTCGAGAAAAATGGAGAAAACCACGTGATTTTGGTCGAAAAACTGTTAATCTCCTTTTTTTTCAGACGGCGTTCACGATCTTGTGTAACCAGTTAAAATTGAGCTAGGAAGATAAATTTTCGGCAGGAGGCTGGAAATGGATGCAGCTAGCTCCTATCCAATTTTGTAGTTGAAAGCTCAATTTTAGCGGACTCTCGAATTTGAGGGTCAAGACGGGTAAAAACATGTAAACATGTTATTGTAAACCATCTGACGTTCACAGAGCTTCGAAAATGAACTAATGAAAAACAACACAGCTAACGATAGGCTTCCGGCCAAGATTGTTCTCTCTTTGAGACGGTTGGTGCAAATAGGATTTGAGGAGTGCGGAGGATGCCGCAGAAAGTGTGCGGCCTACCAATGGGAAAGCGTAGGTTGTCGTAGGAAGTATGCGGGACCCCAGTGGGATTGCGCATGAAGCCGTAGAAAGTGTGCGGGACCACAGTGCGAATGCGCAGGACGCCGTAAAGGTGTGCGGTAACCCAGTGGGAATGCGCAGGACGCCGTAGAAAGTGTGCGAACCCCAAATGGGTGCGCAGGACGCCGTAGAAGGTGTGCGGTACCCCAGTGGGAGTGCGCAGGACGCCGTAGAAAATTTACCGGACCCCAGTGGGAGTGTGAAGGACGACGTAGGTGGTATGCGGTAACCCAGTGTGAGTGCGCAGGACGCCGTAGAAGGTGTGCGGTACCCCAGTGGGAGTGCGCAGGACGCCGTAGAAAGCGTGCGGGACCCCAAAGGGAGTGTGCAATACGCCGTAGAAGGTGTGCGGGCTCCCAGTGGGAGTGCGAAGGACGCCGTGGAAAGAGCGCGGGCTCCCAATGGGAGTGCCCAGGACGATGTAGAAAATGTACGGGACCCCATTGGGAGTGTGCAGGATGTCGTAGAAGGTGTGCGGTAACCCAGTGAGAGTGCGCAGGACGCCGTAGAAAGTGTGCGGGCTCCGAATGGGAGTGCGCAGGACGATGTAGAAAATGTACGGGACCCCATTGGGAGTGTGCAGGATGCCGTAGAAGGTGTGCGGTAACCCAGTGGGAGTGCGCAGGACGCCGTAGAAAGTGTGTGGGCCACCAATGGGAGTGCGCAGGACGAGGTAGAAAATGTACGAGACCCCAGTGGGAGTGTGCAGGACGCCGTAGAAGGTGTGCGGCACCCCAGTGAGAGTGCGCAGGACGCCGTATAAAATGTACGGGATCCCAGTGGGAGTGCGCAGGACGCCGTAGAAAATGTACGGGAAACCAGTGGGAGTGTGCAGGACGCCGTAGAAGGTGTGCGGTAACCCAGTGGGAGTGCGCAGGACGCCGTAGAAAGTGTGCGGACCCCCAATGAGAGTGCGCAGGATGCCGTATAATGTGTGCGGGCCCCAGTGGGAATGCGCAGGACGGCGTAGAAAGTGTGCGGGCCCTCAATGGGAGTGCGCAGGACGATGTAGAAAATGTACGGGACCCCAGTGGGAGTGTGCAGGACGCCGTAGAAGGTGTGCGGTAACCCAGTGGGAGTGCGCAGGACGCCGTAGAAAGTGTATGGTCCCAGTGGGAGTGCGCAGGACGCCCTAGAAAATGTGCGGGATCCCAGTGGGAACGCGCAGGACGCCGTAGAAGGTGTGCGGTAACCCAGTGGGAATGCGCAGGACGCCAAAGAAAGTGAGCGGGCTCCCAATGGGAGTGCGCAGGACGCCGTAGAAAATGTACGGGACCCCAGTGGGAGTGTGCAGGACGCCGTAGAAGGTGTGCGGTAACCCAGTGGGAGTGCGCAGGACGCCGTCGAAAGTGTGCGGTAACCCAGTGGGACTGCGCAGGACGCCGTAGAAAGTGTGCGGGCCCCCAGTGGGAGTGCGCAGGACGCCGTAGAAAGAGTGCGGGCCCCCAGTGGGAATGCGCAGGACGCCGTAGAAGGTGTGCGGTGACCCAGTGGGAGTGTGCAGGACGCCGTAGAAAGAGTGCGGGCCCCCAGTGGGAATGCGCAGGACGCCGTAGAAGGTGTGCGGTGACCCAGTGGGAGTGTGCAGGACGCCGTAGAAAGTGTGCGGGCTCCCAATGGGAGTGCGCAGGACGCCGTAGAAAATGTGCGGGACCCCAGTGGGAGTGTGCAGGACGCCGTAGAAGGTGTGCGGTAACCCAGTGGGAGTGCGCAGGACGCCGTAGAAAGTGTGCGGGCTCCCAATGGGAGTGCGCAGGACGCCGTAGAAAATGTGCGGGACCCCAGTGGGAGTGCGCAGGACGCCGTAGAAGGTGTGCGGTAACCCAGTGGGAGTGCGCAGGACGCCGTAGAAAGTGTGCGGGCCCCAATGGGAGTGCGCAGGACGCCGTAGAAAATGTGCGGGACCCCAGTGGGAGTGTGCAGGACGCCGTAGAAGGTGTGCGGTAACCCAGTGGGAGTGCGCAGGACGCCGTAGAAAGTGTGCGGGCCCCCAGTGGGAGTGTGCAGGACGCCGTAGAAAATTTACCGGACCCCAGTCGGAGTGTGCAGGACGCCGTAGAAGGTGTGCGGTAACCCAGTGGGAGTGCGCAGGACGCCGTAGAAAGTGTACGGGCCCCCAGTGGTGGTGCGCAGGACGCCGTAGAAAGTGTGCGGGCCCCAAGTGGGAGTGCGCAGGACGCCGTAGAAAGTGTGCGGTAACCCAGTGGGAGTGCGCAGGACGCCGTAGAAAGTGTGCGGGCTCCCATTGGGAGTGCACAGGACGCCGGAGAAAATGTGCGGGACCCCAGTGGAGTGCGCAGGACGCCGTAGAAAGTGTGCGGGCCCCAGTGGGAGTGCTCAGGACGCCGTAGAATGTGTGCGGGACCCCAGTGGGAGTGCGCAGGACGCCCTAGAAAATGTGCGGGATCCCAGTGGGAACGCGCAGGACGCCGTAGAAGGTGTGCGGTAACCCAGTGGGAATGCGCAGGACGCCAAAGAAAGTGAGCGGGCTCCCAATGGGAGTGCGCAGGACGCCGTAGAAAGTGTGCGGGACCCCAGTGGGAGTGCGCTGGACGCCGTAGAAGGTGTTCGGTAACCAAGTGGGAGTGCGCAGGACGCCGTAGAAGGTGTGCGGGACTCCAGTGGGAATGCGCAGGACGCCGTAGAAGGTGTTCGGTAGCCCGGTGAGAGTGCGCAGGACGCCGTAGAAAGTGTGCGGTAACCCAGTTGAAATGCGCAGGACGCCGTAGAAGGTCTGCGGTAACCCAGTGGGAGTGCGCAGGACGCCGCAGAAAATTTACCGGATCCCAGTGGGAGTGTGCGGGACGCCGTAGAAGGTGTTCGGTAGCCCAGTGAGAGTGCGAAGGACGCCGTAGAAAGCGTGCGGGACCCCAGTGGGAGTGCGCAGGACGCCGTAGAAAATGGACGGGACCCCAGTGGGAGTGTGCAGGACGCCGTAGAAGGTGTGCGGTAACCCAGTGGGAGTGCGCAGGACGCCGTAGAAAGTGTGCGGGCCCCAGTGGGAATGCGCAGGACGCCGTAGAAAGTGTGCGGGCCCCCAGTGGGAGTGCGCAGGACGCCGTAGAAAGTGTGCGGTAACCCAGTGGGAGCGCGCAGGACGCCGTAGAAAGTGTGCGGGCTCCCATTGGGAGTGCGCAGGACGCCGTAGAAAGTGTGCGGGACCCCAGTGGGAGTGCGCAAGACGCCGTAGAAAGTGTGCGGGCTCCCATTGGGAGTGCGCAAGACGCCGCAGAAAGTGTGCGGGCTCCCATTGGGAGTGCGCAGGACGCCGTAGAAAGTGTGCGGTTCCCCAGTGGGAGTGTGCAGGACGCCGTAGAAGGTGTGCGGTAACCCAGCGGGAGTGCGCAGGACGCCGTAGAAAGTGTGCGGGCTCCCATTGGGAGTGCGCAGGACGCCGTAGAAAGTGTGCGGGACCCCAGTGGGAGTGCGCAGGACGCCGTAGAAGGTGTGCGGTAACCCAGTGGGAGTGCGCAGGATGCCGAAGAAAGTGTGCGGGCTCCCAATGGGAGTGCGCAGGACGCCGTAGAAAATGTACGGGACCCCAGTGGAAGTGTGCAAGACGCCGTAGAAGGTGTGCGGGCCCAGAATGGGAGTGGGCAGGACGCCGTAAAAAGTGTGCGGTACTCCAGTGGGAGCGCGCAGGACGCCGTAGAAAGTGTGCGGGACCACAGTGGGAATGCGTGGGACGCCGTAGAAGGTGTGCGGTAACCTAGTGGGAGTGCGCAGGACGCCGTAGAAAATGTACGGAACCCCAGTGGGAGTGTGCAGGACGCCTTAGGTGTGCGGTAACCCAGTGGGAGAGCGCAGGACGCCGTAGAAAGTGTGCGGCCCCCCAATGGGAGTGCGCGGGACTCCGTAGAAAGTGTGCATGCCCAAAGTGGGAGCGCGCAGTACGCCGTAGAAAGTGTGCGGTAACCCAGTGGGAGTGCGCAGGACGCCGTAGAAAGTGTGCGGGCTCCCAGTGGGAGTGCGCAGGACGCCTTAGAAAGTGTACGGGACCCCAGTGGGAGTGTGCAGGACGCCGTAGAAGGTGTGCGGTAACCCAGTGGGAGTGCGCAGGACGCCTTAGAAAGTGTACGACCCCAGTGGGAGTGCGCAGGACGCCGTAGAAAGTGTGCGGGACCCCAGTGGGAGTGCGCAGGACGCCGTAGAAAGTGTGCGGTAACCCAGTGGGAGTGCGCAGGACGCCGTAGAAAGTGTGCGGGCTCCCAGTGGGAGTGCGCAGGACGCCGTAGAAAATGTGCGGGACCCCAGTGGGAGTGCGCAGGACGCCGTAGAAGGTGTGCGGTAACCCAGTGGGAGTGCGCAGGACGCCGTAGAAAGTGTGCGGGCTCCCAGTGGGAGTGCGCAGGACGCCGTAGAAAGTGTGCGGGACCACAGTGGGAGTGCGCAGGACGTCGTAGAAGGTGTGGGGTAACCCAGTGGGAGTGCGCAGGACGCCGTAGAAAGTGTGCGGGCTCCCAGTGGGAGTGCGCAGGACGCCGTAGAAAATGTGCGGGACCCCAGTGGGAGTGCGCAGGACGCCGTAGAAGGTGTGCGGTAACCCAGTGGGAGTGCGCAGGACGCCGTAGAAAGTGTGCGGGCTCCCAGTGGGAGTGCGCAGGACGCCGTAGAAAGTGTGCGGGACCACAGTGGGAGTGCGCAGGACGTCGTAGAAGGTGTGCGGTAACCCAGTGGGAGTGCGCAGGACGCCGTAGAAAGTGTGCGGGCTCCCAGTGGGAGTGCGCAGGACGCCGTAGAAAATGTGCGGGACCCCAGTGGGAGTGTGCAGGACGCCGTAGAAGGTGTGCGGTAACCCAGTGGGAGTGCGCAGGACGCCGTAGAAAGTGTGCGGGCTCCCAGTGGGAGTGCGCAGGACGCCGTAGAAAGTGTGCGGGACCCCAGTGGGAGTGCGCAGGACGCCGTAGAAAGTGTGCGGTAACCCAGTGGGAGTGCGCAGGACGCCGTAGAAAGTGTGCGGGCCCCAGTGGGAGTGCGCAGGACGCCGTAGAAAATGTGCGGGACCCCAGTGGGAATGCGCGGGACGCCGTAGAAGGTGTACGGTAACCCAGTGGGAGTGCGCAGGACACCGTAGAAGGTGTGCAGGTTCCAGTGGGAGTGCGCAGGACGCCATAGAAAGTGTGGTGAGTGCGCAGGACGCCGTAGAAAGTGTGCGGGACCACAGTGGGAGTGCGCAAGACGCCGTAGAAAGTGTGCGGGCTCCCACTGGGAGTGCGCAGGACGCCGTAGAAAGTGTGCGAGACCCCAGTGGGAGTGTGCAGGACGCCGTAGAAGGTGTGCGGGTTTCAGTGGGAATGCGCAGGACGCCGTAGAAAGTGTGCGGGCTCCCAACGGGAGTGCCCAGGACGTCGTAGAAAGAGTGCGGGACCCCAGTGGGAATGCGCAGGACGCCGTAGAAGGTGTGCTGTAACCCAGTGGGAGTGCGCAGGACGCCGTAGAAAGTGTGCGTGCGGGCTCCCAATGGGAGTGCGCAGGACGATGTAGAAAATGTACGGGACCCCAGTGGGAGTGTGCAGGACGCCGTAGGTGGTGTGCGGTAACCCAGTGGGAAGGCGCAGGACGCCGGAGAAAGTGTGCGGGGCCCGAGTGGGAGTGCGCAGGACGCCGTAGAAAGTGTGCGGGACCCCAGTGGGAGTGTGCAGGATGCCATAGGTGTGCGGTAACCCAGTGAGAGTGCGCGGGACGCCGTAGAAAGTGTGCGGGACCCCAGTGGGAGTGGGCAGGACGCCGTAGAAAATTTACCGGACCCCAGTGGGAGTGTGCAGGACGCCGTAGGTGGTGTGCGGTAACCCAGTGGGAATGCGCAGGACGCCGCAGAAAGTGTGCGGGACCCTAGTGGGAGTGCGCAGGACGCCGTAGAAAGTGTGCGGGACCCCAGTGGGAGTGCGCAGGACGCCGCAGAAAGTGTGCGGGACCCTAGTGGGAGTGCGGAGGACGCCGTAGAAAGTGTGCGGGACCCCAGTGGGAGTGCGCAGGACGCCGTAGAAGGTGTGCGGTAACCCAGTGGGAGTGCGCAGGACGCCGCAGAAAGTGTGGGGGCCACCAGTGTGAAAGCGCAGGACGCCGTAGAAAGTGTGCGGGACCCCAGTGGGAGTTGGCAGGACGCCGTATGTGGTGTGCGGTAACCCAGTGGGAGTGCGAAGGACGCCGTAGAAAGTGTGCGGGCTCCCAGTGGGAGTGCGCAGGACGCCGTAGAAAGTGTGCGGGACCCCAGTGGGAGTGTGCAGGACGCCGTAGAAGGTGTGCGGTAACCCAGTGGGAGTGCGCAGGACGCCGTAGAAAGTGTGCGGGCTCCCAATGGGAGTGCGCAGGACGCCGTAGAAAATGTGCGGGACCCCAGTGGGAGTGTGCAGGACGCCGTAGAAGGTGTGCGGTAACCCAGTGGGAGTGCGCAGGACGCCGTAGAAAGTGTGCGGGCTCCCAGTGGGAGTGCGCAGGACGCCGTAGAAAGTGTGCGGGACCCCAGTGGGAGTGCGCAGGACGCCGTAGAAGGTGTGCGGTAACCCAGTGGGAGTGCGCAGGACGCCGTAGAAAGTGTGCGGGCTCCCAGTGGGAGTGCGCAGGACGCCGTAGAAAATGTGCGGGACCCCAGTGGGAGTGCGCAGGACGCCGTAGAAAGTGTGCGTTAAGCCAGTGGGAGTGCGCAGAACGCCGTAGAAAGTGTGAGGTAACCAACTGTGAGTGCGCAGGACGCCGTAGAAAGTGTGCGGTGATTCAGTGGGAGTGCGCAGGACACCATAGAAAGTGTGCGGTAACCCTGTGGGAATGCGCAGGACGCCGTAGAAAGTGTGCTAGCTCCCAATGGGAGTGCGCAGGACGCCGTAGAAAAAGTGCGGGACCACAGTGGGAGTGTGCAGGAAGCCGCAGAAAGTGTGCGGTAATCCAGTGGGGGTGCGCAGGATGCCGCAGAAAGTGTGCGGTAAGCCAGTGGGAGTGCGCAGAACGCCGTAGAAAGTGTGCGGGACCACAGTGGGAATGCGCGGGACGCCGTAGAAGGTGTTCGGTAACCCAGTGGGAGTGCGCAGGACGCCGTAGAAAGTGTGCGGGCCCCCAGTGGGAGTGCGCAGGACGCCGTAGAAAGTGTGCGGTAACCCAGTGGGAGTGCGCAGGACGCCGTAGAAAGTGTGCGGGCCCCCAGTGGGAGTGCGCAGGACGCCGTAGAAAATGTGCGGGACCCCAGTGGGAGTGTGCAGGATGCCGTAGAAGGTGTGCGGTAACCCAGTGGGAGTGCGCAGGACGCCGTAGAAAGTGTGCGGGCCCCAATGGGAGTGCGCAGGACGCCGGATAAAGTGTGCGGGCCCCAGTGGGAGTGGGCAGGACGCCGTAGAAAGTGGGCGGGCCACCAGTGGGAGTGCGCAGTACGCCGTAGAAAATGTACGGGACCCCAGTGGGAGTGTGCAGGACGCCGTAGAAGGTGTGCGGTAACCCGGTGGGAGTGCGCAGGACGCCGTAGAAAGTGTGCGCGACCCCAGTGGGGGTGCGCAGGACGCCGTAGAAAGTGTGCGGGCCCCAGTGGGAATGCGCAGGACGCCGTAGAAAGTGTGCGGGAACCCAGTGGGAGTGCGCAGGACGCCGTAGAAAGTGTGCGGGCCCAGTGGGAGTGCGCAGCACGCCGTAGAAAATGTGCGGGACCACAGTGGGAGTGTGCAGGACGCCGTAGGTGGTGTGCGGTAACCCAGTGGGAGTGCGCAAGACGCCGTAGAAAGTGTGCGCGACCCCAGTGGGGGTGCGCAGGACGCCGTAGAAAGTGTGCGGTAACCCAGTGGGAGTGCGCAGGACGCCGTAGAAAGTGTGCGGGACCCCAGTGGGAGTGCGCAGGACGCCGTAGAAAGTGTGCGGGCCCCAGTGGGAGTGCGCAGGACGCCGTAGAAAGTGTGCGGGCTCCCAGTGGGAGTGCGCAGGACGCCGTAGAAAATGTGCGGGACCCCAGTGGGAGTGTGCAGGACGCCGTAGAAGGTGTGCGGTAACCCAGTGGGAGTGCGCAGGACGCCGTAGAAAGTGTGCGGGCTCCCAGTGGGAGTGCGCAGGACGCCGTAGAAAGTGTGCGGGCCCCCAGTGGGAGTGCGCAGGACGCCGTAGAAGGTGTGCGGTAACCCAGTGGGAGTGCGCAGGACGCCGTAGAAAGTGTGCGGGCTCCCAGTGGGAGTGCGCAGGACGCCGTAGAAAATGTGCGGGACCCCAGTGGGAGTGCGCAGGACGCCGTAGAAGGTGTGCGGTAACCCAGTGGGAGTGCGCAGGACGCCGTAGAAAGTGTGCGGGCCCCAGTGGGAGTGCGCAGGACGCCGTAGAAAGTGTGCGGGACCCCAGTGGGAGTGCGCAGGACGCCGTAGAAGGTGTGCGGTAACCCAGTGGGAGTGCGCAGGACGCCGTAGAAAGTGTGCGGGCTCCCAGTGGGAGTGCGCAGGACGCCGTAGAAAGTGTGCGGGACCCCAGTGGGAGTGTGCTGGACGCCGTAGGTGTGCGGTAACCCAGTGGGAGTGTGCAGGACGCCGTAGAAAGTGTGCGAGCCCCCAATGGGAGTGCGCAGGACGCCGTAGAAAGCTGTACGGAACCCCAGTGGGAGTGTGCAGGACGCCGTAGGTGTGCGTTAACCCAGTGGGAGTGTGCAGGACGCCGTAGAAAATGTACGGGGCCCAGTGGGAGTGCGCAGGACGCCGTAGAAAGTGTGCGGGACCCCAGTGGGAGTGCGCAGGACGCCGTAGAAGGTGTGCGGTAACCCAGTGGAAATGCGCAGGACGCCGTAGAAAGTGTGCGGGCCCCCAGTGGGAGTGCGCAGGACGCGGTAGAAAGTGTGCGGGACCCCAGTGGGAGTGCGCAGGACGCCGTAGAAGGTGTGCGGTAACCCAGTGGGAGTGCGCAGGACGCCGTGGAAAGTGTGCGGGCCCCAGTGGGAGTGCGCAGGACGCCGTAGAAAATGTGCGGGACCCCAGTGGGAGTGTGCAGGACGCCGTAGAAGGTGTGCGGTAACCCAGTGGGAGTGCGCAGGACGCCGTAGAGTGTGCGGGCTCCCAGTGGGAGTGCGCAGGACGCCGTAGAAAGTGTGCGGGACCCCAGTGGGAGTGCGCAGGACGCCGTAGAAGGTGTGCGGTAACCCAGTGGGAGTGCGCAGGACGCCGTAGAAAGTGTGCGGGCTCCCAGTGGGAGGGCGCAGGACGCCGAAGACAGGGTGCGGGCCCCCAGTGGGAGTGCGCAGGACGCCGTAGAAAGTGTGCGGTAACCCAGTGGGAGTGCGCAGGACGCCGTAGAAAGTGTGCGGGACCCCAGTGGGAGTGCGCAGGACGCCGTAAAAAGTGTGCGGTAACCCAGTGGGAGTGCGCAGGACGCCGTAGAAAGTGTGCGGTACCCCAGTGGGAGTGCGCAGGACGCCGTAGAAAGTGTGCGGGACCCCAGTGGGAGTGCGCAGGACGCCGTAGAAGGTGTGCGGTAACCCAGTGGGAGTGCGCAGGACGCCGTAGAAAGTGTGCGGGCTCCCAGTGGGAGTGCGCAGGACGCCGTAGAAAATGTGCGGGACCCCAGTGGGAGTGTGCAGGACGCCGTAGAAGGTGTGCGGTAACCCAGTGGGAGTGCGCAGGACGCCGTAGAAAGTGTGCGGGCCCCAGTGGGAGTGCGCAGGACGCCGTAGAAAGTGTGCGGGACCCCAGTGGGAGTGCGCAGGACGCCGTAGAAGGTGTGCGGTAACCCAGTGGGAGTGCGCAGGACGCCGTAGAAAGTGTGCGGGACCCCAGTGGGAGTGCGCAGGACGCCGTAGAAAATGTGCGGGACCCCAGTGGGAGTGCGCAGGACGCCGTAGAAGGTGTGCGGTAACCCAGTGGGAGTGCGCAGGACGCCGTAGAAAGTGTGCGGGCCCCAGTGGGAGTGCGCAGGACGCCGTAGAAAGTGTGCGGGACCCAGTGGGAGTGCGCAGGACGCCGTAGAAAGTGTGCGGTAACCCAGTGGGAGTGCGCAGGACGCCGTAGAAAGTGTGCGGGACCCCAGTGGGAGTGTGCAGGACGCCGTAGAAGGTGTGCGGTAACCCAGTGGGAGTGCGCAGGACGCCGTAGAAAGTGTGCGGGCTCCCAGTGGGAGTGCGCAGGACGCCGTAGAAAATGTGCGGGACCCCAGTGGGAGTGTGCAGGACGCCGTAGAAGGTGTGCGGTAACCCAGTGGGAGTGCGCAGGACGCCGTAGAAAGTGTGCGGGCCCCAGTGGGAGTGCGCAGGACGCCGTAGAAAGTGTGCGGGACCCCAGTGGGAGTGCGCAGGACGCCGTAGAAAGTGGGCGGTAACCCAGTGGGAGTGCGCTGGACACCGTAGAAGGTGTGCGGGACCCCAGTAGGAGTGCGCAGGACGCCGTAGAAAGTGTGCGGGTCCCCAATGGGAGTGCGCAGGATGCCGTAGAAAGTGTGCGGGCTCTCATTGGGAGTGCGCAGGATGCTGTAGAAAGTGTGCGGGCTCCCAATGGGAGTGCGAAGGACGCCGTAGAAGGTGTGCGGTAACCCAGTGAGTGCGCAGGATGCCGTAGAAAGTGTGCGGGCCCCCAATGGGAGTGCGTAGGACGCCGTAGAAAGTGTGCGGGCCCTCAATGGGAGTGCGAAGGACGCCGTAGAAGGTGTGCGGTAACCCAGTGAGAGTGCGCAGGATGCCGTAGAAAGTGTGCGGGCCCCCAATGGGAGTGCGTAGGACGTCGTAGAAAGTGTGCGGGCCCCCAGTGGGAATGCGCAGGACGCCGTAGAAGGTGTGCGGTAACCCAGTGGGAGTGCGCAGGACGCCGTAGAAAGTGTGCGGGACCACAGTTGGAGTGCGCAGGACGCCGTAGAAGGTGTGCGGGACTCCAGTGGGAATGCGCAGGACGCCGTAGAAGGTGTGCGGTAACCCAGTGGGAGTGCGCAGGACGCCGCAGAAAATGTACGGGACTCCAGTGGGAGTGCGCAGGACGCCGTAGAAGGTGTGCGGGACTCCAGTGGGAATGCGCAGGACGCCGTAGAAGGTGTGCGGTAACCCAGTTGGAATGCGCAGGACGCCGTAGAAACCGTGCGGGCCCCCAGTGGGAGTGCGCAGGACGCCGTAGAAGGTGTGCGGTAACCCAGTGGGAGTGCGCAGGACGCCGTAGAAAGTGTGCGGTCCCAGTGGGAGTGCGCAGGACGCCGTAGAAAGTGTGCGGGACCCCAGTGGGAGTGCGCAGGACGCCGTAGAAAATGTGCGGGACCCCAGTGGGAGTGCGCAGGACGCCGTAGAAGGTGTGCGGTAACCCAGTGGAGTGCGCAGGACGCCGTAGAAAGTGTGCGGGCTCCCAGTGGGAGTGCGCAGGACGCCGTAGAAAGTGTGCGGGACCCCAGTGGGAGTGCGCAGGACGCCGTAGAAGGTGTGCGGTAACCCAGTGGGAGTGCGCAGGACGCCGTAGAAAATGTACAGAACCCCAGTGGGAGTGTGCAGGACGCCGTAGAAGGTGTGCGGTAACCCAGTGGGAGTGCGCAAGACGCCGTAGATAGTGTGCGTGCCCAAAGTGGGAGCGCGCAGGACGCCGTAGAAAGTGTGCGCGCTCCCATTGGGAGTGCGCAGGACGCCGAAGAAAATGTACGGGACCCCAGTGGGAGTGTGCAGAATGCCGTTGAAAGTGTGCGGTCCCCCAGTGGGAGAGCGCAGGACGCCGTAGAAAGTGTGTGGGCCCCCAATGGGAGTGCGCAGGACGCCGTAGAAAGTGTGCGGGCCCCCAATGGGAGTGCGCAGGACGCCGTAGAAAGTGTGCGGGACTCCAGTGGGAGTGCGCAGGACGCCGTAGAAAGCGTACGTGCGGGCTCCCAATGGGAGTGCGCAGGACGCCGTAGAAAGTGTGTGGGCCCCTAATGGGAGTGCGCAGGACGCCGTAGAAGGTGTGCGGTAACCCAGTGGGCGTGCGCAGGACGCCGTAGAAAGCGTGCGGGCGCAGGACGCCGCAGAAAGTGTGCGGGCCCCCAGTGGGAATGCGCAGGACGCCGTAGAAAGTGTGCGGTAACCCAGTGGGAGTGCGCAGGACGCCGTAGAAAGTGTGCGGGCTCCCAATGGGAGTGCGCAGGACGCCGTAGAAAATGTACGGGACCCCAGTGGGAGTGTGCAGGATGCCGTAGAAGGTGTGCGCGCTCCCAATGGGAGTGCGCAGGACGCTGCAGAAAATGTACGGGGCCCCAGTGGTAGTGGGCAGGATGCCGTAGAAGGTGTGCGGGACCCCAGTGGGTGTGTGCAGGAAGCCGTAGAAGGTGTGCCGTGACCCAGTGTGAGTGCGGAGGACGCCGTAGTAGGTGTGCGGGCCCCCAGTGGGAGTGCGCAGGACGCCGTAGAAAATGTGCGGGACCCCAGTGGGAGTGCGCAGGACGCCGTAGAAGGTGTGCGGTAACCCAGTGGGAGTGCGCAGGACGCCGTAGAAAGTGTGCGGGCCCCAGTGGGAGTGCGCAGGACGCCGTAGAAAGTGTGCGGGCCCCAGTGGGAGTGCGCAGGACGCCGTAGAAAGTGTGCGGGCTCCCAGTGGGAGTGGGCAGGACGCCGTAGAAAATTTACCGGACCCCAGTGGGAGTGTGCAGGACGCCGTGGGTGGTGTGCGGGCCCCCAATGGGAGTGCGCAGGACGCAGTATAAAGTGTGCGGGCCCCAGTGGGAATGCGCAGGACGCCGTAGAAAGTGTGCGGGCCCCCAGTGGGAATGCGCAGGACGCCGTAGAAGGTGTGCGGTAACCCAGTGGGAGTGCGCAGGACGCCGTAGAAAGTGTGCGGGGCCCCAGTGGGAGTGCGCAGGACGCCGTAGAAAATGTGCGGGACCCCAGTGGGAGTGTGCAGGACGCCGTAGAAGGTGTGCGGTAACCCAGTGGGAGTGCGCAGGACGCCGTAGAAAGTGTGCGGGCCCCAGTGGGAGTGCGCAGGACGCCGTAGAAAAGTGTGCGGGACCCCAGTGGGAGTGCGCAGGACGCCGTAGAAGTGTGCGGTAACCCCAGTGGGAGTGCGCAGGACGCCGTAGAAAGTGTGCGGGACCCCAGTGGGAGTGCGCAGGACGCCGTAGAAGGTGTGCGGTAACCCAGTGGGAGTGCGCAGGACGCCGTAGAAAGTGTGCGGGCCCCCAGTGGAGTGCGCAGGACGCCGTAGAAGGTGTGCGGTAACCCAGTGGGAGTGCGCAGGACGCCGTAGAAAATGTACGGGACCCCAGTGGGAGTGTGCAGGACGCCGTAGATGGTGTGCGGTAACCCAGTGGGAGTGTGCAGGACGCCGCGGAAGGTGTGCGGTAACCCAGTGGGAGCGCGCAGGACACCGTAGAAAGTGTACGGGACCCCAGTGGGAGTGTGCAGGACGCCGCAGAAGGTGTGCGGTAACCCAGTGGCAGTGCGCGGGACGCCGTAGAAAATGTGCGGAACCCCAGTGGGAGTGTGCAGGACGCCGTAGATGGTGTGCGGTAACCCAGTGGGAGTGCGCAGGACGCCGTAGAAGGTGTGCGGTAACCCAGTGGGAGTGCGCAGGACGCCGTAGAAAGCGTGCGGGCTCCCAACGGGAGTGCCCAGGACGCCGTAGAAAATGTACGGGACCCCAGTGGGAGTGTGCAGAATGCCGTAGAAAGTGTGCGGTAACCCAGTGGGAGTGCCCAGGACGTCGTAGAAAGAGTGCGGTCCCCCATTGGGAGTGCGCAGGACGCCGTAGAAAATGTACGGGACCCCAGTGGGAGTGTGCAGAATGCCGTAGAAAGTGTGCGGTAACCCAGTGGGAGAGCGCAGGACGCCGTAGAAAGTGTGCGGGCCCCCAATGGGAGTGTGCAGGACGCCGTAGAAAGTGTGCGGGACCCCAGTGGGAATGCGCAGGACGCCGTAGAAGGTGTGCGGTAACCCAGTGGGAGTGCGCAGGACGCCGTAGAAAGTGTGCGGGCCCCAGTGGGAGTGCGCAGGACGCCGTAGAAAGTGTGCGGGACCCCAGTGGGAGTGCGCAGGACGCCGTAGAAAGTGTGCGGGACCCCAGTGGGAGTGCGCAGGACGCCGTAGAAAGTGTGCGGGACCACAGTGGGAATGCGCAGGACGCCGTAGAAGGTGTGCGGTAACCCAGTGGGAAAGCGCAGGACGCCGCAGAAAGTGTGCGGGCCCCCAATGGAAGTGCGCGGGACGCCGTAGAAGGTGTTCGGTAACCCAGTGGGAGTGCGCAGGACGCCGGAGAAAGCGTGCGGGCTCCCAATGGGAGTGCGCAGAACGCCGTATAAAATGTACGGACCCCAGTGGGAGTGTGCAGCACGCCGTAGAAGGTGTGCGGCAACCCAGTGGGAGTGCGCAGGATGCCGTAAAAAAGTGTGCGGGCCCCCAATGGGAGTGCGCAGGACGCCGTAGGAAGTGTGCGGTACCCCAGTGGGAGTGCGCAGGACGCCGTAGAAGGTGTGCGGTAACCCAGTGGGAGTGCGCAGGACGCCGTAGAAAGTGTGCGGGCCCCAGTGGGAGTGCGCAGGACGCCGTAGAAAGTGTGCGGGCCCCCAGTGGGAGTGCGCAGGACGCCGTAGAAAGTGTGCGGGCTCCCAGTGGGAGTGCGCAGGACGCCGTAGAAAGTGTGCGGGACCCCAGTGGGAGTGCGCAGGACGCCGTAGAAGGTGTGCGGTAACCCAGTGGGAGTGCGCAGGACGCCGTAGAAAGTGTGCGGGCTCCCAGTGGGAGTGCGCAGGACGCCGTAGAAAGTGTGGACCCCAGTGGGAGTGCGCAGGACGCCGTAGAAGGTGTGCGGTAACCCAGTGGGAGTGCGCAGGACGCCGTAGAAAGTGTGCGGGCTCCCAGTGGGAGTGCGCAGGACGCCGTAGAAAATGTGCGGGACCCCAGTGGGAGTGTGCAGGACGCCGTAGAAGGTGTGCGGTAACCCAGTGGGAGTGCGCAGGACGCCGTAGAAAGTGTGCGGGCCCCAGTGGGAGTGCGCAGGACGCCGTAGAAAGTGTGCGGGACCCCAGTGGGAGTGCGCAGGACGCCGTAGAAGGTGTGCGGTAACCCAGTGGGAGTGCGCAGGACGCCGTAGAAAGTGTGCGGGCTCCCAGTGGGAGTGCGCAGGACGCCGTAGAAAATGTGCGGGACCCCAGTGGGAGTGTGCAGGACGCCGTAGAAGGTGTGCGGTAACCCAGTGGGAGTGCGCAGGACGCCGTAGAAAGTGTGCGGGCTCCCAGTGGGAGTGCGCAGGACGCCGTAGAAAGTGTGCGGGACCCCAGTGGGAGTGCGCAGGACGCCGTAGAAGGTGTGCGGTAACCCAGTGGGAGTGCGCAGGACGCCGTAGAAAGTGTGCGGGCTCCCAGTGGGAGTGCGCAGGACGCCGTAGAAAGTGTGCGGGACCCCAGTGGGAGTGCGCAGGACGCCGTAGAAGGTGTGCGGTAACCCAGTGGGAGTGCGCAGGACGCCGTAGAAAGTGTGCGGGCTCCCAGTGGGAGTGCGCAGGACGCCGTAGAAAGTGTGCGGGACCCCAGTGGGAGTGTGCAGGACGCCGTAGAAGGTGTGCGGTAACCCAGTGGGAGTGCGCAGGACGCCGTAGAAAGTGTGCGGGCCCCAGTGGGAGTGCGCAGGACGCCGTAGAAAGTGTGCGGGACCCCAGTGGGAGTGTGCAGGACGCCGTAGAAGGTGTGCGGTAACCCAGTGGGAGTGCGCAGGACGCCGTAGAAAGTGTGCGGGCTCCCAGTGGGAGTGCGCAGGACGCCGTAGAAAGTGTGCGGGACCCCAGTGGAGTGCGCAGGACGCCGTAGAAGGTGTGCGGTAACCCAGTGGGAGTGCGCAGGACGCCGTAGAAAGTGTGCGGGCCCCAGTGGGAGTGCGCAGGACGCCGTAGAAAGTGTGCGGGACCCAGTGGGAGTGCGCAGGACGCCGTAGAAAGTGTGCGGTAACCCAGTGGGAGTGCGCAGGACGCCGTAGAAAGTGTGCGGGCTCCCAGTGGGAGTGCGCAGGACGCCGTAGAAAGTGTGCGGGACCCCAGTGGGAGTGCGCAGGACGCCGTAGAAGGTGTGCGGTAACCCAGTGGGAGTGCGCAGGACGCCGTAGAAAGTGTGCGGGCCCCCAGTGGGAGTGCGCAGGACGCCGTAGAAAGTGTGCGGGACCCCAGTGGGAGTGCGCAGGACGCCGTAGAAAGTGTGCGGTAACCCAGTGGGAGTGCGCAGGACGCCGTAGAAAGTGTGCGGGCTCCCAGTGGGAGTGCGCAGGACGCCGTAGAAAGTGTGCGGGACCCCAGTGGGAGTGCGCAGGACGCCGTAGAAGGTGTGCGGTAACCCAGTGGGAGTGCGCAGGACGCCGTAGAAAGTGTGCGGGCCCCAGTGGGAGTGCGCAGGACGCCGTAGAAAGTGTGCGGGACCCCAGTGGGAGTGCGCAGGACGCCGTAGAAAGTGTGCGGTAACCCAGTGGGAGTGCGCAGGACGCCGTAGAAAGTGTGCGGGCTCCCAGTGGGAGTGCGCAGGACGCCGTAGAAAATGTGCGGGACCCCAGTGGGAGTGTGCAGGACGCCGTAGAAGGTGTGCGGTAACCCAGTGGGAGTGCGCAGGACGCCGTAGAAAGTGTGCGGGCCCCAGTGGGAGTGCGCAGGACGCCGTAGAAAGTGTGCGGGACCCCAGTGGGAGTGCGCAGGACGCCGTAGAAGGTGTGCGGTAACCCAGTGGGAGTGCGCAGGACGCCGTGGAAAGTGTGCGGGCCCCCAGTGGGAGTGCGCAGGACGTCGTAGAAAGTGTGCGGGACCCCAGTGGGAGTGCGCAGAATGCCGTAGAAGGTGTGCGGTAACCCAGTGGGAGTGCGCAGGACGCCGTAGAAAGCGTGCGGGCTCCCGATGGAAGTGCGCAGGACGCCGTAGAAAGTGTGCGGGACCACAGTGGGAGTGCGCAGGACGCCGTAGAAAGTGTGCGGGACCACAGTGGGAGTGCGCAGGACGCCGTAGAAAGTGTGCGGGACCACAGTGGGAGTGCGCAGGACGTCGTAGAAAATGTACGGGACCCCAGTGGGAGTGTGCAGGATGCCGTAGAAGGTGTGCGGTAACCCAGTGAGAGTGCGCAGGACGCCGTAGAAAGGGTGCGGGACCACAGTGGGAGTGCGCAGGACGCCGTAGGAAGTGTGCGGGACCCCAGTGGGAGTGCGCAGGACGCCGTAGAAGGTGTGCGGTAACCCAGTGGGAGTGCGCAGGACGCCGTAGAAAATGTACGGGACCCCAGTGGGAGTGCGCAGGACGCCGTAGAAGGTGTGCGGTAACCCAGTGGGAGTGCGCAGGACGCCGCAGAAAGTGTGCGGGCCACCAGTGGGAGTGCGCAGGACGCCGTAGAAAGTGTGCGGGACCCCAGTGGGAGTGCGCAGGACGGCGTAGAAAGTGTGCGGGCCCCAGTGGGAGTGCGCAGGACGCCGTAGAAAGTGTGCGGGCCACCAGTGGGAGTGCGCAGGACGCCGTAGAAAATGTACGGGACCCCAGTGGGAGTGTGCAGGACGCCGTAGAAGGTCTGCGGTAACCCAGTGGGAGTGCGCAGGACGCCGTATAAAGTGTGCGGTACCCCAGTGAGAATGCGCAGGACGCCGTACAAAGTGTGCGGGCCCCCAGTGGGAATGCGCAGGACGCCGTAGAAGGTGTGCGGTAACCCAGAAGGGGAGTGCGCAGGACGCCGTAGAAAGTGTGCGTGCGGGCTCCCAATGGGAGTGCGCAGGACGATGTAGAAAATGTACGGGACCCCAGTGGGAGTGTGCAGGACGCCGTAGGTGGTGTGCGGTAACCCAAAGGGAGTGCGCAGGACGCCGTAGAATGTGTGTGGGCCACCAATGGGAGTGCGCAGGACGCCGTAGAATGTGTGCGGGCCCCAGTGGGAGTGCGCAGGACGCCGTAGAAAGTGTGCGGTAACCCAGTGGGAGTGCGCAGGACGCCGTAGAAAGTGTGCGGGCTCCCAGTGGGAGTGCGCAGGACGCCGTAGAAAATGTGCGGGACCCCAGTGGGAGTGTGCAGGACGCCGTAGAAGGTGTGCGGTAACCCAGTGGGAGTGCGCAGGACGCCGTAGAAAGTGTGCGGGCCCCAGTGGGAGTGCGCAGGACGCCGTAGAAAATGTACGGGACACCATTGGGAGTGTGCAGGATGCCGTAGGAGGTGTGCGGTAACCCAGTGGGAGTGCGCAGGACGCTGTAGAAAGTGTGTGGGCCACCAATGGGAGTGCGCAGGACGATGTAGAAAATGTACGGGACACCATTGGGAGTGTGCAGGATGCCGTAGGAGGTGTGCGGTAACCCAGTGGGAGTGCGCAGGACGCTGTAGAATGTGTGCGGGCCCCAGTGGGAATGCGCAGGACGGCGTAGAAAGTGTGCGGGACCCCAGTGGGAGTGCGCAGGACGCCGTAGAAGGTGTGCGGTAACCCAGTGGGAGTGCGCAGGACGCCGTAGAAAGTGTGCGGGCTCCCAGTGGGAGTGCGCAGGACGCCGTAGAAAATGTGCGGGACCCCAGTGGGAGTGTGCAGGACGCCGTAGAAGGTGTGCGGTAACCCAGTGGGAGTGCGCAGGACGCCGTAGAAAGTGTGCGGGCCCCCAGTGGGAGTGCGCAGGACGCCGTAGAAAGTGTGCGGGCCCCAGTGGGAATGCGCAGGACGCCGTAGAAAGTGTGCGGGCTCCCAGTGGGAGTGCGCAGGACGCCGTAGAAAATGTGCGGGACCCCAGTGGGAGTGCGCAGGACGCCGTAGAAGGTGTGCGGTAACCCAGTGGGAGTGCGCAGGACGCCGTAGAAAGTGTGGGGGACCCCCGTGGGAGTGCGCAGGACGCCGTAGAAAGTGTGCGGGGCTCCAGTGGGAGTGCGCAGGACGCCGTAGAAAGTGTGCGGACCCCCAATAGGAGTGCGCATGACGCCGTATAAAATGTACGGGACCCCAGTGGGAGTATGCAGGACGCCGTAGAAGGTGTGCGGTAACCCAGTGGGAGTGTGCAGGACGCCGTGGAAGGTTTGCGGGCCCCCAGTGGGAGTATGCAGGACGCTGTAGAAGGTGTGCGGGACCACAGTGGGAGTTAGCAGGACGCCGTAGAAGGTGTGCGGTAATCAAGTGGGAGTGCGCAGGACGCCGTAGAAAGCGTGCGGGCTTTCAATGGGAGTGCGCAGGACGCCGTAGAAAGTGTGCGGGACCACAGTGGGAATGCGCGGGACGATGTAAAAGGTGTGCGGTAACCCAGTGGGAGTGCGCAGGACGCCGTAGAAAGTGTGCGGGACCCCAGTGGGAGTGCGCAGGACGCCGTATAAAATTTACCAGACCCCAGTGGGAGTGTGCAGGAGGCCGTAGGTGGTATGCGGTAACCCAGTGGGAGTGCGCAGGATGCCGTAGAATGTGTGCGGGCCCCAGTGGGAGTGCGCAGGACGCCGTAGAAAGTGTGCGGGCCCCAGTGGGAATGCGCAGGACGCCGTAGAAAGTGTGCGGTAACCCAGTGGGAGTGCGCAGGACGCCGTAGAAAATGTGCGGGACCCCAGTGGGAGTGTGCAGGACGCCGTAGAAGGTGTGCGGTAACCCAGTGGGAGTGCGCAGGACGCCGTAGAAAGTGTGCGGGCTCCCAGTGGGAGTGCGCAGGACGCCGTAGAAAATGTGCGGGACCCCAGTGGGAGTGTGCAGGACGCCGTAGAAGGTGTGCGGTAACCCAGTGGGAGTGCGCAGGACGCCGTAGAAAGTGTGCGGGCTCCCATTGGTAGTGCGCAGGATGCCGTAGAAAGTGTGCGGGACCCCAGGGGGAGTGCACAGGCCGCCGTAGAAGCTGGGCGGGAACCCAGTTGGAGTGCACAGGACGCCGTAGAAAGTGTGCGGGACCCCAGTGGGAGTGCGCAGGACGCCGTAATAAGTGTGCGGGACCCCAGTGGGAATGCGCAGTACGCCGTAGAAGGTGTGCGGTAACCCAGTGGGAATGCGCAGGACGCCATAGAAAGTGAGCGGGCTCCCAATGGGAGTGCGCAGAACGCCATAGGAAATGTACGGGACCCCAGTGGGAGTGTGCAGGACGCCGTAGAAGGTGTGCGGTAACCCAGTGGGAGTGCGCAGGACGCCGTAGAAGGTGTGCGGTAACCCAGTGGGAGTGCGCAGGACGCCGTAGAAAGTGTGCGGTAACCCAGTGGGAATGCGCAGGACGCCGTAGAAGGTGTGCGGTAACCCAGTGGGAGTGCGCAGGACGCCGTAGAAAGTGTGCGGGACCCCAATGGGAGTGCGCAGGACGCCGTAGAAAATGTACGGAACCCCAGTGGGAGTGTGCAGGACGCCGTAGGTGTGCGGTAACCCAGTGAGAGTGTGCAGGACGCCGTCGAAAGTGTGCGGGCCCCCAATGGGAGTGTGCAGGACGCCGTAGAAAGTGTGCGGGCCCCCAGTGGGAGTGGGCAGGACGCCGTAGAGGGTGTGCGGTAACTCAGTGGGAGAGCGCAGGACGCCGTAGAAAATGTACGGGGCCCCAGTGGGAGTGCGCAGGACGCCGTAGAAAGTATGCGGGACCCCAGCGGGCATGCGCAGGACGCCGTAGAAAGTGTGAGGGGTGCCAGTGGGAGTGCGCAGGACGCCGTAGAAAGTGTGCGGGACCCCAGTGGGAGTGTGCAGGACGCCGTAGAAGGTGTGCGGTAACCCAGTGAGAGTGCGCAGGACGCCGTCGAAAGTGTGCGGGCCCCCAATGGGAGTGTGCAGGACGCCGTAGAAAGTGTGCGGGCCCCAAGTGGGAGTGTGCAGGACGCCGTAGAAAGTGGGGGGGCCCCCAATGGGGGTGCGCAGGACGCCGGAGAAAGTGTGCGGGACCCCAGTGGGAGTGTGCAGGACGCCGTAGAAGGTGTGCGGTAACCCAGTGGGAGTGCGCAGGACGCCGTAGAAAGTGTGCGGGGCTCCCAGTGGGAGTGCGCAGGACGCCGTAGAAAGTGTGCATGCCCTCAATGGGAGTGCGTAGGACGCCGTAGAAGGTGTGCGGTAACCCAGTGGGAGTGCCCAGGACGTCGTAGAAAGAGTGCGGGCCCCCATTGGGAGTGCGCAGGACGCGGTAGAAAATGTACGGGGCCCCAGTGGGAGTGCGCAGGACGCCATAGAAGGTGTGCGGTAACTCAGTGGGAGTGCGCAGGACGCCGTGGAAAGTGTGCGGGCCCCCAATGGGAGTGCGCAGGACGCCGTAGAAAGTGTGCGGGCCCCCAGTGGGAATGCGCAGGACGCCGTAGAAGGTGTGCGGTAACCCAGTGGGAGTGCGCAGGACGCCGTAGAAAGTGTGCGGGCCCCCAATGGGAGTGCGCAGGACGCCGTAGAAAGTGTGCGGGCCCCAGTGTGAATGCGCAGGACACCGTAGAAAGTGTGCGAGTCCCTAATGGGAGTGCGCAGGACGCCGTAGAAAGAGTGCGAGTCCCTAATGGGAGGGCGCAGGACGCCGTAGAAGGCGTGCGGTAACCCAGTGGGAGTGCGCAGGACGCCGTAGAAAGTGTGCGGCTCCCAGTGGGAGTGCGCAGGACGCCGTAGAAAGTGTGCGGGCCCTCAGTGGGAATGCGCAGGACGCCGTAGAAGGTGTGCGGTAACCCAGTGGGAGTGCGCAGGACGCCGTAGAAAGTGTACGGGCTCCCAATGGGAGTTCGCAGGACGATGTAGAAAATGTACGGGACCCCAGTGGGAGTGTGCAGGATGCCATAGAAGGTGTGCGGTAACCCAGTGAGAGTGCGCAGGACGCCGTAGAAAGTGTGCGGGCCCCCAGTGGGAATGCGCAGGACGCCGTAGAAAGTGTGCGGGCCCCCAATGGGAGTGCGCAGGACGCCGTAGAAAGTGTACGGGCCCCCAGTGGGGGTGCGCAGGACGCCGTAGAAAGTGTGCGGGACCACAGTGGGAATGCGCAGGACGCCGTAGAAGGTGTGCGGGCCCCCAGTGGTGGTGCGCAGGACGCCGTAGAAAGTGTGCGGGACCACAGTGGGAGTGCGCAGGACGCCGTAGAAAGTGTGCGGGCTCCCAGTGGGAGTGCGCAGGACGCCGTAGAAAATGTGCGGGACCCCAGTGGGAGTGTGCAGGACGCCGTAGAAGGTGTGCGGTAACCCAGTGGGAGTGCGCAGGACGCCGTAGAAAGTGTGCGGGCCCCAGTGGGAGTGCGCAGGACGCCGTAGAAAGTGTGCGGGACCCCAGTGGGAGTGCGCAGGACGCCGTAGAAGGTGTGCGGTAACCCAGTGGGAGTGCGCAGGACGCCGTAGAAAGTGTGCGGGCTCCCAGTGGGAGTGCGCAGGACGCCGTAGAAAATGTGCGGGACCCCAGTGGGAGTGTGCAGGACGCCGTAGAAGGTGTGCGGTAACCCAGTGGGAGTGCGCAGGACGCCGTAGAAAGTGTGCGGTACCCAATGGGAGTGCGCAGGACGCCGTAGAAAATGTGCGGGACCCCAGTGGGAGTGCGCAGGACGCCGTAGAAGGTGTGCGGTAACCCAGTGGGAGTGCGCAGGACGCCGTAGAAAGTGTGCGGCCCCCAGTGGGAGTGCGCAGGACGCCGTAGAAAGTGTGCGGGACCCCAGTGGGAGTGCGCAGGACGCCGTAGAAGGTGTGCGGTAACCCAGTGGGAGTGCGCAGGACGCAGTAGAAAGTGTGCGGGCTCCCAATGGGAGTGCGCAGGACGCCGTAGAAAATGTGCGGGACCCCAGTGGGAGTGTGCAGGACGCCGCAGAAGGTGTGCGGTAACCCAGTGGGAGCGCGCAGGACACCGTAGAAAGTGTGCGGGCCCCAGTGGGAGTGCGCAGGACGCCGTAGAAAGTGTGCGGGCCCCCAGTGGGAGTGCGCAGGACGCCGTAGAAGGTGTGCGGTAACCCAGTGGGAGTGCGCAGGACGCCGTAGAAAGTGTGCGGGCTCCCAGTGGGAGTGCGCAGGACGCCGTAGAAAATGTGCGGGACCCCAGTGGGAGTGTGCAGGACGCCGTAGAAGGTGTGCGGTAACCCAGTGGGAGTGCGCAGGACGCCGTAGAAAGTGTGCGGGCTCCCAGTGGGAGTGCGCAGGACGCCGTAGAAAGTGTGCGGGACCCCAGTGGGAGTGTGCAGGACGCCGTAGAAGGTGTGCGGTAACCCAGTGGGAGTGCGCAGGACGCCGTAGAAAGTGTGCGGGCTCCCAGTGGGAGTGCGCAGGACGCCGTAGAAAGTGTGCGGGACCCCAGTGGGAGTGCGCAGGACGCCGTAGAAGGTGTGCGGTAACCCAGTGGGAGTGCGCAGGACGCCGTAGAAAGTGTGCGGGCTCCCAGTGGGAGTGCGCAGGACGCCGTAGAAAATGTGCGGGACCCCAGTGGGAGTGTGCAGGACGCCGTAGAAGGTGTGCGGTAACCCAGTGGGAGTGCGCAGGACGCCGTAGAAAGTGTGCGGGCTCCCAGTGGGAGTGCGCAGGACGCCGTAGAAAATGTGCGGGACCCCAGTGGGAGTGCGCAGGACGCCGTAGAAGGTGTGCGGTAACCCAGTGGGAGTGCGCAGGACGCCGTAGAAAGTGTGCGGGCTCCCAGTGGGAGTGCGCAGGACGCCGTAGAAAATGTGCGGGACCCCAGTGGGAGTGCGTAGGACGCCGTAGAAGGTGTGCGGTAACCCAGTGGGAGTGCGCAGGACGCTGTAGAAAGTGTGTGGGCCACCAATGGGAGTGCGCAGGACGCCGTAGAATGTGTGCGGGCCCCAGTGGGAATGCGCAGGACGGCGTAGAAAGTGTGCGGGCCCTCAATGGGAGTGCGCAGGACGATGTAGAAAATGTACGGGACACCATTGGGAGTGTGCAGGATGCCGTAGGAGGTGTGCGGTAACCCAGTGGGAGTGCGCAGGACGCTGTAGAAAGTGTGTGGGCCACCAATGGGAGTGCGCAGGACGCCGTAGAATGTGTGCGGGCCCCAGTGGGAATGCGCAGGACGCCGTCGAAAGCGTGCGGGCTCCCAATGGGAGTGCGCAGGACGATGTAGAAAATGTACGGGACACCATTGGGAGTGTGCAGGATGCCGTAGGAGGTGTGCGGTAACCCAGTGGGAGTGCGCAGGACGCCGTAGAAAGTGTGCGTGTCCCAGTGGGAGTGCGCAGGACGCCGTAGAAAATGTACGGGACCCCAGTGGGAATGTGTGGGACGCCGTAGAAAGTATGCGGGACCCCAGTGGGAATGCGCAGGACGTCGTAGAAAGAGTGCGGGCCCCCAATGGGAGTGCGCAGGACGCCGTAGAAAATGTTCGGGGCCCCAGTGGGAGTGCGCAGGACGCCGTAGAAGGTGTGCGGTAACCCAGTGAGCGTGCGCAGGACGCCGTAGAAAAAGTGCGGGCCCCAGGTGTGACTGCGCAGGACGCCGTAGAAAGTGTGCGGGCCCCCAATGGGAGTGCGCAGGACGCCGTAGAAGGTGTGCGGTAACCCAGTGGGAGTGCGCAGGACGCCGTAGAAAGTGTGCGGGCCCCCAGTGGGAATGCGCAGGACGACGTAGAAAATGTACGGGACCCCAGTGGGAGTGTGCAGGACGCCGTAGAAGGTGTGCGGTAACCCAGTGGGAGTGCGCAACACGCCGTAGAAAGTGTGCGGGCTCCCAGTGGGAGTGCGCAGGACGCCGTAGAAAGTGTGCGGGACACCAGTGGGAGTGAGCAGGATGCCATAGAAGGTGGGCGGTAACCCAGTGGGAGTGCGCAGGACGCCGTAGAAAGGGTGCGGGCCCCCAGTGGGAGTGCGCAGGACGCCGTAGAAAATGTGCGGGACCCCAGTGGGAGTGTGCAGGACGCCGTAGAAGGTGTGCGGTAACCCAGTGGGAGTGCGCAGGACGCCGTAGAAAGCGTGCGGGCTCCCAATGGGAGGGCGCAGGACGCCGTAGAAAGTGTGCGGGACCCCAGTGGGAGTGTGCAGGACGCCGTAGGTGGTGTGCGGTAACCCAGTGGGAGTGCGCAGGACGCCGTAGAAAGTGTGCGGGACCACAGTGGGAATGCGCGGGAGGATATAGAAAATGTACGGGACCCCAGTGGGAGTGTGCAGGACGCCGTAGAAGGTGTGCGGTAACCCAGTGGGAGTGCGCAGGACGCCGTAGAAAGTGTGCGGGCCCCCAATGGGAGTGCGCAGGACGCCGTATAAAGTGTGCGGGCCCCAGTGGGAATGCGCAGGACGCCGTAGAAAGCGTGCGTGCGGGCTCCCAATGGGAGTGCGCAGGACGATGTAGAAAATGTACGGGACCCCAGTGGGAGTGTGCAGGACGCCGTAGGTGGTGTGCGGTAACCCAGTGGGAGTGCGCAGGACGCCGTAGAATGTGTGCGGGCCCCCAGTGGGAATGTGCAGGACGCCGTAGAAAGTGTGCGGGCCCCCAGTGGGAATGCGCAGGACGCCGTAGAAAGTGTGCGGGCCCTCAATGGGAGTGCGCAGGACGATGTAGAAAATGTACAGGACCCCAGTGGGAGTGTGCAGGATGCCGTAGAAGGAGTGCGGTAACCCAGTGGGAGTGCGAAGGACGCCGTCGAAAGCGTGTCTGCTCCCAATGGGAGTGCCCAGGACGCCGTAGAAAGTGTGCGGGCCCCCAGTGGGAATGCGCAGGACGCCGTAGAAGGTGTGCGGTAACCCAGTGGGAGTGCGCAGGACGCCGTAGAAAGTGTGCGGGCCCCCAATGGGAGTGCGCAGGACGATGTAGAAAATGTACGGGACCCCATTGGGAGTGTGCAGGATGCCGTAGAAGGTGTGCGGTAACCCAGTGGGAGTGCGCAGGACGCCGTAGAAAGTGTGTGGGCCACCAATGGGAAAGCGCAGGACGCCGTAGAAAGTGTGCGGGCCCTCAATGGGAGTGCGTAGGACGCCGTAGAAGGTGTGCGGTAACCCAGTGAGAGTGCGCAGGACGCCGTAGAAAGTGTGCGGGCTCCCAATGGGAGTGCGCAGGACGATGTAGAAAATGTACGGGACCCCAGTGGGAGTGTGCAGGATGCCGTAGAAGGTGTGCGGTAACCCAGTGGGAGTGCGAAGGACGCCGTCGAAAGCGTGCGGGCTCCCAATGGGAGTGCGCAGGACGATGTAGAAAATGTACAGGACCCCAGTGGGAGTGTGCAGGATGCCGTAGAAGGTGTGCGGTAACCCAGTGGGAGTGCGAAGGACGCCGTAGAAAGTGTGCGTGCCCCTAGTGGGAATGCGCAGGACGCCGTAGAAAGTGTGCGGAACCCCAGTGGGAGTGTGCAGGACGCCGTAGAAGGTGTGCGGTAACCCAGTGGGAGTGCGCAGGCCGCCGTAGAAAGTGTGCGCGACCCCAGTGGGGGTGCGCAGGACGCCGTAGAAAATGTGCGGGACCACAGTGGGAGTGTGCAGGACGCCGTAGGTGTGCGGTAACCCAGTGAGAGTGTGCAGGACGCCGTCGAAAGTGTGCGGGCCCCCAATGGGAGTGTGCAGGACGCCGTAGAAAGTGTGCGGGCCCCCAGTGGGAATGCGCAGGACGCCGTAGAAAGTGTGCGGGCTCCCAGTGGGAGTGCGCAGGACGCCGTAGAAAATGTGCGGGACCCCAGTGGGAGTGTGCAGGACGCCGTAGAAGGTGTTCGGTAACCCAGTGGGAGTGCGCAGGACGCCGTAGAAAGTGTGCGGGACCACAGTGGGAATGCGCAGGACGCCGTAGAAAGTATGCGGGACCCCAGTGGGAATGCGCAGGACGTCGTAGAAAGAGTGCGGGCCCCCAATGGGAGTGCGCAGGACGCCGTAGAAAATGATCGGGGCCCCAGTGGGAGTGCGCAGGACGCCGTAGAAGGTGTGCGGGGCCCCAGTGGGAGTGCGCAGGACGCCGTAGAAGGTGTGCGGGTTCCAGTGGGAATGCACAGGACGCCGTATAAAGTGTGCGGGATCACAGTGGGAATGCGCAGGACGCCTTAGAAGGTGAGCGGTAACCCAGTGAGTGCGCAGGATGCCGTAGAAAGTGTGCGGGCCCCCAATGGGAGGGCGCAGGACGCCGTAGAAAATGTGCGGGACCCCAGTGGAGTGTGCAGGACGCCGTAGAAGGTGTGCGGTAACCCAGTGGGAGTGCGCAGGACGCCGTAGAAAGTGTGCGAGCCCTCAGTGGGAATGCGCAGGACGTCGTAGAAAGTGTGCACGACCATAGTGGGAGTGCGCAGGACGCCGTAGAAAGTGTGCGGTACCCCCGTGGGAGTGCGCAGGACGCCGTAGAAAAAATGCGGGTTTCCATGGGAATGCGCAGGACGCTGTAGAAATTGTGCGGGACCCCAGTGGGTGTGTGCAGGACGCCGCAGAAGGTGTGCGGTACCCCAGTGGGAGTGCGCAGGACGCCGTAGAAATTGTACGGGATCCCAGTGAGAGTGCGCGGGACGCCGTAGAAAGTGTGCGGGACCCCAGTGGGAGTGGGCAGGACGCCGTAGAAGGTGTGCGGTAACCCAGTGAGAGTGCGCAGGACGCCGTAGAAAGTGTGCGGGCTCCCAATGGGAGTGCGCAGGACGCCGTAGAAAATGTACGTGACCCCAGTGGGAGTGTGCAGGACGCCGTAGAAGGTGTGCGGTAACCCAGTGGGAGTGCGCAGGACGCCGTAGAAAGTGTGCGGGACCCCAGTGGGAATGCGCAGGACGCCGTCGAAAGTGTGCGGGACCCAAGTGGGAGTGTGCAGGACGCCGTAGAAGGTGTGCGGTAATCCAGTGGGAGTGCGCAGGACGCCGTAGAAAGCGTGCGGGCTCCCAACGGGAGTGCGCAGGACGCCGTAGAAAATGTACGGGAAACCAGTGGGAGTGTGCAGGACGCCGTAGAAGGTGTGCGGTAACCCAGTGGGAGTGCGCAGGACGCCGTAGAAAGTGTGCGGGCCCCCAATGGGAGTGCGCAGGACGCCGTAGAAAGTGTGCGGGCCCCAGTGGAAATGCGCAGGACGCCGTAGAAAGTCTGCGGGCCCCCAATGGGAGTGCGCAGGACGCCGTAAAGTGTGCGGGGCCCCAGTGGGAATGCGCAGGACGCCGTAGAAGGTGTGCGGTAACCCAGTGGGAGTGCGCAGGACGCCGTAGAAAGTGTGCGGGCCCCCAATGGGAGTGCGCAGGACGCCGTAGAAAGTGTGCGGGACCCCAGTGGGAGTGCGCTGGACGCCGTAGAAGGTGTGCGGTAACCCAGTGGGAGTGCGCAGGACGCCGTAGAAAGTGTGCGGGCCCCCAATGGGAGTGCGCAGGACGCCGTAGAAAGTGTACGGGCCCCCAGTGGGGGTGTGCAGGACGCCGTAGAAGGTGTGCGGTAACCCAGTGGGAGTGCGCAGGACGCCGTAGAAAGTGTGTGGGCCACCAATGGGAAAGCGCAGGACGCCGTAGAAAGTGTGCGGGCCCTCAATGGGAGTGCGTAGGACGCCGTAGAAGGTGTGCGGTAACCCAGTGGGTGTGCGAAGGACGCCGTGGAAAGCGTGCGGGCTCCCAATGGGAGTGCGCAGGACGATGTAGAAAATGTACGGGACCCCAGTGGGAGTGTGCAGGATGCCGTAGAAGGTGTGCGGTAACCCAGTGGGAGTGCGAAGGACGCCGTGGAAAGTGCGCGGGCCCCTCAATGGGAGTGCGCAGGATGCCGTGGAAAATGTACGGGACCCCAATGGGAGTGCGCAGGACGCCGCAGAAAGTGTGCAGTACCCCAGTGGGAGTTCGCCGGACGCCGTGGAAAATGTGCGGGCTCCCCAATGGGAGTGCGCAGGATGCCGCAGAAAATGTGCGGGACCATAGTGGGAATGCGCAGGACGCCGCAGAAAGTGTGCGGTACCCCAGTGGGAGTGCGCAGGACGCCGTGGAAAATGTGCGGGCTCCCAGTGGGAGTGCGCAGGACGCCATAGAAAGTGTGCAAAGTGCGCAGGACGCCGTAGAAGGTGTGCGGTAACCCAGTGAGAGTGCGCAGGACGATGTAGAAAGTGTGCGGGCTCCGAATGGGAGTGCGCAGGACGATGTAGTAAATGTACGGGACCCCAGTGGGAGTGTGCAGGACGCCGTAGAAGGCGTGCGGTGACTCGGTGGGACTGCCCAGGACGCCGTAGAAAGCGTGCGACACCCCACTGGAAGTGCGCATGAAGCCGCGAAACGTGTACGGGGTCTCAGTAGGGAAGCGAGGGTCGTTTTTTATGGTTGCGGGTCACAATTTTTTGGAGTTATGGTTCTCAGACAACACGGATTCGTACCAATTTCATTATTTACGGAAGGCGAAAGCTGTCATAAGAGGTTTCGCCTCTCCAAAATGGGAATCGCTAAACAAAAATCAGGTCAAAAAGGGAACCTTTGGGAAAAATATATGAAATTTCTAAAAGCTTGGCTTCCTGGCAAAAGTAATGATTTGGCAATGTTATAATTTCAAGAAATCAAAAAGTTGAAAAAATTTCTAAAAAACGTCTTGAAATATCTTAAAAAATGATTTGGCACAAACTAACCAGAAGTAATGAAAAACTGGGAAATGTAGTGAAATGATTAACATCGGATTTGGCGGTCAGTCGTAGGCCAACTTTTTATAAGTAGTGAGAGACGTGGCTTAGGATTTTACAAGCTTCTCCGTTAAATTTATCAAAGCTAAATCAAGCGCGCAACGGAAACCTTAAAACATTTCATTGAAGCTGTAATACGGAAATCAGGGTGGGTCAAGCTATGTAAACGTAACGCTCAAATCCGATGCGCGCTTGATTTAGCTTTGATAAGTTTAACGGAGAAGCTTATAAAATCCTAAACTTCGTCTCTCACTAATAAAAAGTTGGCCTATGACTGACCGCCAAATTCGATGTTAATCATTTCACTACATTTCCCAGTTTTTCATTACTTCTGGTTAGTTTGTGGCAAATCATTTTTAAAGATATTTTAAGACGTTTTTTTTTTTAAATTTTCAACTTTTTGATTTCTTGAAATTATAACATTGCCAAATCATTACTTTTGCCGGGAAGCTAAACTTTTAGAAATTTCATATATATATATATATATATATATATATATATATATATATATATATATATATATATATATATATATATATATATATATATATATATATATATATATATATATATATATATATATATATATATATATATATATATATATATGATTGCTCAATGCTCTGCGAGCAGATGGAGTCCCGGAAAAGTATGTTCAGTTAATCGAGGACATGAACAAAGGAACAACAGCAGCAGTTCGTACACCTGTCGGATTTACGTCAGCTTTCGAGGGTGAAAACAGGAGTAAGGCAAGAGGCCGTTGCAGGACCTTTTCTTTCAACTTCGCCGTTGATGACATCATGCGTAGAGTTGCAGAACAGTTTCCTGCGGATGTGATCCTAACACCATCAGGACGCTCCCTTGTCGACCTGGAGTACGGGGACGACATTGTGTTATTCGCTGAAAACAACGCAAAACTGCAAAGGATTGTGAACCTCGTTTCGAAGTATGCCGCAGCCTATGGACTTCGTCTTCGTCCCGACAAATGCAAGCAGATGTGGGTCTCTCAGAGGCCTTCAACTGGAGTTTGTGTGGACGGACAACGTATCGAACTGGTGGACGATTTCTGTTATTTGGGCTGTTTGCTGAAGAACGATGGTAGTTATGCAGCGGATATTCGACAACGATGTGCGAAAGCTACGTCTGCATTCAATTCCCCTAACCAAGTGTTTGTGGTCTACCACCATCGCGAAGGAAGTCAAGTTGCGCGTCTACCTATCCGCTATTCGCCCTATCATGATGTACGGATCGGAGACGTGGGCAGCACCGAAAACGCGGATGGAAAGGTTGGATTGCACGGAGAGGAAGCTTTTAGGCGTTTGCTTGATATTTCTGGCCGCGTGTATGCCATAACGAAGACCTTTACTGGGAAATCGACGCAGTACATCAACGCTTGACACGAGGGAGGTGCCAGCATCTCCTAACGCCATCTCAAGCAGCAATGGAAAGTCGACTTCGACTGCTCGGGCATATACTAAGAAGAACGCCGGATCGTCTCGTACAACACGCTTTAAAAATGCTTCCAAATCCTGTCTGGAAACGGCCACCTGGGCGTAGGCGAAAGTTCTGGACGGATGTGGTTAAAGAGGATTTAAAGTCACTCGGCATCGAAAGACAGTTCAGGCGCGATGTTTCGTTTCGCAGGAAATGGAATAGTGACAGCTGGATGGAATGTGTTCAAATTGTGGCTGAAGACCGTGAAAAATGGACACGGCTGACTACTAGGACGGCACACCTCGGTGAAGATGTGGAATGACCGCGTCAGGCGAAAGCCAACCGATTAAGTCAAGTCATATATATATATATATATATATATATATATATATATATATATATATATATATATATATATATATATATATATATATATATATATATATATATATATATATATATATATATATATATATATATATATATATATATATATATATATATATATATATATATATATATATATATAGTAGGAAAATTCTAAGTGATCACAAGGCCTAGGCAAAACCAAACTTCTCCAGCCACTTCGCGGCTGGAGCGACTCTGAAAGCGTTTGAAGGCAGCGTTCACGATGATCACCTTAGGTGACTTTCCACAGTAGAATGATTGGCGAGAAGGATTACAGGCTCCCAGTGCCGAAAGAACGGTAGAAAACGAGTCAGGAGTGGCAAAATAACGGCTGCAAACAAGCGTTTTGATGTACCAGAACCGCCCCGTGCTCAAGATCCGCCCCCTCAAAATGAACAAATGAATACTCAGATTACAAGAATAATCAATTCAATGAAGTGCTGATAAGTGGGCTGATCGCTTCATTGCATTGATAGGTATCATCCTTCATAGCGGTCAATTCCTCCACGCTCAAAAATCAACGTAAACAAGGAAGGGCCAATTTTGTCTTGAAAACGCGTCTTTCGTGCCCTTTTCAAGCATATACATATACAGGGCACCAGACCTTCGTAAACCGTGGAGCGAAATTCATCGTGAGCACTGCCTTTAAAACATGTTCCAGAATTCTTTTGAAATTCTCCCAGGAGGATTATAGGGGGCGCTGGTCACCAATTTCAGGTGTATTTGTCGATTTTGCAGAGTTCCCGGCTTAATTCGGACAAAGCTTCCCAACTGGGAAAATTTTTGAGGGCAAAATGCGTCTTTCGAAATTTCCGGATTTCTCCGAAGATGTGACTCAAAATAATTCTCTGGGGGTTGTTTGGGGGAGCTTGAAGGCAGCATACACGCTCGCAAACACTGTTGAGATACCAGCATAAATAGGACCGCCTGGCCCCTACAATGTCGTCAACGGCGTTTAAAGCGCCGAAAACCATCCAGGTTGACAGAATTCGAGCATTCCCGTCTCGAAAGCCTGTGGAGCCCCACCCCTACGAATAATAGAATGAAGAGTGGAGCATGTGAAAGCATTTGATAGCTTAGAGTGATAGCACAATCAAATGGGAGCCTAAGGAGGAGAAACGGCTTGATTGACCTGAATATAACATGTCTGTTTACTGATGAAATGCTCCATTTTATAAGCCAGCCGGAGTAGAGGAGCTTTCTTGAAAGTGGATGGGAATTAATCGGTATGTAAACAAGTTATTATCAGGGAAATCGAGCTGTTTCTCTCGTAGACTCTCATTTGATAGTGCTATCGCTCTAAATTATCAAATGCTTCCACATGCCTCACTCTTCATTCTGTTATTCGTAGGGGTGGGGTTCCACAGGCATTCGAGACGGGAATGCTCAAATTCTGTCAACCTGGATGGTTTTCGGACATGGTAAGGGTCAGCCAGGCGGTCCTATTTATGCTGTTATCTCAACCATGCTTGTGAGCGTGTATGCTGCCTTTAATACGAATCGGAGATTCGTTCATCGATTTTGACAGATGACGGTAGACTACCGTGGGTGTAAGGTTCAGTCTCAAACTTTGCTCAGATTTTCTCTGCAAGGGATATTCGGTGTGGGGAAAACGAATTTGGCGTACATTCGTCGATTCCCGAAATATTAAAGGCATCGTTCACGATGGATTTCGTTTTCGAGTTTTCCATGTATAATGAGAGCTATAGTTCCCTATATAACAGCAACGTTGAAAAAACCGCAAAAAAATCACCGAAAACCCTTTTTTCAGACCGAAATTATCTCAATCGAAGGAAGAGTCGATCGCTAGAGATCGCTGTTTTGACCAACGATCTCACGATCAAATAAACTTTTTCCTTCTTTCAAGTGATTTGTGGAGAAGAAAGGGTTAATCGATGTGTGCAGAAAAGTCGTTCTTCACGTAATCGTATAATATATTTCATCAATTTCCCCTCAGTTGTACAGTATCAATTGTTGATCAGTTACTTATATGATGGCTGACAGCAAATTGTGCCAGATGACTGACGGAGGGCCGGCCTCTTTTGACGGAATTTGAGACATTCGACCACATTTATCTTCACAATAACGCATTTTTCAAGCGGACCAACTCTCTCTACGTTCTCGGCGGGCCCAGAAAATCATTCTAACTAAAAAAACGGCGAGTGGTTTCCAGCGCGTACGATACCTTTAATGTTGGTTCCACCCTATAAATGGCATTGTACACACTGTAACCTATAGTAAACCTCAGAAACGCGACGAACGAATCCCAGATTCGCTTTCAGCACCCTAAATAACCGCATGATGAAACTTTAAACTCAATTCTGATTTTCTTTCTCAACATCCCAAAATTATCCTGATAGACCAACCCGCAGAACGAAGATCGTTGGAACAGTGAGGCCATTGTTATATCAAAACTTTGCAACCCCGACAGGTGTGGTCAACTGTGACGAATCGTGCCGGGACCAGGACCACACAGTAGAAAAATGCTATCGCAAGGAAGGTTTGCAGCAGATGTCGCGGTCACTGGCTTGAATGTGGATGTTATGCTTGAAACGTGAGAACCGTGCGGTAATCGGTCGCTATCGCAGTGCAGTGCGATGCGGCGGATGCCACCGGCAGCGACCCAGCCAAATCCAGTATTTTGCCTGCTGTTTCTTGGCCCTGAGCGACAGTGAAGGTTGGCTCTCAGCGACGTCGCAGTGTTCTGCGACCGCGACAGGCCTGTCTCGGGGAATAACAATGGCCTAGGGAGAAATAATTGCGCTCAATCAGTTCTTTTGTGGTTTCGAATTATCGCTTTTCTAGAAGGAAAGAGTATGGATGGCCGAAACACTTGTGCCACGGAGACTTAATTTTTGAATGCCACACGTGTGAGTTTCGTGCGCTCTCTCCCGCCAACCGCATCAACTTCGTTCGTAGTTGTGCAACTTCTTTTACACTTCATTGTAGCTCTGGGCATCTCTGGTATTCTCTCGACTTCACTTATCACCAGCGATAAGCGGTCGCTTTTTGAAAGAGGCCCAGCGCTTTGCTGCTGGCGATAATAGAAAATGGGAGCTCACTAGAGACTCCACAGAGTTTGTGTGGGTGAGAGTCGCTCGGATCATTAGAACAACCGACGAAAGCCTTCATGTATGAATGACAAAGAAACAACAATATGAATTATCGTGAAGACCTCAACAATCCAGGGTTCTGGGTGAGGAACACAAATTTTTGAAGACATGGAGATGAATCACATTTTAGTACAATCTCGGGAATCTAAGTCATCCATTTATAATTTGGGAATATGGCGTGCAGCGTGGCGTTCATGACGGCCCTCAAAAAGACGACCGTTCCAACGAATATTCCAACATTGATTATTAATAGCATTGTAGTCGATGCTCCTAAACACTGAATCTTTCTCGAAGGTACACAAAATACGAACAAGCATACAGGGTGCGCATTAAATATGGTGACAAGGTTTCAAATCTCATCGCGTCGGCATATGTACATGCCTAATCGGCTTCTGTGGTCTGTTCTTCCCCATGAACCTCTCTCCAAACGTACAAAATTTTGTGAAATCGCTTATGAAATCAATTTTGTGAAATCGCTTATGAAGTCAATGGTGGGCAAACGTCTGAGGGGTCCTCAATTTGTAAGAAGGAAATCGACTCGTAGTCATCTTGGATAATCTTTCCTACCATACGAGCCCTAGAGAACTACCCTGAGGGAATCGTTTCGAAGCAGAAGGTATCTGCTTGAATCCGTATCATATCTGAAGTCTTGGACCCTCTATCAAAAGAAGGTGAGGGCAAGTTGCTGAATTCCATACGTGAGCCCTGTAAATCTCACCGCACCCACCTTTTCCTTATTTTTTGCATTCCATAGAGGCATACAGGCGGCTTACTTCGTTATCGAGTGCGAAAACATATACGTCATCGAGTTTTGTACTTCTTACTGATTTTCAAGAAATAATCGATAATCGATCTACTTTATCGATTTTTGAGAAAATTTCGTAATATGGGTACAGTTCGATAGAAAACTTCCAGGGGCACTTACACTCCAAGTTGGAGGACTGTACGTCGCCAGGAAGACGAAAAAAGTGGCGAGAATCTAGCTGTCTCGAACGCTGACCCGGGCCAAAAATGGATTTTGGCAATGCCCCTCGCGTTCTTTTAACGGCAGGTCTATGAACTTCAGCTGTGATACGTTCTCGAATAGACACCCTCTGCTTCAAAATGACACCACTGGATCAGTTCTCCACGGTCACATGGGTGAACGAGCAACAATAACCGAAGCCGACTCAATGACGAGTTCTACTGTGAAAAATCGGGGACCCTTCAGGCTTTCGCTCACCATTTCTTTCAAAAACCATTTTGCGCTCCGAAACTTTGTGCAGTTGGAGAGAGAGGTTTGATGAAAAGAACAGACCACAGAAGCCGATTAGGCACGCCTTGATGCCGACGTGATGAGACTTGAAACCTAGTCACAATATTTAAAGACACAGTCCAAGCTCGTGGGTAAAATTTGATATTATGCTCATGCCGCTGTGTGTAGCAACCCTGCCAAACGCGAAATCTCAACTTTTCAAAATAGGCGAGAAAAATCGAGTACCCGTTCTCTCCGCCCCCCCCCCCTAAATCAGCACCCATTCGCTCAGCCCACTTCAGAGCTTTCGAGCTCAGTATGGACGAGACACGCCATGGATTTTGATAAGAATCTATGTTTTTCCATTTTTTTATCGGTAAGTCTTTATAATGTAGTCTGCTCCAGTGCTATGATTACGAATGACAAGGAAAACAAGCCCGATACAACTAGTCCACGGAAACCCTCCAAAAATCCGTCCTCGTGTCAAAACTTTTGAGGGGTCGTAACTCCGTTCACAGTGGGTTTTGAGCGATTTCGAAGAGACCGTTGTGATCAGCGCGAAGTTCTTTTCAAAACAAGCTGTAAAACTTCAAAGCGATTCTGAGGTTGGACTGTGCCTTTAAAGACTTTACTTACGAAAGACCCTGTAGACTTTACTTGCAAGAGAATGGAATGATTATTGATCAGTCGAATATGTTTCATCTGGAGCTCGGAATGTTCGTATTTGAGAGTGCTCAATTTCCTCGCTTGGGATGTTCGGCTCTTCAATTATTGGGTTGAGCAACGATTTGCCTTTTGCTCGGAATTTTTCCTCGTTATTCACTGTTTTGTTTTTCACCGTGTAGAAGAGCATTATAAGCACACTTCTTCCTCTGTCTAATGTTCGTTGACGCTTCGCGTAAGCGTAAAGGTCAGTCACTTTCGAATTCCACATTTAAATCTGGTGGCAAGTTACCGAAAATTGTAAAATGTTCATATTCAGCCTTATCAAAACACAAATTGGGGTGCGCGCGAAGCGCGCACCAGGATTTGGCTTTAATCTCCTCCCGCGCGGATGCTCTACAATGAGATCACCTATTAATACCGTCACCAGAGGTATGAACAAAACACCATTCGATGCGCTGCAAGAATATTCATATGTGCGCAAAACTTCATTCTAACTGGTCTCCGCTTTCTACGGTTATTAAATCTCAAAGTGCGCAGAAACGTTCTCCATCTCCGCCTCCGCCTCACTAATTCCATTTTTCTGGGAAGGCGTGGACAAAACTGCTTGAAAATTTGTGACTAGAGATAATCGGCCACGGGAAGGCCGGAAATAAAAGGCAGAACTCACCATAATGACTTCTGGGCCCTTAATGAGCGGCTCAAACTCAGAAATCGGCCTCTCAAGAATAGTTTATAAAAATGACGGGTTTGTACGTTATCAGTCTTTGTTTTCTTAGAGACTTCATATAAGGACCTTGTTCTCTAGGGTGGTGTACTCTGAACGTCCGGATCGGAAGAGGACGCTGTACAGGAGGAATGTTTTTGAGCGCGGCGCGTGTTCGCACCATGCGCACCATCGATAAGAAGGCGTCGCAGGGTGTGCTGTAGTGTCGGTTACCTATGAGACCGCAATAGGAGTATGCAGGACGTCATGGAATGTATGCAGGACCCCAGTAGGAGTGTGCACGACATCATGGAACGTGTGCAGGACCCCAGTAGATATGAGCAGGACGTCATGGAGTGTGTGCAGGATCTTAGTAGGAGTGTGCAGGACGTCGTGAAACGTATGCAGGACCCCAGTAGGGATGAGCAGGACGTCATGGAATGTGTGCAACACCTCAGTAGTAGTGAGCAAACGTCGTAGAATGTATGCAGCACCTCAGTAGGAGTGTGCGGGACATCATGGAACGCGAGCAGGACCCCAGTAGGGGTGTGCAGGACATCATAGAATGTGTGTAGGACCTTAGTAGGAGTGTTCAGGACAGCACAAAACGTGTGTAGGAGCCCAGTAGGGATGAGCAGCTCGTCATGGAGTGTGTGCAGGACCTCAGTAGGAGTGTGCAGGACGTCGTAGAATGTATGCAGGACCCCATTAGGAGTGTGCAGGACATCACGGAATGTGTGCAGGACCCCAGTAGGAGTGTGCAGGACATTGGAATGTGTGCAACACCTCAGTAGTAGTGAGCAGGACGTCGTATAATGTATGCAGCACCTCAGTAGGGGTGTGCAGAACATCATGGAACGCGAGCAGGATTTTAGTAGGAGTGTGCAGGACATCACGAAACGTTTGCAGGACCCCAGTGGGATGAGCAGGTCGTCATGGAGTGTGTGCAGGACCTCAGTAGGAGTGTGCAGGACGTCGTAGAATGTATGCAGGACCCCAGTAGGAGTGTACAGGACATCACGGAATGTGTGCAGGATCCCAGCACGGGTAAGCAGGACATCATGGAATGTGTGCAGGACCTCAGTAAGAGTGTGCAGGACGTCTTAGAATGTATGCTGGACCCCAGTAGGAGTGTGCAGGACATCACGGAATGTGTGCTGGACCTCAGTAGGAGTGAGCAGGACGTCGTAGAATGTATGCAGGACCCCGATATGGGTGTGCAGGACATCACGGAATGTGTGCAGGATCCCAGTAGGAGTGTGTAGGACGTCATGGAATGTGTGCTGGACCTCACTAGGAGTGTGCAGAACGTCAAGGGACGTGCGCATGACCTCAGTTTTAAGGCACTGTTCACGATTAGCTCCATCCTCGGATTTTTCATGACAAACGCTTCTCGTGGCTCTTGTCAGAAGCAGAACAGCGTCGAAGAAACGGGACGAAAAGCAACCCAGGAGCAGCAAAACGGCTTAGAAAAGTAGGCAAACACCGCTGCTTTGGGCCAGTCTCACCCCTTTCCGCCCGTCGACGTGAACAATGGAACACTCAAGATCGTGAGATGAGCAATGGTTTCCGATCAAAAGCCCTGTTCTTCCCTTCATTTTCAACTTCTCTCGTCACTCAGGTCAGACCGCATACATTGCTGCAAAAGACGGAAGTTACAAGCCTCGGTCAACTCGTCCACCATGCTTCCCTAGCTCAATTTTTGAGGGACCATAACTACGTTCCCAGAAGGGCTTGTACGATTTAAGAGACATCATTGAAATCAGAATGGGACCGTTTTCATGAGCACAAAACGGGAAAGCGATTTTTTTTTGTGAACACTGCCTTTAGTGTCCAGGACACCGTATGCAGGTCATGCCTCCGAATCAGACATGGGCCGGCGCAGACGAGCCACATCAGCAAGAACTGGTGGAGTTTGGCTAGAGCGAGACTGACGCTGGGTCTATCCTAGACAGAGTGGGGTCACTCAAGATTTACTCATAGAAATAATGAAAATCTCTGATAAAAGATGATTGACACTGCTATCAATCATTGTTTTTATAAGAGCTTCATAGAAATACTTCGACTGGTAGCCTTACCGATCGGTGGACCATTTCATTTCTGTTTTGAATGGCGGGTGCCCACCCCGCCGTCTAGGATAGTGCCCTGACCCTGTACAATTGGGTCATTTCAAAAATTACTTCTTCATTTACTCGACTTTAAATTCAAAAACTATATGCCTGTATCTTATCTGTACGAAGCCGCGTCGCAACTATTATCTTGCAATCTTAACAGCGGAGCGGTTGTTTCATCAATTCTACCGCTATGTTTTCTAAAAAAAACAACTTCACTTTCAGAGATTACGATATTGTAAAGCGGAAACCCTCGGAAAAAAATTTGGAATTTCTGATAGTTGGGCTCCGCAGAAAAGGTTAAGGATTTGGCATTGCTTCAAAATGTCGTTAAATTGTTTCATTAGATTTAGCTATCAAACTGATTTTCTAAATGTAGTGAGATTGCTGAATTGATTTGGCCCTTGTTGGTATATGCAGACAACATAATCATTAAAGGAGACCCAGCAAAGTTTTCGCTCAAAAGAGCTTTTCCGTGCACCAACTTCTTGAGGTAGATTAGTTTGTCAAAACGGTGTTGAATTACTTCCGTCTACCGGAAAGTTGCTGTCCGTATGGACTCTTTTAAAAGCAGTGTTCGCAATGAAAATCCCTTTTCTGTTTTTTGCCTATCTTGAAAACGGCCCCATGCTGATTCCAATGATGTCTCTGGAATCGTACAAGACCATCTGGGAACGGAGTTATGGTCCCTCAAAGATTGAGCTAAGGGAACATGGTGGACGAGTTGTCCGAGGCTTGTAACTTCCGTCTTTTGCAGCCGATCTATGCCAGCTGACCAGAGTAAAGAGAGAAGCTGAGAATGAAGAAAAGAACGGAGCTAATGATTGGAAATCATTGCTCGTCTCACGATATCTAGCATTCATTTGTTCACGTCGGTGGGCGTGTGTTGCGCTTTTGGGGGTTTGCCTTGCGCTCGAAATGGCAACTTCGAGCTTTTTTGGGGCTCTTGCTGGCTCGTTTTCATGCATTCTTTCGACGTCAACATTAGAGTCTGCCCCTCCACTACCCATTACTAGTGGAAACTGAAACACATTTTTTATCGTGAACACTGCCTTTAAAGGCACAGACCAAGCTCAGGGACGAAATCTGAGATTTCCACATTATTGGGAAGTTGACCAGCCCCTTAAACCACTTACCAAGTGCGAGCTCTCAATTCCTTCGAATAAGCGAGATATAAAAGGAAGCCACCCTGAGGGCCCACCTCGGGAAGCCACTTTGGCACGCCCCTTTTTCGATCTTTCGAGCTCAACAGTGGCGAGATGAGCGATGCTTTCCAAACAGTAGCCCCGTTCTTCCCTTTATTCTCAGCCTCTCTCTTCATTCAGGCCAGTTCGCATACAGCGGTTGCAAATGACGGGAGTTAGAAGCTTCGGACAACTCGTCCACCGTGCTTCTCAACTTAATTTTTGAGGGGCCATAACTCCGTTCCCAGGGGGTCTTGAACGAATCCAGAGACAACATTGGGATCAACGTGAGACTGTTTTTAAGATAGATTGAGAGACTGGAAACCGATTCTGAGGTTGGACTGTGCCTTTAAGCGGAGCAGCTAAGACACTCAACGGGTCAGACGGCAGATTTCAGTCGGGTCTAACCCCTTTCCGTTTTCAACCCCTCACTTCTTCGGACTGAGACGACGTGGGGGAATGTTTATATTGATGCTCCCCCTGTCTTCTCACTTGGGACTGCGTAGAGGAACAATGCCAAAGGGTCCCACCCGACAGAAATCTGGAGATGGACCCCGTTCGAGCTGGGGTCAGACCCGGTGAATGTCTGACAGGCTGCCGGGGATTTACAGCAGGGCGTGGGTAATGAACATGTGAGATCAAAAAGCAAAACATGAAAAGCCAGCCTTAGATCGTCGGTTGCTACCGGCATCACATTTATGACTCCTTTCGTCCCCCCTTCTCTTATGTCGTCTACATTCTACTCTTGCAATGACCTCCTGCACACTCCCACTAGGAAACTGCTTTTTTTCCATGACGTCCTGCGCTTTCCCATTGGGGCCCCTCCCACTTCCTACGACGTCGTGCACACTCCCACTGGTGTCCTGGTCACTTTCTATGACGTCTTGCACACTCCCATCGAGATCCTGCACACATTCTATGACGTCCTGAACAATCCCACTGGTGTTCTTCACACTTTCTATGACGTTCTGCACGCTCCCAGGGGCCCCGCTCACTTCCTATGACGTCCGCACTCTCCCACTGAGGTCCTGCACACTCCCCCTGGGGTCCTGCACACTTTTTTATGACATCCTGCACACCCCACTGGGGTACCGCACTCTCCCTATGACGTCCTGCACACTGCCACTGGGGTCCTGCACACTTTCAATGACGTCCTGCATCTTTCCTAAAACGTCCTGCACCTTCCCACTGAAGCCCTGCGCACCTTCCATGACGTCCTGCATGCTCATCAAAAGCGAGATTCTGTACGGCGTCCCGTAAAATATTACTGAAGACCTGTCGCCTTGATTAGAGCGTAGCCCTTCTAGCAATAGACTACTCATAGAAGTTTCCATGACCCGCGGCCTAAAGTGCGCCCCACGGACAAACTTGGTTGCCCCGGGGCAAGTAAGAGGTGACTCGGGCTGATTTTTTGATAATCGGTATTTGCCCTACCCACCTAAATGTTGTTACCATTTCATACAAGTTTTGATCGGCCATTACTAAGATCCGCGGGACACATGCACACCCCTACACACACACACACACACACACACACACACACACACACACACACACACACACACACACACACACACACACACACACACACACACACACACACACACACACACACACACACACACACCCACACACACACACACACACACACACACACACACACACACACACACACACACACATCGGGACATAACTGGTTTAAGTATGAGGATGTAGTGAAATTGATGTAAATGGATTTGGCAGGCGCTCTATGAATTATCGGAGTCAAATCACTCGTCAGAAGGGGTTTTGCTTGGAGCGTATATTGAATCAAATGAGAACAAGATTAAGTCTAGCAACAAAAACGTTTCCGTACAATGTGAACCGTGAAAGAGTTGAGGACACGAAGACATTGAATTATTATTATTATTATCATTATTATTATTATTATTATTATTATTATTATTATTATTATTATTATTATTATTATTATTATTATTATTATTATTATTATTATTATTATTATTATTATTATTATTATTATTATTATTATTATTATTATTACTATTATTATTACTATTATTATACGATGCTTCAAGACACCGAATGTTTTTAAATTAGCAGTGAGGCTCACCGTGCAAATTGAACAAGGCAGGAAGCGAAGAATCGCATGTTTTGTGACGAAAGGAGGCGACAGAATGCTAGTTCTTGACACCAACGCTCTGAGCAAGTTAGGATTCAACCTGAGAGGGTTGGCGAAAGCGTCGCACTCTATCCACAGAGGTGAAACCGCTGTTGCAACTAAGAACATTCGCAAGCCGGAACAAGAACAGAAAGTATCAGTTGCGCGGTGTCCTGGTTCAAAAGTAGTGTACAGTCGAGCGACTACTGTGGTCCAAGCTCCTGTCACAAACACTTTTGCAGGCGCAAAGGTCTCTGAAGAACGGGAGGACGATGTGCTCAGCGAACCAGCACATACTGTGTCGACAGAAGGCCGAGCAAGAGTTGATCCGCGCAGAAGGTACGTGCTCGCAAAGAACAAGCAGTGGCGCACAGTGAACTGTTGCGCAGCGATGGAACTTGAGCGAACGGCCGATGTGTCCCTTTGTGATACCCAGGCTGATGGTTGTCAGAGAGAGAGACCATGCAGAACGATCATGTCACAGTGGAATCAAGGGAGCAACTCAGATCTGCTCCGACCTGACAAATCGAAACAAGGCTGCCGGGAAGGCAGAGTAGGAAGTATGTGGAAGCAGCGATCGGAAGAGTCACAAACTGGTCGAGACTATCTGAATGCAAGTGGGCAAAAGCGACATAATCGAAGGGATGCTGACGCTGGTGTGAGCTGTAGCCGCAGACGAAATGGTATGGACTATGGTACTGCCTGCGAAAGAACTTGTGATACCGTGGAGATTGTAGAGTCAGGGACGACTCTTTTCCGAGGGGGTGCATGTTAAATCATGTAGGTTCTAGTGTGCTGGAATGCTGCTAATGTAGAGCAAAATGCCTCCGTAGTCTTCATTACTAAAGCTACTGTTTGTTAACATTCACAATGTAGGCGGTTATCTTTGTTAATACTTCGTCCATGTCCCTCTTAGCCCATTTCCTTGCTTTCGTTCGGTTAGTTGTTAGTTTGTCGATCAATCGGCGCAGAGGCAGGGACGCGAGGAAATCACTCTCGCCTCCCTCGCCACTCTATGCCTGTCGCTGTGCTGTCTCGTCGCAGCGCATGCTGCTATCGAATGGCCCCGCCCTCACCCTTCTTAAGGCGAGGCGTTCCGTTGTATAGGATTCATTGTCATAATGGTCGGTTTGGAGAGACTGCTCTCCCAATAAACATCTAAAACCACCAGTCGACGTGATTATTACTATTATTATTATTATTAATATATTATTCTTTTTATTACTATCATTATTATCAATATTAATATTAATATTATTATTATTATTATTATTATTATTATTATTATTTATATTATTATTATTATTATTATTATTATTGGGGGTGTGTATAAAAGTCTGTTGGTACCTGCTCGTCGGTGCCCCTGCTTCTACTAAACCCAGTAGACCTTTGAGTGTACACAGGGAACGTTCCAGCGATATAGCGTGCACAACTATATCGCGAAAGTATCCCGCACATTGCATAAAGGTGTCGCCGTCCGGGAACACCAAGGCCTCTGGTCCATAACACCTTAGGATCCGTACCTAGGGAGTTCATGGAGTCTTTGGTCACAAGCCACAGTTTCGCCACCCTGAACTGTCGATCGCTGTCGAGTGATATCCAAAAAACTGCGCTATCCAGACTTCTGAGCTACTTCCATGCACCGTTTGCTGCTTTGCAGGATACTCGCCTCAAGGATAGACCCGTCATCAACGTCGGAGAGGACGCCATCTACTGCGGTGACGCTGATGATAGGAGAGTGGGAGGCTGTGCGATAGCTGTAAGGAAGGACTACAATGGTATGGTCAATGAGTTCGGCTCAACGTCGTGCCGGAATGCATTCGTACGACTGCGGGATCACAGAGGATTCAATCTGTGGATAGTGAGTGCTCACGCCCACTGAAACCGCCGAAGACAATTCGAAGGATGCGTTTTATGAGGATCTAAATACGTTGCTGGCCAGGATACCTTGTCAGCACGTGGGGGTTGACGCAAATGCGAAGATGGGACTTGATCAGGAAACCGAAGTACTCGGTAAATGGTTCTACCCAAGGGAGCAAACATCGGACAATGGCTACCGCCTTGTCGACTTTTGTAAACGCAGTGGTCTGATTATTGCATCGACATTCAAGAGGAATCATCGCCGCCATCAGCTTACGTGGCAGGGACCAACCCAGCTATCTCCAGAAGAGCAGCGGAAGCGGAAGATGACAACTTTGAAACTACAGCTTGACTATGTCCTGGCGAGGAATATTCCAGTATCAGACATTCGAAGATCTAAAGCTGTGTGGGATCTCGCATTCGATTCGGATCACCGTCCTGTTCTGTTGAACTTCACTGCGAGGATTCATAAGAGGAAGCGGGGGGCTCAGCCTCTCCAGAGGATTGACATGACAAGTCTCAGAGATGAAGAGTGTAGAAGGAATTTTCGACAACGCGTTGCTATTCACATCGAAGTACGGACTAAGAAGAAACTTTGCGACGCGCATTCTTTTGTCAAGTGCATCCAGGACGCTTCGAAAGAGGCACTTCCGGTTGTACAGCCTAAGAAGAAGTTCGCCTACGTCTAAGAAGAAACAACATCTACCTACAACAGAGTATGTGCTCTCCGAACTACAGGAAACTTCGTGGAGGAGAAGCGTCTGAGGAGGAAGTTGCGTCCGCAGCTTCAAAGTGACCGCGAGCGAGATTGGACGTGTGAAGCTAACGAGTTTGAGAAGGCTTAGGAGGAGAAGAATTCGAGGAAAGCCTACACGTTGGTGCGACAGTACAGCGGGAAGATGAAGAGATGTTCTCATGTCTTGAACACTACCAATGGAGTTAAAGTTGGTGATGCGACGCTGCCAATATGGAAGGATTACTTCAGTTCACTACTGAATCGTCCAGCGCCATCAGTACCTGAGCTCCCGCATGTTCAGAGAGCACATTACGATGTCAGTGAGGAACCGCCGACTGAGTCTGAAGTTTTGGATTTTGTCCGGAAAATGAAGAATGGAAAGGCTGGTGGAGATGACAACATCACTGCTGAAATCCTGAAAGCTCTTCCTCCGTCTGGGATTCGTTAAATGACCAACACCATCCGTGCTATATGGATGAGCGAAAAGATACCCGATTCGTGGAGACATGCGATCATCGTACCTCTTCACAAGCAGCTATTCGTCACGGATCCTAAGAACTACAGAGGAATCTCTTTACTTCGTGTCATGTACAAGGTTTTAGAATGTATCATTCTCGAGCAACTAATCAAACATCGTGAAAGAACGACCAGAGATGAGCAAGCAGGTTTTCGACCTGGAAGATCGAACATCGACCAAGTGTTCGTCGTGAGAAGAGTAATTTAGTCGTGGCAGCGGTATTCGAAGCCATCACAGCTTGCTTTTTTGGACTTTGAAGCCGCGTTCGACTCCCCTCATCGTGATCGATTGCTCAATGCTCTGCGAGCAGATGGAGTCCCGGAAAAGTATGTTCGGTTAATCGAGGACATGAACAAAGGAACAACAGCAGCAGTTGGTACACCTGTCGGATTTACGTCAGCTTTCGAGGTAAAAACAGGAGTAAGGCAAGGAGCCGTTGCAGGACCTTTTCTTTTCAACTTTGCCGTTGATGACATCATGCGTAGAGTTGCAGAACACTCTCCCGCGGACGTGATCCTAACACCATCAGGACGCTCCCTTGTCGACCTGGAGTACGCCGACGACATCGGGTTAATCGCTGAAAACAACGCAAAACTGCTAAGGATTGTGAACCTCGTTTCGAAGTGTGCCGCAGCCTATGGACTTCGTCTTCGTCCCGTACCGACAAATGCAAGCAGATATGGGTCTCTCAGAGGCCTTCAACGGGAGTTTGTGTGGACGGACAACGTATCGAACTTGTGGACGATTTCTGTTATTTGGGCTGTTTGCTGGAGAACGATGGTAGTTATGCAGCGGATATTCGACAACGATGTGCGAAAGCTACGTCTGCATTTAATTCTCTAACCAAGTGTTTGTGGTGTACCACCATCGCGAAGGAAGTCAAGTTGCGCGTCTACCTATCCGCTATTCGCCCTATCATGATATGCGGATCGGAGACGTGGGCAGCACCGAAGACGCAGATGGAAAAGTTGGATTTCACGGAGAGCAAGCTTTTTAGGCGTTTGCTTGGATATTTCTGGCCGCGTGTATGCCATAACGAAGACCTTTACAAGGAAATCGACGCAGTACATCAACGCTTGACACGAGGGAGGTGCCACCATCTCCTAACGCCATCTCAAGCAGCAATGGAAAGTCGACTTCGACTGCTCGGGCATATACTAAGAAGAACGCCGGATCGTCTCGTACAACACGATTTAAGAATGCTTCTAAATCCTGTCTGGAAACGGCCACCTGGGCGTAGGCGAAAGTTCTGGACGGATGTGGTTAAAGAGGATTTGAAGTCACTCGGCATCGAAAGACAGTTTAGGCGCGATGTTTCGTTTCGCAGGAAATGGAATAGTGACAGCTAGATGGAATGTGTTCAAATTGTGGCTGAAGATCGTGAAAAACGGACACGGCTGACTACTAGGACGGCACACCTCGGTGAAGATGCGGAATGACCGCGTCAGGCGAAAGCCAACCGATTAAGTCAAGTAAGTCATTATTATTATTATTATTATTATTATTATTATTATTATTATTATTATTATTACATTGATATTATTATTATTATTATTATTATTATTATTATTATTATTATTATTATTATTATTATTATTATTATTATTATTATTACTATTATTATTGTTGTTATTATTATTATTGTAATAAACGGCGGATAAATAAATATTCATAAAATCTATTCGATTGGAAGGGGGCTGCTTTTTACTTTGGTGGTGACCAAGTCTACGTTCTCATGGAGAAAGCTCAAATATCACTTTTACCGCCAACCCTGCTTTAAAGGCACAGTACACCCTCAGATATGAATCTGAGATTTTCATGTAATTGTGTAGAAGACCCCTCCTGTATAATACGTGCGAAATGCGAGATCTTAATTCCTCCAAATTAGCGAGATATAAGCGACCACCACGGGCCCGACCCCCTTCGCTCACCACCACAGGCCCGACCCCCTATCAAATTTCCGACCTCGATAGCGGCTAGATGGATGGATGAATTTCGACCGCGTTGCGTTCTTCAGTCCATTACCAGACTGTCTCCTTATCCTGGCTTTCTCTCACGCAACGACTGCGAGTGAAGAGAAATACAGGCCTGAGACAACTCGTCCACCAATTTTTCACCCTCAAAATCTAGGCATTTTTGAGGAGCCATAACTCTGTTCAAAGGGGGTCTTGGACGATTTCAGAGATACCACTGCGATCAGCGTGTGAATCTCTCCAAGGTAAGCATGAAATCTGAAAATTGATTTTTTGGGTGTCCTGTGCCTTTAAGGAAGCAAAATAAAAGATGGCAAGACAGGCGTTAATAGAAATCCCTATACTTGGGGGCTGGCGGACACCCAGCAATAGCCTGTTCTTGAGCGTTTTTTCTGCAACGTTTCACTTATTTTCCTTTGGTAATGGCTAGATCTAACTTCTCACGTGGATAGCACAACAACCGTTCTTATCGCGAAGTCTGAATTTAAACGCTTTCTAATTCTTTTAATAAGAATGTAGGTTTGGTCATCACAAAAGTAAAAATAAGTGAAAACCCCGGAAATTCGCGTGAAAAACGCTCAAAAACAAGGTACAACTGCTAACTACCGGTGTCGACCTGCCCTCAAATTAAAAATATTTTCATTAATGCTTGCTTATTCGCCTTTATTTTGCTATTAAAGTAGTCAATAGTCTCCAGAAATGCTCAGAAATCACTCTAGAAGCAAAATAAAGTTTACAGATAGACATTTATCGAAATCTCGATAATTGGGGGCGGGCGGACACCTAGCAACAACTTATTCGTGAGCGTTTTTTTTACAACTTTTCACTTATTTTCCCATTTGTTATGGTCAGATCTACCTTCTCATAAGGATATCACAACAACCATTTCTATCGCGAATCCTGCCTTTGAGTTCTACAAGGCATACCCTACTCAAACATATCTATCTTGCAAATCTCCATTTCTCCAGGAATCGAAAAAAATTCAATATAAATCGATTTCTAAAAAAAATAGTGGGCAATTTGCAAAATAACAAGCGTTGAGTGGAAAAGACCCCGTCATACTCAATCATGAATTCAGATGCCTCAAAATAGTGGAACAAATAGTGGAAATTAAAATTTGTGAAAAAATGCTGGATTCACCCGACTGAAGAATTTCCGAAAACCTGATGTGGTGCTGTCATCAAGTTTTCAAAAGAGCTCAGTCAACTATGAATGACTTCGTATGTAGTTCGATACGGGCGAATATAAACATTTCGAAATATCCAGTACCTAGACCAAGCAAAAAATTGTGGTGCACGTGGAGCACGCTGGCATCCATGTAGCGTTTTATTGGGGGTGGTGGTTCGCTCGTGTTAACCGGGACGGATTTAAGGCCTTCTATTGGCCAAAATCGATTCTATTAAAACTAAAGTGTTTGTCAGAATCTCCTCTTTCTCACCATATCCTTTGCTCTCATGTTTATTAATGCTACATTTGATCAACTAGGTTCGTTTGAATCAACCTTTTCACGGCTAAATACTTATCCCCGCTCCAACTTTGTTTATTTACTTAAAATTTTCAAAATAGGTACATCCAAAATAGACTATTTTTACCGTCTTCCATTTCCTTCAGTTTCAACTCGTTTCTCCTCCCCGTTCTGTAATAAAATACATTTCTTTATTGATATTGTGTGCGCATCCACTCCCGTGTGCGCTGTGTAGCTGCGTACAAACACCATATCGTGCGGCAAGCCGAGTCTCTATAGGATTGCGGCATTCTAGGCATGCGGCATGTCCGTCACAGGTAAAAAATGGGGCTTATCAAAAACGGAAGAATATTTCAGGCAAAACAGAATTAGTTGGAGTCTGAAACAAAATACGAAGAAACAGAGAGTAGATATTTGCAAAAGACGGATCCACAGATTTCATTGTCACAACGACGAGTTCCTGTGAGACTCAAGAGGCAGGGTGAGATTTGAGGATTTCGTGCAACCAATCTCAAAATTGAAGATTATCGTGAATACTGCCTTTAACTAATCGTTCATAAGTTCATGAAAACATTCGACAGAAAACATTAATTATTGCAATAGTAGTAGTTCTGTTGTTGTTTGTAATTGTTAAATTGTTTTGAAATGAGAATTGTTTTATCTTAATAAGTTACTGCCTTACTAACAAATTTCCTCGAGACTGTTTTGAAGTTTAGAAATTACACTACCTTTTTTTGAGAGATTTTCGAAATTTTCTCCATTCAGTGTTTTTTTTTATATTCTACTTTATCAAAATCAGGTAGTCAAAATCATGGCTGTTGCACTCGACTTCTCGGAAAACAGCCGATTTCGATTTTCCATAGGGGGTGCCTAAAATTTACCGAGCTAAGGGGGGGGGGGTGCATATTCAAAATCGCCACGCCGGGACGTGTGCCCAGCCCTGGCTCAGATTTTCAGCTTTGCTCTCTATCGATTTTGTTGTGATGCTTACTCTCTAAACTCTTCTGCATCGGCTGAAGCACTATCCCTTCATGCGTCGCCTGCCGAATCCACTCCCATGATTGTTATCCATGTATTGTAAACTACGACTAAGTTTTAGCTATGTTTGTGACCAATTTGAGCGGCAAACCCATTCAAAACCCAGGTTCGCCATTTCCGGATCCGAGGCCATATAGTGCAAAGGTGTTGAACGATTACTACGTCAGCTTACTCACCGTATATTTTCAGTTGAGCTCTGGCTGTCACTACTCTTGTTGGGGTGGCTGCATACTTGTGTCGGCCGCTATGCTGTGCCCATCCTAAAAAAAAATGTTCGTCTCTCTCTCGCCTTCAATTGGCTAGCTCTTGATGGCTGCGTTGTGTGCTAACCTACGAGTTCTTTCTGAGCTTGAGTAGGGTAAGGTAGATCATGCTCCTAAAACATGGAGCATTAGATATTTCAAGAAAAAACTTCTCATTGACTAATTGAGATCCGCTCCTTATGGCTCTCTTGGCAGATCAAAAGAGGGCCGGTACTCTTGAAAGAAAAACAGCAGAATAACCTGGCGGTATGTATGTATTAGACATTGTGAAATGGCATTTCAGAAGAACAGTGCTTAAGAAACTGTGCCAATGACCTGCGCAGTTCATCCTTGTTTTCACTGCATCCACTCAGAAGAATGAAAACAAGTTACTTGCAACATAAAAGCCCGAAAACAAGTTACTTGTAACATATCTAAGCCGATGTAAGTTACTTGCGACTTTTATTGTGCCATTTGAGTTACGTGTAACATACCGGAGGCGCACTGAACGCGGTTTCCTGTCGATATGTTGTATGTAACTTAAATGACTAGAGATAAGTCGCAAGTAACTTACTCCAGCTTAGATATGTTACAAGTAACTTGTTTTTGATTTCTGAGAGGATACTGTGAGTAGTGCGCCTCCGATATGTTACATGTAACTTAAATGGCACAATATAAGTCGCAAGTGACTTAAATTGGCCAAGAAGATGATTCCAGGGTTGACGTACGGCGCACTCGTGGGGTCGGGCTTACGACTGGCGCCGCTGTTAGTTTCAACCAACAGCGGATCTTTTCTGACAACCTTTTCTGAAAATTCAGGTCCAATTACGTGATGGAGGGCATGTTACAAAGTGGCACCGGAGAATGCAAAGTAAAAGTATAATCGCATATCCCCGGTCCGCATATCCATCGCAGACAAAAAGAGCTGTTTTAAAGGCAGAATACACGCTGAAAAATGATATCAATTTTATGGAATGAATCGAAAGTCTGAAGCTGTTAGTATTCCAAAACAACGAAAAAACAGAAAAAAATTTGAGTGAAATGAAGATTTAACGGTTCGTTCTATATTGGTCGGAAAGTGGACGAGTTGTACCGCATTGGCTGAATTAGAGAAGCTAGCGACAAATTTGTTGGGATAGCGACGCTTATGTACTCGTACAGCCCTTTCTGGGACGCTTACGCTCTTAGAAGCCTAAAAAGTAATCCAAAAAGACCGTAGTCGAGCATGGAATATCTGAATTGAAGGGCGGAGCCCGTATCGATGGGCGGAGAAAGGATGATTTGGTGACTCAATCCGGCTCAAATACGGTCATTTTAACTCGTTTTGACGCTTGCAACTTTGTGAGGGCTCTTCTAGGGCCTGCACAACCCCACTAATGTAGTTATCTCGACAACTTTTGCGAGCGTGTCTGCTGCCTTTAAGTAACATATTTCTAACAGCCAGTAGCGTGTGTACCAGAAAGGAGGAGAACATGGTATTCATTCAAGGGGCACGCAAAACAGTCGATTCGAGTGAATATTCCAGACGATATAATTCGCGCAGGCGCAGGAACCTTGTTTCGCATACTGAGAACCAGGAGAGTCCATTTGGTGATAAAATTCCTTTCAAAATGCCGTTTATCTCCAACGAACTGAGCACTTCGATAAGAAAATGTCTGAAAAAGACGGGACTGGATGACTCCTTGACCTTGGTGGACATTCCTACAAACAATTGATGGCGTTGATGTTGAAACTCGAGATGCGGTGGATGATATTTCGACGAACCGCTTTTCATTCGCAACGTTTCGGGTCGTAGACCCTTCTTTAGGCGGCTATAATGGAAAAATACATAGAAAAAATGATACAGATTTACCGTCATAATGGAAAAATACATAGAAAAAATGATTCAGATTTACCGTCTAACACGTTAGCTTTGAATTAACGTGTTAGACAGTAAATCTGTATCATTTTGTCTATGTATTTTTCCATTATAGCCGCCTGAAGAAGGGTCTACGTACCGAAACGTTGCGAATAAAAAGCGGTTCGTCAAAATATCATCCACCGCATCTCGAGTTTCAACATCAACGCCATCAATTATCATCAAATGAAGCTCAGGAATCAAGTAATATTCCTACAAACAACCTGAAAACTTGTCTGGATCGTAATCAGGGATGAGCGGAAATTTTTTTCTGAACTTCGGAAATCGGAAATCGGAAATCGGAAGGACCTTCTCAATTTCGGAAATCGGAATTCGGAAATCGGAAAGCCAAAAACCATCGGAAATCGGAATGCGGAAATCGGAAATACATTCAGTGACTGCGTGTACCAAAGAACTTGAACTTATCCTTCTTTACTGAAAGTTTTCATGCAAACACAATTAACTCTGGCTTTGTGAAAAGTGAAAACGGACCTCGAATCTAAATTCAGCGCTTGAAATAACCCTCTGGGAATTTGGCTAGGGAGAGCGTAAAAATTTTTTATCTCGTGAATATTTCCGATTTCTTCCGCATTTTCAGGCTTTTTTTCGGAAATCGGAATTCAAATCGGAAATCGGAAGGACCTTCTCAATTTCAAATCAAATTAAATCAAAAACAAAAACAATCGGAAATCGGAATGCAGAAATCGATGGGATACATTCAGTGAAATTGTACTCCCTGGTGACTGCGTGTACCAAAGAACTTGAACTTATCCTTCTTTACTGAAAGTTTTCATGCAAACACAATTAACTCTGGCTTAGGCCAAAAACCATCGGAAATCGGAATTCGGAAATCGGAAATCGGAATTCCGCTCATCCCTGATCGTAATCGTCTTTATGACCGCACTTGTACTACAGCCGATTGTGTGATTTGCCCGGTTGGCAGGAATGGAGACTGCACTGCTTGTGGTGTGGTCTATTTCATCTCATGTCAGCTGTGCGGCGGAAAATACATCGGGGAACCATCGCGGCCCCTGCATGTCGGGATCAAAGAACACTTGGACGGTGAGGAGAGACAGCGCGAAGCTGCAGTGCTCGGGGGCGCATCGGGTCGCTGCCCATAATGGAGACAACTTTGGTATCAAGGTCGAGATAATAGCCCGAGAGGCTGAAACCGCGGTGCAAGAAACCTTGGAGGCATTTTACATACAGGTTCATGATCCTCAAAATAACCGGAAGGTAGGTCTCATATAACCCGGGAGCTCAGGCCATACGTAAGGCTCGCCTTCTAACATCTCAAAGGGTGGTCTACGGCGTTTTCCCCACAACACCTTGCGCCCGTCACGTCTTCTCGTCGCCCCCAGTGTCGTGACGTTTCGTACGACTCCCATCATAAAGGTCCGCCTCAGCCACGTCCGCACTGGTCCCGTCGCGAATCTTAAAGGACGCAGTCTTCTAGAACGTCGCGAGCGGCGTCTTCGCGACGTCGCGCAAATCGACTCGGCGTCCCCCCGGCCAGTCTCGTCTCCTGCCTGCCTCCGCGAGTGGTCGTCTCTCCATCGACTCCGTCTTTGCCTCGGCCCCGCGCGCAGTGGCGTCCTGCCTGCGCCCGTCGACTACACCACGAGCCGCCACCAGCAGCAACAGCCTCGCCGCCAGATGTCATCTCCACGGCGCCAGTAATTCAGGTAAACCCTGGGGGCCTCTGCCTGGCCTCTGTACGGACGTGGACACACGTCTCCCCGTGCATGCCCATAGTACGCCCTGGGGGTTGTTGTTCTGGGTCAGACCCACTTTAGTTAAGGGCCTGGGCAAGGTCCGTTACCTAGTTTAGGATGTATTCATGTTATGTATTGTTGTTTTACCGCAAAGACGGGAGTTTCGTAAAGAATGAGCATAATAGTGTTCTGTTGTGTACGAAAAATCTTGTTGCGCCAAGCACAGTGGCTATCGATTGGCCGGAGTATTGATTGAACCCGCAGAAGGCAAAGTCGCTAGGTGTGTGTTATTAAAGTGAGGCAATGTTCACCCCGCAGGTGGGTATGGCGTTACACCATCATAGTTGTTGGTAGAGGCTGTAGGGCCATCGCACCGCAGGTCACCATATACCCGCCTAGGTTAGGTTCGGTATTCTCAACCGCGTGGCTGTCTTCGGCGAGCTTGCGAACGTGTGCGTAAGTCCTCTGATAATATCCTAAGCGCGGCCCCGGGACCCAGACCCCTTGTCCACCGATTCTACTCGGGCCGTAGCCTTGGGCGAGGGTCCCGCGTCGCGACACGGCATATGAATTTTCAGCAAAGACTTATGCTATCATATTCCAAGAAAGAAACCACTCACTCGAAACGAATTTGAATGTTATTTGTGCTAATATCAGTTTCGGGTTATCCCAAAACTTTTTCAGTGTGAAAGTTCTATCGAATATTGAAAGAAATTACGAATACGAGAAGTTACGTGACCTGGTTATGAGCCATTTTCCACCTCTTAGAAAGTAAGAAATTGATTTTCAACGTAAGCAAACTTTACATAAATGGAGTCCAGTTGGATATTTGCTCATGTTCGAGTCTTTAACCGAGAACATAATTACGCCCAAGTCGCTGGCACTGCTTGTCACCAAAAACACTGGCCGCAGACACTTTTGCGCCCCGATGTTGAGACGATTTACCCAATTAATAGAGCTTTTGTGTATCCAGCTAATACGATTTCTCCTCCTAGCATCAATTTAAAGTGGTAGGCAGCATCGGGTTTCCAAAAATTTTAAGATTTTAAGATCAAGTTCTGGACCCGACGAGGTCCCATCTTCTGTCCCATGTTATGTTGGAAATTCGAATATAGCATTAACAGCTGTAACAAAAAATAGAAATCTCTTGGGCCATTCACTCATTTCTGAGTTTTTAGATGAGGTTATAATCGAACCAGGGTGGCGCTCTACCCGACGAAAGGCAACCCCTGCCGTCGACATCTTGCATCTCCTATGTTGGTGCAATTTTCTCGATAACTAGAACCCACTCATTCTAACAGTGAGCAGTAATATTTTCGGAACGCCCAACCTCAGAGTACAAAAAGACATTTAGAAGTTATATGGCAATTTTTAAAAATTGAAAAATTCAGAGTTTTTCAGCAGATTTCCTAGAATAAGCGTCCTATTTCTTCTCTTTCTACGAAGGCTGTCAAAACCAGCTAACAATGACTGTGCAGAGGACGTTTCGTAGACAGATATTCCAATTTTTGGAACAGCTGAAGAATTTTTCGTTTGTTTTATGTTAGTCAAAACATCACTCTTTGGCTAAAAACAACATTCTAGTTACTTCTCCTATCTCCATTCGGGCTCATATGGGATATCGTATCGAGAAATAGTCGCCAATTTAGTATACACCCATACATCGACACTTTAAACGGGAAAGGGATTAAATACGCTGAGTCAGAAATTAGAGCATTTTTGGGCTCAAGAGTAATTGAGAGCGCCCGATTAGGCGCTCTAGCGTGAGCGGGGCAAGTGGGGCGAGCTTGACCCCACCCCTCGTCGCGGACGAGATTGTCTCTAGACTGACTCCTTCTCCTTTGTATTTTCAACGTCATTCAGCAGTATTCCACTAAACTCCAAAGTTCTAGACGCTGCTCAACAGGTCTGTTTCCTTTCCATGACTGTCCTTTAGAAGAAGCGCTTATCCCAAATGCATTGGTTTGCTAACTCATGAAAGTTTGCATGTTTACATGTTAACACGAAACTTTTCTTGACTTGCAATTTGATCTTATACCTTACCAATCTTTCCGCAGGAGTAATTCCATGTATAGGTGAGTCTCTTTCTCTAATTTCTTTCTCTCTCCATACCTTCGAAACATACCAGTGATTTAGAATTCGTTCGTAACTCTATTCGCACAATGTTAAAATCTTTTAATGTTGTTTAACACTCTGAACCTTTTCATTTTCCATTGCGCGGCCTAACAATTGTTCATAAATCTCGAAAGTCGATTCTCAATATCATAATTTTAACTCAAAAATTTACGAAGAGCTCAAAAATAACTTTTAAGAAATACGGAAACCTTCCCTATTGTATACCTAGATTTTCTACACATTTGAGTCTTCCTCGAAACAAAATATTAATTTTTAATATCTTTGGTTTACATGGTTTTCACGCCCTCAAGCGGAGAAAAATATTTTTTTAAATAATAGTGTTGATACATATCATCCGGATATTTTCTCCATAGCTTGACTCAATTTTATAGTTTTATATTTATCCAACTACATATCATGCCATATTGAGAAATTTTTAGAGCCTCTTGACAACTTTTCATTCTACGAGTAGCATAACTGAAACTTCCGAAAAATCATACATATGTCTTATTTTGCTAATGCCTCTCCAATGAATTTTCTAGAACATTCGAGTGTTTTCTAGAACATTCTTCATTAGCATTTTTATTCACCAAATTTTAAAAATCAGGCAGTGTTCAAAAACTCAGGTAAGCGTTAGTTTTGTTAGACCGTAACGTTTCTATAGATTTACACATATAATTCGTGTGAAGAAATTTAGTGAGTGTTAATAAAGAATATGAGAACTCGGGTCTATTTTCTAAGCCCTCGCTTGATCGAATCAGTTCCTAACCTGTCTCAAAAAGCTGTTATAGAAACTGTCTGTGATTTACAAAATCACATTTTCAAGCAAAAACGTAGAGAAACGTTCATATAGGACTGAAAAAAGGAGTTCGTGTAAAAATTTTTCAACCCAAATTTCTTCCAAACTTTTCAAAATAGGTTTTGCTATGTTTCATTTATAAATGCTTATGAATGCGTCTAATTCCCAGGAAAATGTTATCGAATATTTTTGAAAATTGTTTTAATCTTATTTCATTAATTTTTTTATTTGCATTTGTTTTCGCATCGAAAAATGATATGCTTAAACTGAGTGTCTGACCGATAAAAGTGTCTGACTGAAAATCCGGCTACAAGAAGGCAACAGATTATCAAATGGGGTGAGTTTTGTTGAGCGGAGTGAATTGCAACCTCCTGGGGGTATGTTGTTACCCCTAAGGCCGGGTTTTTTTCATGCCTATTTTGATCTGTATTCTCGGCCTTTGCATTCAGCCTAATAAATTTGGCTCATTTCGGTCGATATCTCCATCATTGGATGGCTCGTAGCCTCAGCTTATCCATTGGGCACAACACATCTCAAGACAAGTAACCCAGTATAGTTAAAGGCAGGGTTAGCGATAAAAACAACTTTCGAGCTCTCTTCATAAGATTGTAGATTTGGCCATCACAAAAGTAAAAATAAGTGAAAAAACCCAGAAGTTCGCGGGAAAAACGCTCAAAAACAAAGATCAACGGCTAATTACCGGTGTCGGCCGGCCCCCTAATTAACGCGATTTTCATTAATGCTTAGTTATACGACATTTATTTTGCTGTTAAAGTAATCAGTAGTCTCCAGAAATGTTCAAAAATTACTTCAAAAGCAAAACAAAAGTTTGCAAAACAGGCTTCTAGCCAAATCTCGATAATTGGGGGCTGGAGGACACCAAGCCATAGCTTGCTCCTGAGCGCTTCTTTTCCAATTTTCACTTGTTTTCACTTTTGTTATGGCCAGATCTACAATTCCATGGATATAGCACAACAACCGATTTTATCGAGAACCCTGCCTTTAACATGTCCCAATGGCAATGTCTGATGGAAGTGTGGGTAGCAGGGTCATCAGACTACGGGCATCAACGATAATTTAATAGATTGAATACTAAGGCTGAGAACAAGATCTGGAATTAAAAAATACTTTGTTTTTCTCAGCGAACGACAAAAAACAGACAAAGGAGGAGAAAGGGTGTTTCTCCAGAAGGAAAAGAGATTGTTTGGGAGATCAAAGAATAAACAAACCATAAAATTTTAACATCAACATCACAAAAATTCAGGAATTTCGTTGCTGAAAAGTTTCTGTCTTTTTTCTGATTTTTTTTTTGAATTTTCCAGGGTAGGAGAAACATGTAATGTTGAAAAGTCCTATCTCGTTATGGGATGTATTGAACAATAAAGCTGCAATTCAAATCGAAACAATAGATTTTTTAATAAATACAAAAATTTTGTCTTTTAAAAATTCAGCTTAAAATTTGTTTTTTCCTAAAAGAATTTGTGAACTGATCCTCCAAAAAAATCCTGCAGCAAAGAAAGCTAATGTCATCTAGAAGGTAACATGATATTTTTTGAATTTGAAATGTTATTTTTGATTTTCTGAACTTGTCTCTGGTAGGAATAGCGCTTCCATATAAGCAATCATTCTTGAATGAAGTATGCACGACTTTTTTTCTTGTCAACTCAACAGAAACCTTGAAATCAAAGTGAAATCGATTTTCAGAGCATTATAAATATAAATAGATATCAGTTTAATAAGATGAAGGCAGAATACAGAACCAGAAAAATGATATTTATTAGTCTGCAAAAGCGATAGGATGGACGTAAACGCTTTTCCATAGTGATTTTCAAGTTAAATAATTTTTCAGTTTCATTTATTTTTCTTCGCATTTTCATGACTGATTTTAGGAAATATATTCACTGGATTACATTCACACATTCACTGGATTACATTCACACGAAAGAAAGTAGGAGACTGGTTCGGGGAAATTAACGTAACGACGACCCTTCGAAAAAAGCATTTTCTCGTTCGGATTACAAAACAGGATTTCTCTGAGAATGTTCAAAAAGAAAAGCAACGAAATTCTTGAATTTTTGTGATGATGATGTGAAATTTTATGATTTGTTTATTCTTTGATCTCCCAAACAATCTCTTTTCCTTCTGAAAAAACACCACTTTTCCTCTTTTTTCTGTTTTTTGTCGTTCGCTGAGCTTAACAGTGTATCTTTTCGATTCCAAATCTTGTTCTCAGCCTTAGTATTCAATCTACTAAATTATCGTTGATGTCCGTGGTCGGATGACCCCGTTACCCACACTTCCATTGGAAATTGCCATTGGGACATGTTAACGATCTTGGGTTACTTGTCTTGTGATGTGTAGTGCCCAATGGATATGCTGAGGCTACGAGCCATCCAATGATGGAGATATCGACCGATATGAGCCAACTTTATTAGGCTGAATGCAAAGGCTGAGAATACAGATCAAAATAGGCATGTCTGCCCTAGTTGAATGACTACAAAAAAAAGATTCGAGTTTAGGATAGAAAGAAATTCAGTCCATGTTAGGACTGCATTTTTTAAAGAAACCAAAGCGCGCTTCATCATTTGAAAAAAAATTGAAATAAGGGTAAAAATTAGTGAAATCAACCAGAACCTTGTTCTCCTTTATTTTTAGGGTTTCTGCCAATTTAGGCATATCATTTTTCGATGCGAAAACAAATGCAAATAAAGAAATAAATGAAACAAGGTAAAAACAATTTTCAAAAAAATTCGATTACATTCTCCTGGGAATTAGATGCATTCATGAGCATTTATGAATGAAGCACAGCAAAAATCTATTTTGAAGTTTGGAAGAAATTAGGGTCGAAAAATTTTTACACGAACTCCTTTTTTCAGTTTTATATGAATGTTCCTCTACGTTTTTGCTTAAGAATCTGATTTTGTAAATCACAGACAGTTTCTATAACAGCTTTTTCAGACAGGTTAGGAACTGATTCGATCAAGCGAGGGCTTAGAAAATAGTCCCGAGTTCTCATATTCTTTATTAACACTCACTAAATTTCTTCACACGAATTATATGTGTATAGAAACGTTACGGTCTAACAAAACTAACGCTTACCTGAGTTTTTGAACACTGCCTGATTTTTTAAAATTTGGTGAATAAAAATGCTAATGAAGAATGTTCTAGAAAACACTCGAATGTTCTAGAAAATTCCTTGGAGAGGCATTAGCAAAATAAGACATATGTATGATTTTTCGAAAGTTCCAGTTATGCTACTCGTGGAATGAAAAGTTGTCAAGAGGCTCTAAAGTTTTCTCAATATGGCATGATATGTAGTTGGATAAATAGAAAAATATAAAATTGAGTCAAGCTATGGAGAAAATATCCGGATGATATGTATCAACACTATTATTTTAAAAAAATATTCGTCTCCGCTTGAGGGCGTGAAAACCATGTAAACCGAAGATATTAAAAATTAATATTTTGTTTCGAGGAAGACTCGATTGTGTAGAAAATCTAGGTATACAATAGGGAAGGTTTCCGTATTTCTTAAAAGTTATTTTTGAGCTCTTCGTAAATTTTTGAATTAAAATTACAATATTGAGAACCGACTTTTAAGATTTATGAACAATTGTTAGGCCGCGCAATGGAAAATGAAAAGGTTCAGAGTGTTAAACAACATTAAAAGATTTTAACATTGTGCGAATAGAGTTATACACGAATTCTAAATCACTGGTATGTTTCGAAGGTAAGGAGAGAGAAAGAAATTAGAGAAAGAGACTCACCTATACATGGAATTACTCCTGCGGAAAGATGGGTAATGTATAAGATCAAATTGCAAGTCAAGAAAAGTTTCATGTTAACATGTAAACATGCAAACTTTCATGAGTTAGCAAACCAATGCATTTGGGATAAGCGTTTCTTCTAAAGGGCAGTCATGGGAAGGAAACAGACCTGTTGAGCAGCGTCTAGAACTTTGGAGTTTAGTGGAATACTGCTGAATGACGTTGAAAATACAAAGGAGAAGGAGCCAGTCTAGAGGCAATCTCGTCCGAGACGAGGGGTGGGGTCAAGCTCGCCCCACTTGCCCCGCTCACGCTAGAGCGCCTAATCGGACGCTCTCAATTACTCTTGAGCCCAAAAATGCTCTAATTTCTGACTCAGCGTATTTAATCCCTTTCCCGTTCAAAGTGTCGATGTATGGATGTATACTAAATTGGCGACTATTTCTCGATACGATATCCCATATGAGCCCGAATGGAGATAGGAGAAGTAACTAGAATGTTGTTTTTAGCCAAAGAGTGATGTTTTGACTAACATAAAACAGACGAAAAATTCTTCAGCTGTTCCAAGAATTGGAATATCTGTCTACGAAACGTCCTCTGCATAGTCATTGTTAGCTGGTTTTCACAGCCTTCCTAGAAAGAGAAGAGACTCTAATCCGAGGAAATCTGCTGAAAAACTCTAAATTTTTAAAACTTTAAAAATTGCCATATACCTTCCAAATGTCTTTTTGTACTCTGAGGTTGGGTGTTCCAAAAATATTGATGCTCACTGTTAGAATGAGTGGGTTCTAGTTATCGAGAAAATTACACCGACACAGGAGATGCAAAATGTCGACGGCATGGGTTGCCTTTCGTCGGGTAGAGCGCCACCCTGGTTCGATTATAACCTCATCTAAAAACTCAGAAATGAGTGAATGGCCCAAGAGATTTCTATTTTTTGTTACAGCTGCTAATGCTATAATCGAATTTCCAACATAACATGGGACAGAAGATGGGAACTCGTCGGGTCTAGAACTTCTTAAAAATCATCTTAAAATTTTTGGAAACCCGATGCCGCCAAGCAGCGTCGCGGCGATCCCTCATCCAGTGATGAACGATACATGCACCAATTTCGCTCCAATCTTCAGCATGAAACGCACTGTGAGTGTATTCCGTGTCAACTGCAGGCGGGGGAAGAGTGATCTGAGCGCTTTCTTTATTAAACAGAGGGGAGGAAATGCTTCCAGACGCGCGTTTGGACTTAAGCGATTTGCTTCATGTTAGGCTGTAGTTATACTACCCGCGACAGGCGCCGCGGCGCACTATTCATCGTACGTATCGACCAAAAATCGATATGCCTTTTATGCACTGTCGCGGTCGCCTGTTGCGAGTAGTATAATTCCGGCCTTAGACGAAATCTCAGGTCACGCCCGCCGCAACTCGTCCCGACTACCGGAAACAAAGCAGCGAGTATTATGAACCATGCTCTATGGGGCGGCAGAAGCACCGCGACCGCGGAACAGTCGACTCCAACCAATAAGAGTTATAAATAACAAATAAAGGTAAAATGAAATTGATGCTATGTAGGTACACCACCCCTTACTACCGTCAGAGGCGCGCGCCCGCGTCGCACTGCAGCGCTCTTTCTCTCCACCCAAGTCTGTTCTTCGCCCGTACCCTATTCAAACTAAATAAATGGCAATATTTAGTTTCTTTTGAGAAAACATTAGCTCTCAAGCAGCACCGATAACTACATTATCGGAAGTTTCCTAACAGAAAAAGGCAATACTCGTAGGAAACACCAAAAGGATGGAATTGTTGAGGTTTTAAAAGGGTTGGCAGGGTCAAGCGGGGTCGCAAAATTCCACAACGGGGGGTCGCAAAAATTTTGGCCCAAAAATGAAGGTTTTATTGGGATTGCGAAAATTTAGCTCCTAAGTGAAAATTTGGTGAAGATATTCCAAAAACTCTATATTTTTGATCACCTAAGGGAAGGGTCGTAGGATTCCTCAGAATTCAGACGCTAGAGCCCGAATAGTGAACGAATTTTCGGCGTCTGACAGTTTTAGTAATCGAGTATAAACTGCTCTGAAATCGCGCCTCAAGGCAGAGTAACAGAGAAAAGTAAGAAAGAGAGGAGAAAAAGCGCTGCAATGCGACGAGAACGCGCGCCCCCGACGGAAGCGCGGGGTGGTGGAATCACAAACAGGGGTGTGCGGCAAAGGAAATCAAAATCTCGGCAAACGGCAACGGCAAACCCCAAAAATGACCGGCAAAAGGCAAACGGCAAAACGGCAAATGGCGAAAGCGATTTTGTGCTACAATACACCAACACTTACTTACAAGGGAGAGTTGCCAACTTAAGTTGGAGTTTCGGGATGCAATTTTATATGTTCTAGGGGGAGGACAGTGTTCCAATATCCCATGCCCAGAATCTGCCGAATGCCTCAGGCGGTCCCTAAAAAGGTCAAAATCTGATCAAGGCCTGAACGGTTCGGCCGAAGTGAGTCGAGCTGACTCAATGATTGAATTACCTTTAGATATGCTCAGAATAGATGTAAAAAATTCTGGTGCATCGATTCTGTTAAGATAAGGAATTATGCATTGCTGCCTAAACCCTGATCTATTCTGAACATACATAAAGGTTATTCAATCGTTAAACCAGCTCACTTCGGCCGAGCCGTTCTGGCCTTGTTTGAATTTGGACCTTTTCAGGGACTGCCTGAGGCATTTAGCAGATTCTGAGTGTGGGATATGGGAACACTGTCCTCCCCCCAGAACATATTAAAAGTGCATCCCGAAACTCCATCTGATGTAGGCAACCCTTTCTTGTTAGCCATGTCGTATTCCATGCAATGCAATTCCCGCACTAATTTACTCAAAAATGTCGCGAGATCGCAACTTTCCGTCATAACTGGGCTCAAAGTGACCCGTTCGGGGAGCTAGGGGCATATTTGAAATCACCGTCGAGACCTCTTCATTTTGAGCACACACATCTCTTGACCTGCAAACAAGGCATATAGAGTTGAGAGAAAAATCGAGTGAACGAAAAGACCACCGACGTCCCGTTCTCAGCTTAAACGGGGCCAATGGACTTGGGACTTAGCCTACAACTTCACTATCTGATCCTCTTCCAAATAAGCACTGCGGCAGCCCAATCCGGAAAAGTCGATTTTTCATCACCTTCTCATGTGCCAAGTCCAGTCTCGCTTCAAACGGGACCCAGTTAAAAGATATTTGTGCTCAAAATGAAGAACTTTCGATGCTGATTCCATAATGCTCCTAGCTCCCCGAACGCGTTACTTTAAGCCGTGTTATGAAGAGAAGTCGCAAAAGTCGCGATTTCGCGACTTTTGCGGCTTTTTTTAAAATTAGCGCTGTTATTGTATCTGCCAGTTATTTTACTGTTAGTATCAAGTAGTAGGATCAGGGATCTCAATTTCGCTCACTCCAAACTACGATTGAATGGTTACCCTTGTGAATCTACAGGAGTGGAGTAAGACTAATGTACTTGAATGCAGTGCTCACGGTAAAAGCAGCCTTTGAATTGTCAAATCAAAAGCTCCGAGAGGCATTTTGATTGAATGCACTGATTGAGGGGCACCTAAAGACAGTCCGACTGGTACAACGCGCGCGACGAAAGTCCGCTGCGCTCACTTCGTCGCTGGAGCGCCGCGTGCAGTGCGTTTAGCCAGCTGGACTGCTCTTGAGCTCTTTCCTTTCTGTGTATTTGGCCTACAAGCCGGCACAAGGCCAATAACAGCAACAATGTCGGCTAAAAACAAGCAACAAATAGATTTATACTGTCCCAAAACTTGAATGTGATTTACCCGCCCCACTCACCTCCCCTGAGGTTACCGAGGAAGTGGGTGGGGCGAGTACACCACGTTCAAGTTTCGGGCCCGTATATTGTTATTGGTTGCTCGTTTTGAGCCGGTTTTCCACACTGTTGTTGCAATGGGCCTCGAACCCTTCGATTTCTGGTCAAAAGTTGAATGCGGTTTCAATCGTTGCCTTCAAAGATTTTTCATAGTTTCATTTTTACACCATTTCATAACAAACCCAGCTCTGTCATTGAGTCAACCTTCCCTTTCAGCTAATGATCTCGAAATCAATTATATTATTGAACACCGCCTTTAATGACAGCTGTGAATATTGTTCAACTTTTAAAAAGCCGGACAAAGTGTTAGCAGAACTGATAAATTTTCTATCCCGATTATTTTCTATCCCCCCATCAGCCAACCAACCGACGAAAAGCGGGCCTATATATACGAGTTCTCAACTGGTTCATATGTCTCAACAGGGCTGCCTTTGCGCTACAACTTTGATATCACTCGGTTTTGTTATCTTAGAACTAGCTAGCAGTAATCGGTATGCCTCTGAAAAAGGGTTCTTTGTAATTTTGGCATGTTTAAGGGCTTAGGAATTTCGTGATAAAAAAAGACATTTGGGGCTCCAAAACAATTTAGAACTCGAACGAACTCCTCTGATTTCCAAATCGAGTTGTTTTCATCAGTTAGCGATAGAACGGGTACAATAATACATTGAACGAGTAGGAACTAGAAGCTGGAACCAGTCAAAATAATTATTTGTAGCAGCCCCGAATCGCTGTCCAACCCAGAAACTGCGCTGAGCGCAAATCCTGTTGTTCCAACGAATTGCCGAAAATTTGCCGTTTTAGACGGAAATTTCGACAAACGGCAACGGCAAACGGCAATTGCCGCACACCCCTGATCACAAAGCATCAATGAAATGACATAAAACTTTAAAATCTACCGCACCTCTTTTTCCCATCGATACGAACCCAGACAGGACTCCAGAACTGAGACGCCGAGATTTCCTACTCTGAATAAAAATTGTTCAAATTTACACATTTTGAATATATTATATTTATTTACATAAGCCTGCGGACCAGACTTATGTGCAATTAACAGCTTATATACAAAATCACCAACAAAAACATCCAGTAACAACGAGGGAAAACCTACCAGTATTTCGGTCAGATAAAGCAATGGATTCAAACATAAAACATACATAACAACATAAAAAAACAACAAAAATAAACATAAACATAAAAAAACATAACAACATAAAAAAATGAAGATGAAATGAGAGCGTCATGTTTGAAAAATAAACACCCGCGCGCGACTGTTGATTGGTGTGACTGCACAACACGTTTGCAATTGCACGCCTGCGGGGGTATCCGATACTCTCGCGGGGTAAATGTTGATGAATCGCATTTAGGGTTTATTTTAGGGTATGTAGTGGAGTTAATTAAACTCAGGGTATAAATTACCCCAAATTTCGTTGATGAATCCGGCCCCGGGGCGCAAAAGTGTCTGCGGCTAATGTTGTTTTTGGTGACAAACAGTGCCAGCGACTTGGGCGTAATTACGCTCTCGGTTAAAGACTCGAACATGAGCAAATATCCAACTGGACTCTATTTATGTAAAGTTTGCTTACGTTGAAAATCAATTTCTTACTTTCTAAGAGGTGGAAAATGGCACATAACCAGGTCACGTAACTTCTCGTATTCGTAATTTCTTTCAAGATTCGATAGAACTTTTCACTCTGAAAAAATTTTGGGAAAACCTGAAATTGATATTAGCACAAATAACACTCGAATGTCGTTTCTTTCTTGATATATATATATATATATATATATATATATATATATATATATATATATATATATATATATATATATATATATATATATATATATATATATATATATATATATATATATATATATATATATATATATATATATATATATATATATATATATATATATATATATATATATATATATATATATATATATATATATAAATTTGGAAGATTTATCTCAACTTTTAGAATTCTTCGCCGTTCAGAAGGTATAGGGACACCATTCGAAAATTCAAATTTTTTAAGCCAAACAAAATTTCCCGTTGCAAGTTCGCTATATAAACTCAAAATGAGTACATGTGATATCTTTATTCCTAAAATGGCTCGTGGTACTGCTCTAACTGCTACTGACCAAGCTGAAATTCTTGCGCATAGCGTTGCCGGGTTGAACCAACGTCGAATCACTACCCAGCTCGGAAGATCTTTCAACTGTATCAACCAGTTGCTGCGAGATCCAGATTCCTACGGTACTGCAAAACGTACTGGACGGCTGAAGAAGATCAGCAGTCAAGATCCGCGGAGAGTTAATCGGCTCTGCTCCAACAGCACACTGTCGCTGAACCAGATTAAGCCTGAGTTATCGCTCAGTGTTTCGAAAACGACAGTCTGGAACACCATAAATGGCGATAAAAACAGTGTCCAACAAGTGAAGAAGAAGGCCCCGTCGTTATCTGCAAACTATAAAGAGGCTCGACTTGAATTTGCAAAGAGGAACATGGCAAGTGATTGGGCAAAGGTAAGGCAGTCTCATAAAATCCGGAAAAATCGAGAAATGACGCGAAAAATTTTAGGTCATCTTTTCCGACGAGAAGAAATTTAATCTTGACGGACCGGATGGTGCTCGATCCTACTGGCGAGATCTGCGCAAGGATCCATTGATTTTCAGCAGACGGAATTTCGGCGGTGGCTCGCTGATGTGTTGGGGAGCATTCGGTAGCGAAGGTGTTTTGGAATCGGCCTTCACTTCTTGTCGCATGAACTCGGAGGAATATCAAGAAACTCTTCGCACACACCTACTGCCGTTTTTGTCCGGAACACGACGTGTGCGTTTCACTTTCCAGCAAGACAACGCGGCGGTACATGTGTCCAGGTCTACAAAAACCTGGTTTCTACGTAATCGAATCCGTTTGTTGGAATAGCCTGAGTGTAGTCTAGATTGTAACCTGATAGAGAATATCTGGGGCATACTTGTGCGCCAGGTTTATGCCAACAATAAGCAGTACAGAACGGTAGATGAGCTGAAGGTCGCTATCCTCAAAGCGTGGGCCAATCTGGATGAAAACGTTATCGCCAATTTGATCAATTTTATGCCAAAGAGAATTCTTGAGATCATTGCTAATGGTGGTGCAGCTATTTCATTTTAGATTGTATGTTTAATTCTTTCTTTGTTCCATAATTTTTGTTTTTGTGTTGTGTCCCTATACTTTCTGAACGGCGAAAAAATCTGAAATTTGAAATAACCTTTCGTAAAATTGCTCAGCTGTTATAGAAATGAACAAATAGAGGTTTTTCACCTTGTTGAATTCATTTATGAACAGTATTGATAGCCAAATATAACATGATTTTGAAAACCTTGATTTTCGGGGGTGTCCCTGTACTTTCTGAACGCACTATATATATGTATATATATGAATAAATAAACATAAATATATATATATATATATATATAATATATATATATATATATATATATATATATATATATGTATATATATATATATATATATATATATATATATATATATATATATATATATATATATATATATATATATATATATATATATATATATATATATATATATATATATATATATATATATATATATAGTATATATATATATATATATATATATATATATATATATATATATATATATATATATATATATATATATATATATATATATATATATATATATATATATATATATATGAAGATGATAAAAAGCTATGCACAGAATATCCACGAAAGATAGATAAGAATAGCATCTTATGATTAAAGCCGAAAGCCGAGATTATCACTGAAGTATAAGCTCTTACCTCTATCCTAATAGCATGATGCTCGGGGTCTTCTATGGGCGGATATTTAATGTCAACATCATTAGCTGTTGTTGCTTCAACTTCATCTTGAAATCGATGTGTAGTGGATTCTTTCTTTTCAACTGTCGTTTTGACAGTTACATTTTTCTCTAGTTCCTTGAATAACATTATGACAATTCAGCCTCACAAAATAAGGAGAAGTACATGTTCATTACGCCAGCTTTAGAGCTTCTGGTTCCTTCTGCGACTGATGCTCTTGCTCCACTTGTCGTTTTTGCTTTGGTTGATGGTATCGTTGTTGTTGCTGTGATTGTTGTTGTTGTCGGTATTGTAGTGGTGGTCATGCAATTGGTCAGAAGATTGAACACGTCCTCCTAAAATACCTATTCATCCAGATTATACGTTTTCTTATCCATCTGACATTCCCATGAGGATCATGTGGATTTAGAAGCCTGATTGAACAAGGATTCCAATGTTTATTCTGTAAAAAAGGGGTCTCCTAAGCAAAAGTGGTTTGGTTCGCGTTACAAATGTTTTAACAAAAAGGGAACAATAGGAATGTGGAATGAGGAGAGTGTACAAAAAAAGAACAATATCCTCCAAAAACTCTTTTCTTTGTCGAAACTACTTAACAGCGGAAGCAAACCGTTGCGTTTCTCTATGAAGAAGCGCATTTGGCTCCACAAAGAACTTTGATTATGTGAGTGCCGATAAAATATGTATTGCCTAGGCCGCTCATTTTAAGTTGGTCGAAGCAAGGCTCATCGGGCTTATCATGTCAAAATCTCCTTATCACTGTTGTATTTTGCCATGACCGACCGCTCCGCTGCTTACTCCGCACGGACTCATCCGAGCAACCTTGACTTTGTATATGCATGTATACCTAATAGCTATCATTAAAAGTGGAGATGATGTTATTTTTTTAGGAAACCATTCAATTCTCCCTCGTAAAATACCACAACGGTTTGTTTCCGTTGCTTAGAAGTTTCGACAAAGAAAAGTTTCTGGAGGATATTGTTCATTTTTTGTACACTCTCCTCATTCCACTTTCCTATTGTTCCCTTTTTGTTGAAAATTTTGTAACGCGAACCAAACCACTTTTGCTTTTAGGATCCCTTCTTTCACAGAATTTCTCACTTTTTTCTTGATATTACGCAGTAATATCCTATGCAAGAATTTTGAACAAAGACCTCTTCATCTCCTCACTAGATCAGTCCTCTTTCTGTGGTCACAAGAATCAATGACCCAACCTGTTATGAAACTATCTCAGAAAAATCACCCGATGTGGCTGACACGACCGATGTTTACATGATATAAGCTAAGAAATTAATGATATCCATGATATCATTCCACATAATTGTGGTGCGCGCGAAGCGCGCACCAAGATTTGGCTTTGATCTCTTCCCGCGCGGATGCCCCACAATGAGATCAACTATTCATACCGTCACCAGAGGTATGAGCTGTACACCATTCGATGCGCTGGAAGAAATTACATATGTGTGTAAGTTTTCATAGTAACTGGTCCCCGCTTTCTAAAGTTATGACCTCTCAAAGTACGCAAAAACGTTCTCCACCACCGCTTCCGCCTCCGCCTCCACCTCCGTCCGTCGAATTCCATTTTTTTGGAAGGCGTGGACTAAATCGCTCGAAAATTTGTGACTATAGGTAATCGGCCACAGGAATGAAAAAATAATTGGCAGAACTCTTTACATAATGACGTCCGGGCCAGGGGTGTGCATTTTCCGTTTACCGATTTTCCGGATTTACCGGTGTTTTCCGGTAAATTTTGATTTATCGATTTACCGAGTTTTTCTCGAAATTTACCGAAATCTTTACCGAAAAAATGGGTGTTTTTTCGCCTAATCGGCATACTTCTTACTCGTTTTTTACGGGTTTGCTACTGTTAAGGCATGCACTTGGAGCGATATCCCTCTTTATCCTTCTGTTTGTTAATCTTTTTTAACCCTTTGGTCTACTTTTTGAATGCTCAAACGATCTCTTCACCTTTTGTGTCGCGTGCTTTTTCTTAGCGAGATACTACGAGAAATGCATATTTTTTTCAAAAATGTCAACAGATTTCCAAGGCAGCAGAGTTCTGAAGCAGATATTTCAGTAACTTGAAAAATTCCTTCTGAAGACCCCGACACAGCTTTAAATATGTACACTGCAGTTCTGGAACGACTCCATTGTGAAATCATCGTATCCGCTGACCAATAATTACTTTTGCGCGCCTCCTGGCACAGTTGAGATGGGAAGGATGTTTTCCTCAGCTGGCCTGATTTTGAGTGACTACAGAAAGGCCTTGACACCAGAATTTTTTTAAATGTTACTTTTTCTCAAAATCAAGGTCCTGCTGATCAGGTTCAGCAGTTGAGCCCAATTCAATATGTAAAACTCACTCATTATTTGCACTATCCTCGTGCACTATTGAAAATGATACATAAATATTATCGGTCATTCGTGCTCGTATGGGATACTGTCGTACTCTGGGCCGAATTCCGGTCCGCATCTGCGGAATACGACTATTGCATCATGCGACACGTGTTAATCGTGCTGGGACCACTTGGTTCCGGCACAATTCACCCTTTTTCCAGTACGATTATCACGCGTCGCATGATGCAACAGCCGTGGCCCGCAGTTGTGGACCGGATTTCGGCTCAGAGAACGACAGTAGGCACCAAAAAACCGAAGTCAGAATTTTTTCCGGAATCTCCATTTTTACCGTATTTACCGAAAAAAAATCGGTAAAAAGTTTCGGTAAAAAAATTTACCGAAAAGAATTCTCCGCACACCCCTGGTCCGGGCCCCTAACGGGCGGTTCAAACTCGGAAACCGGCCTCACAAGATTAGTTTATGAAAATGATGGTTTTTTCGTTATCAGTCATTGTTTTCTTAGACTCCATATAAACACCTTGCTGTCTAGGGTGGTGTACTTTGTATACATTGGACCCGAATCGAAAAAGGGATATCCGAATCATTTTTAAAACGATGGTCGCGGATTCCCGATTCATCCGAATGAATTCAAAATAAAAGCACTGTTATTCCGGTACTACTTGCTACCACTCGGGATCCATCTGAATGCACTCGGATATCCACAAACATGGTTTTCAGAATGATTCGGATATCCGTTTTTTGATTCGGGTCCAATGTATAGTACTTTGAACGTTCGGCTCGGAAGAGGACGCTTTGCGGGAGGGATGTTCTTGAGAGCGGCGCGTATTCGTTCCATGCGCACCATCGGTAAGAAGGCGTAGCAGGGTGTGCTGAAGTGTCGGTTGACTATGCGAGACCGCAGTACGAGTACGCAGGATGCCATGGAACTACAGCAGGACCTCAGTAGGAGTGTGCAGGACACCGTAGAATGTGTGCAGGACTTCAGTAGGAGTGTGCAGGACATCAAAGAACTTGTGCAGGACCCCAGTAAGGGTGTGCAGGACGTAGTAGAATGTGTGCAGGACCTCAGTAGGAGTGTGCAGTACATTATGAGACCTAAGCACGACCCCATTAGGGGTGTGCAGGACGTCGTAGAATGTGTGCAGGACTTCAGTAGGAGTGTGCAGGACATCAAGGAACTTGTGCAGGACCCCAGTAAGGGTGTGCAGGACGTAGTGGAATGTGTGCAGGACCCCAGTAGGAGTGTGCAGGACATCATGGAATCTATGCAGTACCCCAGTAGGGGTGAGCAGGACGTCGAAGAATGTGTGCAGGACATTAGAAGGAGCGTGCAGGACATCATGGAACGTGTGCAAGACCTTAGTAGGAGTGTGCAGGACATCATGGAACCTGTGCAGGGCCCCAGTAAGGGTGTGCAGGACGTAGTAGAATGTGTGCAGGACTCCAGTAGGAGCGTGCAGGACATCATGGAACCTGTGCAGGACCCCAGTAGGGGTGAGCAGGACGTCGAAGAATGTGTGCAGGACCTTGGTAGGAGTGTGCAGGACATCATGGAACGTGTGCAGTACATTATGAGACCTGTGTAGGACCCCCTTAGGGGTGTGCAGGACGTCGTAGAAGGTGTGCAGGACCTCAGTAGGAGTGTGCAGGACATTATGAGACCTGTGCAGGACCCATTAGGGGTGCTCAGGACGTCGTAAAATGTGTGCAGGACCTTAGTAGGAGTGCGCAGGACATCATGGAACCTGTGCAGGACCCCAGTAGGGGTATGCAGGACGTCGTAGAATGTGTGCAGGACCTCAGTAGGAGTGCGCAGGACATCATGGAACCTGTGCAGGACCCCAGTAAGGTGTGCAGGACGTCGAAGAATGTGTGCAGGACCTCAGTAGGAGTGCGCAGGACATCATGGAACCAGAGCAGGACCCCAGTAGGGTGTGCAGGACGTCGAAGAATGTGTGCAGGACCTCAGTAGGAGTGCGCAGGACATCAAGGGACTTGTGCGTGACCCCAGTAAGGGTGTGCAGGACGTAGTAGAATGTGTGCAGGACCTCAGTAGGTGTGTGCAGGACATCATGGAACGTGTGCAGGACCTTAGAAGGAGTGTGAAGGACATCATGAGACCTGTGCAGGACCCCAGTAGGGGTGTGCAGGACGTCGTAGAAGGTGTGCAGGACCTCAGTAGGAGTGTGCAGGACATTATGAGACCTGTGCAGGACTCATTAGGGGTGCTCAGGACGTCGTAAAATGTGTGCAGGACCTTATTAGGAGTGCGCAGGACATCATGGAACCTGTTCAGGACCCCAGTAGGGGTATGCAGGACGTCGTAGCATGTGAGCAGGACCTCAGTAGGAGTGCGCAGGACATCATGGAACCTGTGCAGGACCCCAGTAAGGTGTGTGCAGGACGTCGAAGAATGTGTGCAGGACCTCAGTAGGAGTGCGCAGGACATCATGGAACCAGAGCAGGACCCCAGTAGGGTGTGCAGGACGTAGTAGAATGTGTGCAGGACCTCAGTAGGTGTGTGCAGGACATCATGGAACGTGTGCAGGACCTTAGAAGGAGTGTGAAGGGACATCATGGGACCTGTACAGGATTTCAGTAGGGGTGTGCAGGACGTCGTAGAATGTGTGTGGGACTTCAGTAGGAGTCTGCAGAACATCAAAGAACTTGTGCAGGACCCCAGTAAGGGTGTGCAGGACGTAGTAGAATGTGTGCAGGACCTCAGTAGGAGTGTGCAGGACATTATGAGATCTGCGCAGGACCCCATTAGGATGTGCAGGACGTCGTAGAATGTGTGCAGGACTTCAGTAGGAGTGTGCAGGACATCAAGGAACTTGTGCAGGACCCCAGTAAGGGTGTGCAGGACGTAGTAGAATGTGTGCAGGACCCCAGTAGAGTGTGCAGAACATCATGGAACCTGTGCAGGACCCCAGTAGGGGTGAGCAGGACGTCGAAGAATGTGTGCAGGACATCAGTAGGAGTGTGCAGGACATCATGGCACGTGTGCAGGACCTTAGTATGAGTGTGCAGGACATCATGGAACCTGTGCAGGACCCCAGTAGGGGTGTGCAGGACGTCGTAGAATGTGTGCAGGACCTCATTAGGAGTGCTGGACATCATGGAACCTGAGCAGGACCCCAGTAGGGTGTGCAGGACGTCGAAGAATGTGTGCAGGACCTCAGTAGGAGTGCAGGACATCAAGGGACTTGTGCATGACCCCAGTAAGGGTGTGCAGGACGTAGTAGAATGTGTGCAGGACCTCAGTAGGAGTGTGCAGGACATCATGGAGACCTGTGCAGGACCCCAGTAGGGGTGAGCAGGACGTCGAAGAATGTGTGCAGGACCTTAGTAGGAGTGTGCAGGACATCATGGAACGTGTGCAAGACCTTAGTAGGAGTGTGTGCGGGACATTATGAGACCTGTGCAGGACCCCATTAGGTGTGCAGGACGTCGTAGAATGTGTGCAGGACCCCAGTAGGGGTGTACAGGACATCATGGAACCTAAGCAGGATCCCATTAGGCGCGTGCAGGACGTCGAAGAATATGTGCAGGACCTCAGTAGGAGTGTGCAGGACGTCAAGGGACTTGTGCATGACCCCAGTAAGGGTGTGCAGGACGTAGTAGAATGTGTGCAATACCAGTAGGGAGTGTGCAGGACATCATGGAGCCTGTGCAGGACCCCAGTAGGGGTGAGCAGGACGTCGAAGAATGTGCAAGGGACCTTAGTAGAGTGTGCAGGACATCATGGAACATGTGCAGGACCTTAGTAGGAGTGTGCAGGACATTATGAGACCTGTGTAGGACCCTTTAAGGGTGTGTAGGACGTCGTAGAAGGTGTGCAGGAACTAACAAAAAGTGTGCAGGACATTATGAGACCTGTGCAGGACCCATTAGGGGTGCTCAGGACGTCGTAGAATGTGTGCAGGACCTTAGTAGGAGTGCGCAGGACATCATGGAACCTGTGCAGGACCTTAGTAGGAGTGTGCAGGACATTATGAGACCTGTGCAGGACCCCATTAGGGTGTGCAGGACGTCAAAGAATGTGTGCAGGACCTCAGTAGGAGTGCGCCGGACATCATGGAACCTGTGCAGGACCCCAGTAGGGTGTGCAGGACGTCGAAGAATGTGTGCAGGACCTCAGTAGGAGTGCGCAGGACATCAAGGGACTTGTGCATGACCCCAGTAGGGTGTGCAGGACGTAGTAGAATGTGAGCAGGACCTCAGTAGGAGTGTGCAGGACATCATGGAGCCTGTGCAGGACCCCAGTAGGGGTGAGCAGGACGTCGAAGAATGTGTGCAGGACCTTAGTAGGAGTGTGCAGGACATCATGGAACGTGTGCAAGACCTTAGTAGGAGTGTGCACGACATTATGAGACCTGTGCAGGACCCCAGTAGGGTGTGCAGGACGTCGAAGAATGTGTGCAGGACCTCAGTAGGAGTGCGCAGGACATCATGGAACCTAAGCAAGACCCCAGTAGGGTGTGCAGGACGTCGAAGAATGTGTGCAGGACCTCAGTAGGAGTGCAGGACATCAAGGGACTGGTGCATGACCCCAGTAAGGGTGTGCAGGACGTGGTAAAATGTGTGCAGGACCTCAGTAGGAGTGTGCAGGACATCATGGAGCCTGTGCAGGATCCCAGTGGGGTGAGCAGGACGTCGAAGAATGTGCGCAGGACCTTAGTAGGAGTGTGCAGGACATCATGGAACGTGTGCAGGACCTTAGTAGGAGTGTGCAGGACATTATGAGACCTGTGTAGGACCCCCTTAAGGGTGTGCAGGACGTGGTAAAATGTGTGCAGGACCTCAGTAGGAGTGTGCAGGACATCATGGAGCCTGTGCAGGATCCCAGTGGGGTGAGCAGGACGTCGAAGAATGTGCGCAGGACCTTAGTAGGAGTGTGCAGGACATCATGGAACGTGTGCAGGACCTTAGTAGGAGTGTGCAGGACATTATGAGACCTGTGCAGGACCCCAGTAAGGGTGTGCAGGACGTAGTAGAATGTGTGCAGAACCTCAGTAGGAGTGTGCAGGACATCACGGAACCTGTGCAGGACCCCAGTAGGGGTGAGCAGGACGTCGAAGAATGTGTGCAGGACCTCAGTAGGTGGGTGCAGGACATCATGGAACGTGTGCAGGACCTTAGAAGGATTGTGCAGGACATCATGAGACCTGTGCAGGACCCCAGTAGGGGTGTGCAGGACGTCGTAGAAGGTGTGCAGGACCTCAGTAGGAGTGTGCAGGACATTATGAGACCTGTGCAGGACTCATTAGGGGTGCTCAGGACGTCGTAAAATGTGTGCAGGACCTTATTAGGAGTGCGCAGGACATCATGGAACCTGTTCAGGACCCCAGTAGGGGTATGCAGGACGTCGTAGCATGTGAGCAGGACCTCAGTAGGAGTGCGCAGGACATCATGGAACCTGTGCAGGACCCCAGTAAGGTGTGCAGGACGTCGAAGAATGTGTGCAGGACCTCAGTAGGAGTGCGCAGGACATCATGGAACCAGAGCAGGACCCCAGTAGGGTGTGCAGGACGTAGTAGAATGTGTGCAGGACCTCAGTAGGTGTGTGCAGGACATCATGGAACGTGTGCAGGACCTTAGAAGGAGTGTGAAGGACATCATGGGACCTGTACAGGACTTCAGTAGGGGTGTGCAGGACGTCGTAGAATGTGTGCGGGACTTCAGTAGGAGTCTGCAGGACATCAAATAACTTGTGCAGGACCCCAGTAAGGGTGTGCAGGACGTAGTAGAATGTGTGCAGGACCTCAGTAGGAGTGTGCAGGACATTATGAGATCTGCGCAGGACCCCATTAGGGATGTGCAGGACGTCGTAGAATGTGTGCAGGACTTCAGTAGGAGTGTGCAGGACATCAAGGAACTTGTGCAGGACCCCAGTAAGGGTGTGCAGGACGTAGTAGAATGTGTGCAGGACCCCAGTAGGAGTGTGCAGAACATCATGGAACCTGTGCAGGACCCCAGTAGGGGTGAGCAGGACGTCGAAGAATGTGTGCAGGACATCAGTAGGAGTGTGCAGGACATCATGGAACGTGTGCAGGACCTTAGTATGAGTGTGCAGGACATCATGGAACCTGTGCAGGACCCCAGTAGGGGTGTGCAGGACGTCGTAGAATGTGTGCAGGACCTCATTAGGAGTGCGCCGGACATCATGGAACCTGAGCAGGACCCCAGTAGGGTGTGCAGGACGTCGAAGAATGTGTGCAGGACCTCAGTAGGAGTGCGCAGGACATCAAGGGACTTGTGCATGACCCCAGTAAGGGTGTGCAGGACGTAGTAGAATGTGTGCAGGACCTCAGTAGGAGTGTGCAGGACATCATGGAGCCTGTGCAGGACCCCAGTAGGGGTGAGCAGGACGTCGAAGAATGTGTGCAGGACCTTAGTAGGAGTGTGCAGGACATCATGGAACGTGTGCAAGACCTTAGTAGGAGTGTGCGGGACATTATGAGACCTGTGCAGGACCCCATTAGGGTGTGCAGGACGTCGAAGAATGTGTGCAGGACCTCAGTAGGAGTGCGCAGGACATCATGGAACCTAAGCAGGACCCCAGTAGGGTGTGCAAGACGTCGAAGAATATGTGCAGGACCTCAGTAGGAGTGCGCAGGACATCAAGGGACTTGTGCATGACCCCAGTAAGGGTGTGCAGGACGTAGTAGAATGTGTGCAATACCTCAGTAGGAGTGTGCAGGACATCATGGAGCCTGTGCAGGACCCCAGTAGGGGTGAGCAGGACGTCGAAGAATGTGCGCGGGACCTTAGTAGGAGTGTGCAGGACATCATGGAACATGTGCAGGACCTTAGTAGGAGTGTGCAGGACATTATGAGACCTGTGTAGGACCCCCTTAAGGGTGTGTAGGACGTCGTAGAAGGTGTGCAGGACCTCACAAAGAGTGTGCAGGACATTATGAGACCTGTGCAGGACCCATTAGGGGTGCTCAGGACGTCGTAGAATGTGTGCAGGACCTTAGTAGGAGTGCGCAGGACATCATGGAACCTGTGCAGGACCTTAGTAGGAGTGTGCAGGACATTATGAGACCTGTGCAGGACCCCATTAGGGTGTGCAGGACGTCAAAGAATGTGTGCAGGACCTCAGTAGGAGTGCGCCGGACATCATGGAACCTGTGCAGGACCCCAGTAGGGTGTGCAGGACGTCGAAGAATGTGTGCAGGACCTCAGTAGAGTGCGCAGGACATCAAGGCACTTGTGCATGACCCCAGTAGGGTGTGGAGGACGTAGTAGAATGTGAGCAGGACCTCAGTAGGAGTGTGCAGGACATCATGGAGCCTGTGCAGGACCCCAGTAGGGGTGAGCAGGACGTCGAAGAATGTGTGCAGGACCTTAGTAGGAGTGTGCAGGACATCATGGAACGTGTGCAAGACCTTAGTAGGAGTGTGCACGACATTATGAGACCTGTGCAGGACCCCAGTAGGGTGTGCAGGACGTCGAAGAATGTGTGCAGGACCTCAGTAGGAGTGCGCAGGACATCATGGAACCTAAGCAGGACCCCAGTAGGGTGTGCAGGACGTCGAAGAATGTGTGCAGGACCTCAGTAGGAGTGCGCAGGACATCGAGGGACTTGTGCATGACCCCAGTAAGGGTGTGCAGGACGTGGTAAAATGTGTGCAGGACCTCAGTAGGAGTGTGCAGGACATCATGGAGCCTGTGCAGGATCCCAGTGGGGTGAGCAGGACGTTGAAGAATGTGCGCAGGACCTTAGTAGGAGTGTGCAGGACATCATGGAACGTGTGCAGGACCTTAGTAGGAGTGTGCAGGACATTATGAGACCTGTGTAGGACCCCCTTAAGGGTGTGCAGAACGTGGTAAAATGTGTGCAGGACCTCAGTAGGAGTGTGCAGGACATCATGGAGCCTGTGCAGGATCCCAGTGGGGTGTGCAGGACGTCGAAGAATGTGCGCAGGACCTTAGTAGGAGTGTGTAGGACATCATGGAACGTGTGCAGGACCTTAGTAGGAGTGTGCAGGACATTATGAGACCTGTGTAGGACCCCCTTAGGGGTGTGCAGGACGTCGTAGAAGGTGTGCAGGACCTCAGTAAGAGTGTGCAGGACATTATGAGACCTGTGCAGGACCCATTAGGGGTGCTCAGGACGTCGTAGAATGTGTGCAGGATCTTAGTAGGAGTGCGCAGGACATCATGGAACCTGTGCAGAACCCCAGTAGGGGTGTGCAGGACGTCGAAGAATGTGTGCAGGACCTTAGTAGGAGTGCGCAGGACATCATGGAACGTGTGCAGGACCTTAGGAGTGTGCAGGACATCATGGGACCTGGGCAGGACCCCAGAAGGGGTGTGCAGGACGTCATAGATTGTGTGCAGGACCTCAGTAGGAGTGTGCAGGACATCAAGGAACTTGCGCAGGACCCCAGTAGGGGTGTGCAGGACATCATGGAACGTGCGCAGAACCCCACTAGGGATGAGAAGGACGTCATGGAATGTAAACAGGACCTCAGTAAAAGTGTGCAGGACATCATGAAGCTTGTGCAGGACCCCTGTAAGGATGAGCAGCACGTCATGGAATGTGTGTAGGACCTTAGTAGGAGTGTGCAGGACATCAAGGGACGTGCGCATGACCTCTGTTTGATGTCCAGGACACCATATGCAAGCCATGCCTCCGAATTAACAAGAACGAAAGTTAAGTGCGCCAGAACAAGGCTATCGTAATCTCACTCGAGTTGACCCTAAAGTTTTCTAAGTTCTGACTCCGAATTCGCTACATCTTCACCAACGGTGGTGCTGTTTTCCTGCTTTGTGGTCCAGGCAGATCCTCAACTACTGACCTCTGGAGAAGGACGGTGTGTGAATGAAGACACACCGCTCTTCACGTCTCTTATACTTTACCCTTGATCAATTGGGTATCATCAAATTTGTTAACGAGAGCCGAATAACATCATTCCTAAAATTACGGTAGTCGTCTTCTGGCGCACTTATCTATCGTTCTTGTTTCGAATCAGACATATGGGCCGGCGCAGGCGAGCCACATCAGCATGAACCGAAGAAGTTTGGCTAGGGTGGCTGACCCTGGGTCTCTCCTAGACGCGGTGGGGCCACCCAAGATTTACTCATAAAAATTATGAAAAACTCTGAGAAAAGATGACGGATACTGCGCTATCAATCATTGTTTTTATAAGAGCTCTATGGAAATACTTCGACTGGTAGCCTTACCAATTGGCGGTTCATTTCATTTCTGTCTTTAATGGTGCATGCCCCCCTCCGGTCTAGGATAGTGCCTAGACCATGTAAAATTGGGTCATTTTAAAACTCATTTCTTCATTTTTTCAACTTTTACAATCAAAAAGTATATTCCTTGTATCTTATTTGTAGGAAGACGCGTTGCAAATATTATCTTGCATTCTTAGCAGCGGAGCGGTTGTTTCTTCATTTCTACCACTATGTTTTCGAAAAAAAAAACAACTTGACTTTTAGAGCTTGGCGATATTGTAGAAGGGAAACCCTTGGAAAAAGTTGTGAAATTTCTGAAAGTTGGGCTCCGCAGAAAAGGTCAGGGATTTGGCATTGCTCTAAAATGTCGTGAAATTGTTCCATTAAAGTTGGCTATCAAACTGATTTTTTAAATGTAGTGAAATTGTTGAATCGATTTGGCTGTTGTTGGTATATGCAGACAAGATAATCATTAAATGTAGTGAAATTGTTGCAAACGGATTTGGCAGGAGCTCCATCAATTATCACAGTCAAATCACGCGTCAGAAGGGGTTTTTATTGGAGCGCATATTGAATCAAATGGGAACAAGAATAAGTTTAGCAACAAAAACGTTTCCATACAATGTGAGCCGTGAAAGCGTTGAGGACACGGAGACATAGCGTTAGTAGCTAATAAATTGTATAGATTTCGTTTTCATGATTTTTATCTATTCGGTGAGGGAAGGTCTGGTTCCTTAGTGGGAGCTACACTGAAAAGGCAGAATAACATTTGAAAACCTTATTTCTAGCCCATAAGGCCACGTTCCGTCCTGTTGGCTGAGGATTGTTTTTTTTCTTTTTGTCTTCATTCGCTCGCCAGAAGACCTTCTGACGCGTGATTCGACTCTGATATTTCACAGAACTCCTGCCAAATCCGTTTGCAACAATCACTATATTTAATGATTATGTTATCTGCATATACCATCAACAGCCAAATCGATTCAACAAATTTCACTACATTTAGGAAATCAGTTTGATAGTTAAATCTAATGGAACAATTTCACGACATTTTACAGCAATGGCGAATCCTTGACCTTTTCTGCGGAGCCCAACTTTCAAAAATTCATTCATATTGATGGGCAGCCACAGCTGGCTACACCGGGTGTTATTTGCAACCTTTATGTTTTTCATACGTATCAAACGGGTCGGCCACGGTGATTTTCTCAACCAACTCTGACAGGGCCCTTAAGCCATGTTGTGACTGCAGGTGGTCGCTGCGGCCATTCGAGGGACAACTGTTCCCTTTTCATCGCGCGTAATGGAAAGGCGCTTCGATTGTGATCGCTTCGTGGCAGACGTCCTACATCGCTGGGTCGCGGCGACGAAATCGTGAAATGTTTTAAGCCATGTTTTGACTGCATCGCTGCTGTTTTTCATCGTAGCAAATTTGCACAAGCTGCTGCAGCGATCTGCCAGCGGCAGCGATTTCGTTCATAGTGCATTGCCTCACGGATGATCGAAGAAATTCAATCAATCAGTCAAATTATTGGCTGTCAATAACATGTTTCGACTCGTAAACACTGATCTTGTCATGTGAAAGGGTCAACGTTTAGTAGACGAAACGTCTCATATGCTGGCAATCGCTCCATCGCTGCCATAATGGAAGCGATGGTGCAATGATCAGCGACCAATGAGAATCTCTCCTCCAGCAGCAAAGTAGTGAAACATAGGATTTCGTCGCCGCGAACTAGCGATGCAGGACGTTTGCCACGAAGCGAACACAGTTGGGTCGCCTTTCCATTACTCGCGATGAAAAAGTAACAGTTGTCTCTCGCATGGCCGCAGCGGCCACCTGAAGAAGTCAAAACATGGCTTTACTGCTTCGCTGATGGACTAGCGATTCTCGATGGTCGCTGGTCATCGCTCCATTAGGGCGGCGATAGAGCCATTGCCAGCGAGGGACACGTTTCGTCTAGTGAACGTTGACCCTTTCACATGGCAAGATCAGTGTTTACGAGTCGAAACGTGTTATTAATGACTACCAGCCATTAATTTCACTGACTGATTGAATTTCTTGGATCATCCGTGAGACTATGCACTATGAACAGAATCGCTGCCGCTGCTTCATCGCTGCAGCAGCGGGTGCAAAATTGCTGCGATGAAAAACAGCAGCGATGCAGTCAAAACATGGCTTTAGGCCCCGGTTATAGTTGGTCGCTCAGACGTAGCCAGCCCGGTCGATGATGATGAAAGCGTACAGCCGGATGCAGACTCTGCCCGCAGTTCTTCGCTTTCAAATGAAACTAACTCAAAACCTGCACAGTTAGAAGCTACCTTCCATTGCATCTGGGCAGTTTCACATCAGTGGAACGGGGCGGTTTTCCATGCTCATTATTTCGTTTCCGCCGCCCCATTCCTTCGCAGAACAGAATCTTCGATTTCATGACTTTGATATAAAAAAGCTCTGCTGAGCTGCGAATGCAGATAGTTCCAACAATTTGTTTTTGAGTTTGGATGCCGATAAGGAAGTACCATTTATTGCAGAAAAAATTAGTGGGCTGGTGAAGAATGAGGGAGCACTCAAAATGGGGTTGTGTGAATGGCCTCAGCGCGTTACGAAACTAAAAAGCAGCCTGACAACATGACCTACATAACATCTCAAGCTTTCTGCACGCTATGCATGCCATCTTTACACTTTTACAAAAGTTTAGCAAGATGTTCTCAGAATCCTGCGCGAATTCCCATGCATACAGCACACTATCTCAGACGACTAGCGCAAAGCTAAAGACTCTTGCTAATTCTTTGAGGTATCCTGCCTGATTTCTCGGATGGCTAGCATCGAGTCTGGGCTTCTCACTCTCCGGTGTGTCCTGCACAGTTTTCCGGATGATCAGCGACGGATGCGGGACTCCTAATCAATCTACGGGGTGGTCTGCATAACTTCTCGGATGACCAGCAACGGGTCTCGAACACCTGCCCACTCTCCGGGTTGACGCTCCGATGACGTCATCAGAAGCCCGAAGCACTTTTCACGACGTCCCGATGACGTCATCAGAAGCCCGAAGCACTTTTCACGATGTCCCGATGACGTCATCAAAAGCCAGAAGCACTTTTCACAAGGTCCCGATGACGTTATCAGAAGCTCGAAGCACTCGTCACGATGTCCCGATGACGTCATCAGAAGCCCGAAGCACTTTTCACGATGTCCCGATGACGTCATCAAAAGCAAGAAGCACTTTTCACAAGGTCCCGATGACGTTATCAGAAGCTCGAAGCACTCGTCACGACGTCCCGATGACGTCATCAGAAGCCCGAAGCACTTTTCACGATGTCCCGATGACGTCATCAAAAGCCAGAAGCACTTTTCACAAGGTCCCGATGACGTTATCAGAAGCTCGAAGCACTCGTCACGATGTCCCGATGACGTCATCAGAAGCCCGAAGCATTCGTCACGATGTCCCGATGACGCCATCAGAAGCTCGAAGCAATTTTCACGATGTCCCGATGACGTCAGCAGAAGCCAGAAGCACTTTTCACAACGTCCCGATGACGTCATCAGAAGCTCGAAGCACTCGTCACGATGTCCCGATGACGTCATCAGAAGCCCGAAGCACTTTTCACGATGTCCAAATGACGTCATCAGAATCCCCTCTCACTACAAATCGATTACTTATCAGCCTACGTACCCCCTAACATCTTACATGTCTGCTAAGTTGATTGCCTGCGACCATTGGCAGTGGCTATTAGCAGTGAGGACTAAAAAGCGTGACGGCTCACGGCCTACGGCGCACATCATGAAAATTTCTTAAGCTCTCGGGCTCACATCTTTGCTACTTGTGAAGCGATTTGAATAAAATTTGGACTGCAGGTGTCTTCTGAACCCTATCACTTATATCCAGAAGGAAATATTCAGAAATTTTGTTTCAAAGATTCTTTAAATTATTTTATAAAATTCTAAGTGATCACAAGGCCTAGGCAAAGACCCTAGTTATACAACGGCGGGGCGGGACGCGGCGGAAATAGCAAGACAACTATCACTTATATGCGCCCTAACTGTGCTCAGGCATGCCAAAAGGAACAGTGGTCGCAGAAAAACGCGCTGGAAGCCCGTCCCGAGCAGTTACACACGCCGCGGCACTGTATATTGTATCGTTGCAGGACCCACTCTGTTGGAAATTTGCCAATTTCATCCAGCTTATTAGTTTTCCGATTTAAAATTGTGAAAACATTACCAAAACGACATAACGAGCACTGTTATGACAAGAGATATTAATCAATAGTAATATTCTGCAATTAATGAGTGTCAGAAGCGAAAAACCCAATAAAATATCATTGAAACGCCTGGAAATTTTTAGTCTGCAGTATTGCGTTTTGACTTACTTGACTTAATCGGTTTGCTTTCTCCTGACGCGGTCATTCCGCATCTTCACCGAAGTGTGCCGTCCTAGTAGTCAGCCGTGTCCATTTTTCACGGTCTTCAGCCACAATTTGAACACATTCCATCCAGCTGTCACTATTCCGTTTCCTGCGAAACGAAACATAGCGCCTGAACAGTCTTTCGATGCCGAATGACTTCAAATCCTCTTTAACCGCATCCGTCCAGAACTTTCGCCCAGGTGGCCGTTTCCAGACAGGATTTGTAAGCATTCTTAGGCCCCCGTCAGACTTCGTCGAAAAACCTGCTGAGTCCGAATGAGTCCGGGGCGGAAATGCCGTCCTCGACCGTCTGCAACCGACAGAGTCCGGTTGCCCCTAGCGCCACCCAGTTCCTCTGCGAAACTCGCAATCGATTGTCAGCCGCAGCAGTAGGTGGGGCAGAGCGCAGTCGACGAGAGTCGGGATACGGCGGCACTCGGCAGGTCACAGTCAGCCGAAGAAAATGCACCCAAATCACGTGAGAAACTCCTATATAGACCGGGTGGGGTGAGGATGATTTTAGCTGGGACGAAGCGGGATTCAGTGGGACTCAGTCGGTGCATAGGCCCCGCCCTTGTACGCATGAGAACCATCAGTATCGACCGGGGGAATTGCGGTGGGCACCAGACGGTCGGAGTCGGACTGGGGGTTGATTTTTCTGCACCCGTCTCCCACGAATTCGGTGCTCATTAGATCCACCGACTATGACGGGGGCCTTAAAGCGTGTTGTATGAGACGATCCGGCGTTCTTCTTAGTATATGCCCGAGCAGTCGAAGTCGACTTTCCATTGCTGCTTGAGATGGCGTTGGGAGATGCTGGCACCTCCCTTGTGCCAAGCGTTGATGTACTGCGTCGATTTCCTTGTAAAAATCTTCGTTATGGCATACTCGCGGCCAGAAATGTCCAAGCAAGCGCCTGAAAAGCTTCCTCTCCATGCAATCGAACCTTTCCATCTGCGTCTTCGGTGCTGCTCACGTCTCCGATCCGTACATCATGATAGGGTGAATAGCGGATAGGTAGGCGCGCAACTTGACGTCCTTCGCGATGGGAGTAGACCACAAACACGTGGTTGGAGTATTGCGTCAAAGACGCCAAAGAAGCAACATTGCAGACGAGTCCCTGATTTACGCAGCAAGCGGCGGCAATGTCATCGCGGGACGTTTTCATTCCGCTGGTGTATAACCAGGGCCAAAACCAAACCTCTCCATCCGCTTCGCGGCTGGAGCGATTACTGCATAGAATTAAGGGTCAATAGTTCAGCACAGGTACGGCACGAGGTGTGGACTAGGCTAAATTTACTCAGACCCCCTTTTAAAAGCGATTTTCTCAGACCTCCTCCTAGAAGCGTTATTTGTGTTTTTGTTGTAAAATTGAAAGAAGAGGAACTACTCATTTACAGATATGTATAATTCAAAGAAGGTTAACCATAAAAAAAAAACAAGACATTAACAGCGAGTTAGATCACGGACGAGGATTTTCTTGACGGATTACATGAAGTTGCCTGCGTTGGTAAGTAACTTAGTCAAGGATCCTATTATAGTAAAGGCTCTCTTAATGTTGAATATAAGACACATAGGTTTGGACGTGTATCCAGGGATTGCGAATAGTTTTGAGTAGGAAGCTAAGGTATGTGGTGGAAAAGAAGAGTCGAGAAGATGAAGTGAGTCAAAGGCCAAGAATGCGAGATATCTTAAAGAAATAGATGTGTTTTCTAATTATTATGAGCTCGTAAATTAATTTCGCAAGTCCAAGAAGAACAGGTCACTTCAGATATATGGACTGCTAGTTGCATAAAGCGTCATCTCATCTGGTTACGTTGCGAATTTCATTCTCCGTAACCCTTTCTTACACAAATCACACCACATGGGTTCGACACATGGTTTCGCAAGGTCCTTAATTTCTGCAAAACGTTAGACCTTACTTTTTTTTGCAAAGATAGGGTCACGAAAGTAGGAAGAAAAACTACACTGTTTGACCAGCACCTGCTGCAGGTGTTTTCTCGCTGGAAGACCATCTTTTTGCAAGGTATGAGTCAGGAGAATACGATATTCGAGTCGAGCGTAGTCGATTCAATCCGTATACTCACTTTCACCGTCGAACATGGATGCTGAACACCGCTACAGTATGAGCGCTCACACTTTTCTCACATGTGGTCGCGCCAGAAAGGGGCATTTCTGAATTTCAGGTGTCAAGAGATTAGGATAATCGAGTCCATCGTGGTCGATTTACTCTTTACACAGTATTTTACCGTCTCAGAGTAACGCCGAAGACCGCTTTATAGAAAGCGTAACAATTTAAAAAACGCTCCACAAACCTGAAGTAAGGTTTTAAAACAGTTGTAACTTAATCTTCAAATGAGCTGCCCGGGGTCGGAGCAAAACTAAGAAACTAGGTTTGTAACCCTACAGAATGAAAGCTTACCCGTTTCCAGAGGACGCCTTACAAAAAAAGTTTACTAGGTGTGGACTTTTGATGTTTTGAGCACAAAAGTCTACACCTAGCCAGCGGATTTAGGTGTGGACTTTTGTGCTCAAGACATCAAAAGTCCACACCTAGTGAATTTTTCTTAAAGGCAGCTTCTAAGGTCGGTTAGGCCCCCGTCATAGTCAGTGAATCTACTGAGTCCCAACGGGTCGATAAGCACCGAATTCGTGGGAGACGGGTGCAAAAAAGTCAACCCACTGAGTCCGACTGCGACCGTCTGGTGCCCACCGCAATTCCCCCAATCGAAACTGATGGTTCTCATGCGCACAAGGGCGGGGCCAATGCACTGGCTGGGTCCCACTGAGTCCCCTGCGTCCCAACCGAAATCATCGTCACTCCACCCGGTCAATATAGGGGTTTCTCACGTGATTTGGGTGCATTTTCTTCGGCCGACTGCGACCTGCCGAGTCCAGCCGCATCCAGACTCTCATCGTCTGCGTTCTGCCCCACCTACTGTTGCCATTGACTATCGATTGCGTGTTTCGCAGAGGAACTGAGTGGCGCTGGGGGCAACCGGACTCAGTCGGTTGCATACGGTCGAGGACGGTTTTTCCGCCCCAGACTCATTCGAACTCAGCAGGTTTTTCGACGAAGTCTGACGGGGGCCTTAGGGTCTTGTTAGGTCCGTAGTCTTGCTCGTGTAGTCGAAATATTTATTAATCCAAACAGCAACAATAAATGTAGACGACGGAGAGATTGCAGGTGCGGGAGCACAGGCGAACGAGATGTCGAAAAAATTCATATCACAGGCCAGGCCCCTTTTGAAGGCAACCTTATCTTATCAATCAAGTGTCGGGGTCAAGGTCATTAGTGAGCGATAAGAGATGCAGACGTACAAGGATACAAAGTTCAAAGTGCATGTTCACATGAGTGAGTGAACACTGGTCTCGATCAATGAGTCGTGTCTCATATCTGCTAGATCATATCATGTTTCATGTCTACTTACTAGATTTCATGTAACAACTGATCAGATTCTATGTAATAGCTGATTAGATCCTATGAAGCACCTCTCTTTCTTTGAAGTAGGTAACAGACAGTAACAATGGACACTAAAAATCATTACACCGTAACATAATATCATTAAACTTTCTATGGACGGTAGGTTTCTGCTGTGGGTCAATGTGTAGTTGTCGCACTGGTTGACGGCTTCGGGTGGACCTTCGCGGCTCTCTGGCTTGCTGAACGGTAGGCGAAGCATCTAGAGTTCGCGCAATCATTTTAGTCTGATGAATGGACGGGGCTGCGACGGTAGATCACCCCGTGCGAATCGAAACCCCATTCTCCAGTGCGGCCGCCAAACCCGCACGGCCAACCGCCGCGTCCATGCGTCAGACTAAAATGAAAACGGAAACCATACCTCGTAGTGATTGGCTGGCTCTGGCTGTACTGTCGGTTTCGGTCTGCTGAGGCCTAACATCTCGAAAAGTGTGTCCAGGCTCGTTGAATCGTTGTCACTTGTGTCATCATTATAGCGCACTCGTAAGGTGTGTCCGAATGAGACTGGCCGACCATGCGGCCGCGGCGCGTGGCAGGCGGCTGTCGCGTGCGCCGCTCTCGGACGAGCATGCGAAACGACAGCTAGCCTTCCCCCTCCGTCATTCGTTAGAAACGGGGCCGGCAGTGGCTGTCAGCAAGTAATCACTCAGCTCCGCAGTCGAGGGGGTAACCATTCGAACACTCGTCCGAGCGAGGCCCATGCGACGGCCGCCTGCCACTCACGACGGTCCCATGGTCGGCCATTCTTATTCGGGCGCACTTAAGTTTATTTGCGTGTCGCTTCCATATTTCACTTCCTACGAGCGCTCTGTAGAGCACGCGACCAATACGATGACGTATCTTTTCATTAACCCAACTGACGTTCTGTCCACAGTATTTGCGTGCCAAAACGAGGTCACCTGGCTGAACATTCGTAGTACGCCTCTATGTTTCCGATTAAACTGTCGTTTCATTGAATCGTTGGTGAGAGGTATTGATGACAGTTTTGGTTTCAGGAGGGAGGGCTGCGTCCGCAAGTTTCGTCCAATGCAGAGTTCGGCTGGTGATCTCAGTCTCTGCACTGTTGACGTTGGTGTAGATCGATAAGTGAGAAGAAATGTTTGGAGGATTTGGGGTAGTGCTCCTTCCTCCTTCACTATGAGTGGACTTCTCTTAAATGTATCGAGGAACCCTTCCGCCTGGAAATTTGACTGCGGATGATATGGGGCGAAAAGATGGGGTGAATCCCGTTTTTCTCGCGAAAACTTTGGAACTCTGCTGATGCGAACTGGGTGCAATTGTCGGAAACCAATTTTTTCGGGATATCCGTGTCTGGCAAATGTCTGGCGCAGTAGAGAAATCGTCGCCGCTGTTGCAGGGAATGGCCACGAGGCGAGCGTCGTTTTTACGGGAGCTTTGGCAACGGCAGAACATTTCGCACATCGACGCACAGTATCCTCGATATTCTCATTGATTCCGGGCCAGTAGGCGCAGCTTCGAGCGAGAGTTTTTATTCGAACGATACCTGGATGCCCCTTGTGTAGTTGACGAAGCACGCGTTGCTGTAGAGCAGCTGGTACGACAACACGTTCAGAAAGAAGCAAAGATTCATCTAGCGTTGAGAAAGAGTCGCGACGATTAAAAGCATCGTATGATTGGATCTTTCATTGTTTTTTGGCCATTTTCCACTGATGTACTTCTTGACTAGCTGTTAAACGTGATCATTTGAAGTTGATACCTTTTTCTCAGCTGTCACTGGTAGAGCTTGCACAGCCGTTGCAAAGATGTTGGCGATGTCTTCATCCGTAAAAATCGCGGCAATGACTTGCTCCTCATCAGCAGTCGAGGGGGTGGAGATCAGCCTGGATAGTGCGTCAGCTTGGCCAGTTTTCGTGGTTGAACGATACTGGATATTGAAATCGTATCCGAGTAGTGTAGTTGCCCATCTCTGGAATCAATTGGCGTAATTTCAAAGGTCAACTACTAAAACTGGGCCGCTCACATAGTCACCGTCAAGAAGTCAAATGAAACATTGCGCATCTGTGCTGACTTCTCAACAAGTCTCAATGATGCTCTACACCTGCACCAATACCCGCTTCCCCTACCTAAAGACATATTCACAACTCTCAATGGAGGTCAGTATTTCTCGCAAATCGATCTGGCCGATGCGTATCCTCAGGTTCGTCGATACGTTGGGCATCGATTGAAAAGATGTCTTCGTGCCGTCGATACCAAGCATCGAATGTGATATCAGCGTCTGGATCGTACTTCAACTCAGCAATGCGGCCGGCTAGTTGGTCGAACACCTTTGCTGGATTGACAGTTGGCTGCTGATGGTGCTGCGAATCTTGATCCATTGAACCACGAAGTGCAGCGGCCAGAGTTGACAGGAGCTTCTGGAACTGTTCTCCGGAAATGGTTGCCATTGAGCTCGATTCCAGTCCTTATTTGGCACTGTTAGGTTCGTAGTCTTGCTAGTGTGACTTTGACTTACTTATGACTTAATCGGCTGGCTTTCGCCTGACGCGGTCATTCCGCATCTTCACCGAGGTGTGCCGTCCTAGTAGTCAGCCGTGTCCATTTGTCACGGTCCTCAGCCACAACTTGAATACAATCCATCCATTGATCACTATTCCACCTCCTGCGAAGTAAAACATCGCGCCAGAATTGCCTTTCAATGCCGAGTGATTTCAAATCCTCCTTCACCACATCCGTTCAAAACTTTCGCCTACGTCCACGCGGCCGTTTCCAGACAGGACTTGGAAGCATCTTTAGAGCGTATTGAACAAGACAATCTTTCGGTCTTCTTAAAATATGCCCAAACAGACGAAGACGACCTTCCGTTGCCGCTTGAGATGGCATTGAGAGATGTTGGCACCTCCCTCGTGTCAAACGTAGATGGAAGGCGTCAATCTCGTTGTAGAGATCTTCGTTGTGGCGCATCCGCGGCCAGAAATATCCGAGCAAACGTCTAAATGGCTTCCTCTCCGTGCAATCCAACCTTTCCATCAGCGTCTTCGGTGCTGCCCACGTCTCCGATCCGTACATCATGATAGGGCAAATAGCGGATAAGCAGACGCGCAACTTGACTTCCTTCGCGATGGGGGTAGACCAGGTAGGGTGGACCTACCACGATCCGTCACAAAGAAAGTTCAAAGGACTCCTTGTGGAACAGCCACGTCGGTCCCACCACGATCCGTAGCAAAGGAAATTTAAAGGACTCAATGTGGAACAGGTAAGGTGGTCCCACCACGATCCGTCACAAAGAAAGTTCAAAGGACTCCTTGTGGAACAGCCACGTCGGTCCCACCACGATCCTAAGCAAAGGAAATTTAAAGGACTCATTGCGGAACAGCCACGGTGGTCCCACCACGATCCGTAGCGAAGGAAGTTTAAAGGACTCGATGTGGAACAGGTAAGGTGGTCCCACCACGGTCCGTAGCGAAGGAAGTTTAAAGGACTCAATGTGGAACAGGTAGGGTGATCCCACCACGAGCCGTAGCGAAGGAAGTTTAAAGAACTCAATGTGGAACAGGTAGGGTGGTCCCACCACGATCCGTCACAAAGAAAGTTCAAAGGACTTCTTGTAGAACAGCCACGGTGGTCCCACCACGATTCACAACGGAGTAAGTTTAAAGGACTCATTGTGGAACATAAAGGGTGGTCCCACTACGATCCATCACAAAGAAAGTTCAAAGGACTCCTTGTGGAACAGCCACGTCGGTCCCACCACGATCCTAAGCAAAGAAAATTTAAAGGACTCATTGCGGAACAGCCACGGTGGTCCCACCACGATCCGTAGCGAAGGAAGTTTAAAGGACTCGATGTGGAACAGGTAAGGTGATCCCACCACGGTCCGTAGCGGAGGAAGTTTAAAGGACTCAATGTGGAACAGGTAGGGTGATCCCACCACGAGCCGTAGCGAAGGAAATTTAAAGGACTCAATGTGGAACAAGTAAGGTGGTCCCACCGTGATCCGTCACAAAAAAAGTTCAAAGGACTCGCTGTGGAACAGCACCGGTGGTCCCACCACGATTCACAACGGAGTGAGTTTAAAAGACTCAATGTGGAACATAAAGGGTGGTCCCACCACGATCCATCACAAAAAAGTACAAAGGACCCATTGTGGAATAGCCACGGTGGTCCCACCACCGTTTACAACGGAGAAAGTTAAAGGACTGAATGTGGAACATAAAGAGTGGTCCCACCACGATCCGTCGCAAAAAAAGTTCAAAGGACTCAATGTGGAACAGGTAAGGAGGTCCCACCACGATCCGGAACGAGAGAAGTTTAAAGGACTCATTGCGGAACAGCCACGGTGGTCCCACCACGATCCGTAGCGAAGGAAGTTTAAAGGACTCGATGTGGAACAGGTAAGGTGGTCCCACCACGGTCCGTAGCGAAGGAAGTTTGAAGGACTCAATGTGGAACAGGTAGGGTGATCCCACCACGAGCCGTAGCGAAGGAAGTTTAAAGAACTCAATGTGGAACAGGTAGGGTGGTCCCACCACGATCCGTCACAAAGAAAGTTCAAAGGACTCCTTGTGGAACAGGTAAGGTGGTCCCACCACGATCCGTAGCGAAGGAAGTTTAAAGAACTCAATGTGGAACAGGTAAGGTGGTCCCACCACGGTCCGTAGCGAAGGAAGTTTAAAGGACTCAATGTGGAACAGGTAGGGTGATCCCACCACGAGCCGTAGCGAAGGAAGTTTAAAGAACTCAATGTGGAACAGGTAGGGTGGTCCCACCACGATCCGTCACAAAGAAAGTTCAAAGGACTCCTTGTGGAACAGCCACGTCGGTCCCACCACGATCCGTCACAAAGAAAGTTCAAAGGACTCCTTGTGGAACAGCCACGTCGGTCCCACCAGGATCCGTAGCGAAGGAAGTTTAAAAGACTCGATGTGGAACAGGTAAGGTGGTCCCACCACGGTCCGTAGCGAAGGAAGTGTAAAGGACTCGATGTGGAACACGTAAGGTGATCCCACCACGGTCCGTAGCGGAGGAAGTTTAAAGGACTCAATGTGGAACAGGTAGGGTGATCCCACCACGAGCCGTAGCGAAGGAAGTTTAAAGAACTCAATGTGGAACAGGTAGGGTGGTCCCACCACGATCCGTCACAAAGAAAGTTCAAAGGACTTCTTGTAGAACAGCCACGGTGGTCCCACCACGATTCACAACGGAGTAAGTTTAAAGGACTCATTGTGGAACATAAAGGGTGGTCCCACCACGATCCATCACAAAGAAAGTTCAAAGGACTCCTTGTGGAACAGCCACGTCGGTCCCACCACGATCCTAAGCAAAGAAAATTTAAAGGACTCATTGCGGAACAGCCACGGTGGTCCCACCACGATCCGTAGCGAAGGAAGTTTGAAGGACTCGATGTGGAACAGGTAAGGTGATCCCACCACGGTCCGTAGCGCAGGAAGTTTAAAGGACTCAATGTGGAACAGGTAGGGTGATCCCACCACGAGTCGTAGTGAAGGAAGTTTAAAGAACTCAATGTGGAACAGGTAAGGTGGTCCCACCACGATTCGTCACAAAGAAAGTTCAAAGGACTCCTTGTGGAACAGCCACGTCGGTCCCACCACGATCCTAAGCAAAGGAACTTTAAAGGACTCATTGCGGAACAGCCACGGTGGTCCCACCACGATCCGTAGCGAAGGAAGTTTAAAGGACTCGATGTGGAACAGGTAAGGTGGTCCCACCACGGTCCGTAGCGAAGGAAGTTTAAAGGACTCAATGTGGAACAGGTAGGGTGATCCCACCACGAGCCGTAGCGAAGGAAGTTTAAAGAACTCAATGTGGAACAGGTAGGGTGGTCCCACCACGATCCGTCACAAAGAAAGTTCAAAGGACTTCTTGTAGAACAGCCACGGTGGTCCCACCACGATTCACAACGGAGTAAGTTTAAAGGACTCATTGTGGAACATAAAGGGTGGTCCCACTACGATCCATCACAAAGAAAGTTCAAAGGACTCCTTGTGGAACAGCCACGTCGGTCCCACCACGATCCTAAGCAAAGGAAATTTAAAGGACTCATTGCGGAACAGCCACGGTGGTCCCACCACGATCCGTAGCGAAGGAAGTTTAAAGGACTCGATGTGGAACAGGTAAGGTGATCCCACCACGGTCCGTAGCGGAGGAAGTTTAAAGGACTCAATGTGGAACAGGTAGGGTGATCCCACCACGAGCCGTAGCGAAGGAAATTTAAAGGACTCAATGTGGAACAAGTAAGGTGGTCCCACCATGATCCGTCACAAAAAGTTCAAAGGACTCGCTGTGGAACAGCACCGGTGGTCCCACCACGATTCACAACGGAGTGAGTTTAAAGGACTCAATGTGGAACATAAAGGGTGGTCCCACCACGATCCATCACAAAGAAAGTTCAAGGGACCCATTGTGGAACAGCCACGGTGGTCCCACCACGATCCGTAGCGAAGGAATTTCAAAGGACTCATTGTGGAACAGCCACGGTGGTCCCACCACGATCCGTAGCGAAGGAAGTTTAAAGGACTCGATGTGGAACAGGTAAGGTGGTCCCACCACGATCCCTAGCGAAGGAAGTTTAAAGGTCCTAATGTGGAACAGGTAGGGTGGTCCCACCACGAGCCGTAGCGAAGGAAGTTTAAAGGACTCAATGTGGAACAGGTAAGGTGGACCCACCACGATCCGTCGCAAAAAAGTTCAAAGGACTCAATCTGGAACAGGTAAGGTGGTCCCACCACGATCCGTAGCGAAGGAAGCTTAAAGGACTCAATGTGGAACAGGTAGGGCGGTCTCACCACGATCCGTCACAAAGAAAGTTCAAAGGACTCCTTGTGAAACAGCCACGTCGGTCCCACCACGATCCTAAGCAAAGGAAATTTAAAGGACTCATTGCGGAACAGCCACGGTGGTCCCACCACGATCCGTAGCGAAGGAAGTTTAAAGGACTCGATGTGGAACAGGTAAGGTGGTCCCACCACGGTTCGTAGCGAAGGAAGTTTAAAGGACTCAATGTGGAACAGGTAGGGTGATCCCACCACGAGCCGTAGCGAAGGAAGCTTAAAGGACTCAATGTGGAACAGGTAGGGCGGTCTCACCACGATCCGTCACAAAGAAAGTTCAAAGGACTCATTGCGGAACAGCCACGGTGGTCCCACCACGATCCTAAGCAAAGGAAATTTAAAGGACTCATTGCGGAACAGCCACGGTGGTCCCACCACGATCCGTAGCGAAGGAAGTTTAAAGGACTCAATGTGGAACAGGTAAGGTGGTCCCACCACGATCCGTCACAAAGAAAGTTCAAAGGACTCGCTGTGGAACAGCCACGTCGGTCCCACCACGATCCGTAGCAAAGGAAATTTAAAGGACTCAATGTGGAACAGGTAAGGTGGTCCCAGCACGATCCGTAGCGAAGGAAGTTTAAAGGACTCGATGTGGAACAGGTAGGGTGATCCCACCACGAGCCGCAGCGAAGGCATTTTAAAGGACTTGATGTGGAACATGTAGGGTGATCCCACCACGATAGGTAGCGAAGGAAGCTTAAAGGACTCAATGTGGAACAGGTAGGGCGGTCCCACCACGATCCGTCACAAAGAAAGTTCAAAGGACTCCTTGTGGAACAGCCACGTCGGTCCCACCAGGATCCTAAGCAAAGGAAATTCAAAGGACTCATTGCGGAACAGCCACGGTGGTCCCACCACGATCCGTAGCGAAGGAAGTTTAAAGGACTCGATGTGGAACAGGTAAGGTGGTCCCACCACGGTCCGTAGCGAAGGAAGTTTAAAGGACTCAATGTGGAACAGGTAGGGTGATCCCACCACGAGCCGTAGCGAAGGAAGTTTAAAGAACTCAATGTGGAACAGGTAGGGTGGTCCCACCACGAGTCGTAGTGAAGGAAGTTTAAAGAACTCAATGTGGAACAGGTAGGGTGGTCCCACCACGATCCGTCACAAAGAAAGTTCAAAGAACTTCTTGTAGAACAGCCACGGTGGTCCCACCACGATTCACAACGGAGTAAGTTTAAAGGACTCATTGTGGAACATAAAGGGTGGTCCCACTACGATCCATCACAAAGAAAGTTCAAAGGACTCCTTGTGGAACAGCCACGTCGGTCCCACCACGATCCTAAGCAAAGGAAATTTAAAGGACTCATTGCGGAACAGCCACGGTGGTCCCACCACGATCCGTAGCGAAGGAAGTTTAAAGGACTCGATGTGGAACAGGTAAGGTGATCCCACCACGGTCCGTAGCGGAGGAAGTTTAAAGGACTCAATGTGGAACAGGTAGGGTGATCCCACCACGAGCCGTAGCGAAGGAAATTTAAAGGACTCAATGTGGAACAAGTAAGGTGGTCCCACCATGATCCGTCACAAAAAAAGTTCAAAGGACTCGCTGTGGAACAGCACCGGTGGTCCCACCACGATTCACAACGGAGTGAGTTTAAAGGACTCAATGTGGAACATAAAGGGTGGTCCCACCACGATCCATCACAAAGAAAGTTCAAAGGACTCCTCGTGGAACAGCCACGTCGGTCCCACCACGATCCTAAGCAAAGGAAATTTAAAGGACTCATTGCGGAACAGGTAAGGTGGTCCCACTACGATCCGTAGCGAAGGAAGTTCAAAGGACTCGATGTGGAACAGGTAAGGTGGTCCCACCACGGTCCGTAGCGAAGGAAGTTTAAAGGACTCGATGTGGAACAGGTAAGGTGGTCCCACCACGGTCCGTAGCTAAGGAAGTTTAAAGAACTCAATGTGGAACAGGAAAGGTGGACCCACCACGGTCCGTAGCGAAGGAAGTTCAAAGGACTCAATGTGGAACAGGTAGGGTGGTCCCACCACGATCCGTCACAAAGGAAGTTTAAAGGACTCATTGCGGAACAGCCACGGTGGTCCCACCACGATCCGTAAAGAAGGAAGTTTAAAGGACTCATTGCGGAACAGCCACGGTGGTCCCACCACGATCCGTAGCGAAGGAAGTTTAAAGGACTCGATGTGGAACAGGTAAGGTGGTCCCACCACGGTCCGTAGCGAAGGAAGTTTAAAGGACTCAATGTGGAACAGGTAGGGTGATCCCACCACGAGCCGTAGCGAAGGAAGTTTAAAAAACTCAATGTGGAACAGGTAGGGTGGTCCCACCACGATCCGTCACAAAGAAAGTTCAAAGGACTTCTTGTAGAACAGCCACGGTGGTCCCACCACGATTCACAACGGAGTAAGTTTAAAGGACTCATTGTGGAACATAAAGGGTGGTCCCACCACGATCCATCACAAAGAAAGTTCAAAGGACTCCTTGTGGAACAGCCACGTCGGTCCCACCACGATCCTAAGCAAAGGAAATTTAAAGGACTCATTGCGGAACAGCCACGGTGGTCCCACCACGATCCGTAGCGAAGGAAGTTTAAAGGACTCGATGTGGAACAGGTAAGGTGATCCCACCACGATCCGTAGCGAAGGAAGTTTAAAGGACTCGATGTGGAACAGGTAAGGTGATCCCACCACGGTCCGTAGCGGAGGAAGTTTAAAGGACTCAATGTGGAACAGGTAGGGTGATCCCACCACGAGCCGTCACAAAAAAAGTTCAAAGGACTCGCTGTGGAACAGCACCGGTGGTCCCACCACGATTCACAACGGAGGAAGTTTAAAGGACTCAATGTGGAACATAAAGGTGGTCCCACCACGATCCATCACAAAAAGTTCAAAGGACTCAATTTGGAACACAAAGGGTGGTCCCACCACGATCTGTAACAAAAAAAGTTCAAAGAACTCATTGTGGAACAGCCACGGTGGTCCCACCACGATCCGTAGCGAAGGAAGTTCAAAGGACTCAATGTGGAACAGGTAAGGTGGTCCCACCACGATCCGGAACGAGGGAAGTTTAAAGGACTCAATGTGGAACAGGTAGGGCGGTCCCACCACGATCCGTCACAAAGAAAGTTCAAAGGACTCCTTGTGGAACAGCCACGTCGGTCCCACCACGATCCTAAGCAAAGGAAATTTAAAGGACTCATTGCGGAACAGCCACGGTGGTCCCACCACGATCCGTAGCGAAGGAAGTTTAAAGGACTCGATGTGGAACAGGTAAGGTGATCCCACCACGGTCCGTAGCGGAGGAAGTTTAAAGGACTCAATGTGGAACAGGTAGGGTGATCCCACCACGAGCCGTAGCGAAGGAAGTTTAAAGGACTCAATGTGGAACAAGTAAGGTGGTCCCACCATGATCCGTCACAAAAAAAGTTCAAAGGACTCGCTGTGGAACAGCACCAGTGTCCCACCACGATTCGCAACGGAGTGAGTTTAAAGGACTCAATGTGGAACATAAAGGGTGGTCCCACCATGATCCATCACAAAAAAGTACAAAGGACCCATTGTGGAGTAGCCACGGTGGTCCCACCACCGTTCACAACGGAGAAAGTTTAAAGGACTCAATGTGGAACAGGTAGGGTGGTCCCACCACGATCCGTCACAAAAAAAGTTCAAAGGACTCGATGTGGAACAGGTAAGGTGGTCCCACCACGGTCCGGAACGAAGGAAGTTTAAAGGACTCATTGTGGAATAGCCACGGTGGTCCCACCACGATCCGTAGCGAAGGAAGTTTAAAGGACTCAATGTGGAACATAAAGGGTGGTCCCACCACGATCCGTCACAAAGGAAGTTTAAAGGACTCGATGTGGAACAGGTAAGGTGGTCCCACCACGGTTCGTAGCGAAGGAAGTTTAAAGGACTCATTGTGGAACAGGTAGGGCGGTCCCACCACGATCCGTCACAAAGAAAGTTCAAAGGACTCCTTGTGGAACAGCCACGTCGGTCCCACCAGGATCCTAAGCAAAGGAAATTCAAAGGACTCATTGCGGAACAGCCACGGTGGTCCCACCACGATCCGTAGCGAAGGAAGTTTAAAGGACTCGATGTGGAACAGGTAAGGTGGTCCCACCACGGTCCGTAGCGAAGGAAGTTTAAAGGACTCAATGTGGAACAGGTAGGGTGATCCCACCACGAGCCGTAGCGAAGGAAGTTTAAAGAACTCAATGTGGAACAGGTAGGGTGGTCCCACCACGATCCGTCACAAAGAAAGTTCAAAGAACTTCTTGTAGAACAGCCACGGTGGTCCCACCACGATTCACAACGGAGTAAGTTTAAAGGACTCATTGTGGAACATAAAGGGTGGTCCCACTACGATCCATCACAAAGAAAGTTCAAAGGACTCCTTGTGGAACAGCCACGTCGGTCCCACCACGATCCTAAGCAAAGGAAATTTAAAGGACTCATTGCGGAACAGCCACGGTGGTCCCACCACGATCCGTAGCGAAGGAAGTTTAAAGGACTCGATGTGGAACAGGTAAGGTGATCCCACCACGGTCCGTAGCGGAGGAAGTTTAAAGGACTCAATGTGGAACAGGTAGGGTGATCCCACCACGAGCCGTAGCGAAGGAAATTTAAAGGACTCAATGTGGAACAAGTAAGGTGGTCCCACCATGATCCGTCACAAAAAAAGTTCAAAGGACTCGCTGTGGAACAGCACCGGTGGTCCCACCACGATTCACAACGGAGTGAGTTTAAAGGACTCAATGTGGAACATAAAGGGTGGTCCCACCACGATTCATCACAAAAAAAGTTCAAAGGACTCGCTGTGGAACAGCACCGGTGGTCCAACCACGATTCACAACGGAGAAAGTTTAAAGGACTCAATGTGGAACATAAAGGGTGGACCCACCACGATCCGTCGCAAAAAAAGTTCAAAGGACTCAATGTGGAACAGGTAAGGTGATCCCACCACGGTCCGTAGCGGAGGAAGTTTAAAGGACTCATTGCGGAACAGCCACGGTGGTCCCACCACGATCCGTAGCGAAGGAAGTTTAAAGGACTCGATGTGGAACAGGTAAGGTGATCCCACCACGGTCCGTCACAAAGAAAGTTCAAAGGACTCCTTGTGAAACAGCCACGTCGGTCCCACCACGATCCTAAGCAAAGGAAATTTAAAGGACTCATTGCGGAACAGCCACGGTGGTCCCACCACGATCCATCACAAAGAAAGTTCAAAGGACTCCTTAAGGAACAGCCACGGTGGTCCCACCACGATCCGTAGCGAAGGAAGTTTAAAGGACTCGATGTGGAACAGGTAAGGTGGTCCCACCACGGTTCGTAGCGAAGGAAGTTTAAAGGACTCATTGTGGAACAGGTAGGGCGGTCCCACCACGATCCGTCACAAAGAAAGTTCAAAGGACTCCTTGTGGAACAGCCACGTCGGTCCCACCAGGATCCTAAGCAAAGGAAATTCAAAGGACTCATTGCGGAACAGCCACGGTGGTCCCACCACGATCCGTAGCGAAGGAAGTTTAAAGGACTCGATGTGGAACAGGTAAGGTGGTCCCACCACGGTCCGTAGCGAAGGAAGTTTGAAGGACTCAATGTGGAACAGGTAGGGTGATCCCACCACGAGCCGTAGCGAAGGAAGTTTAAAGAACTCAATGTGGAACAGGTAAGGTGGTCCCACCACGGTCCGTAGCGAAGGAAGTTTAAAGGACTCAATGTGGAACAGGTAGGGTGATCCCACCACGATCCGTCACAAAGAAAGTTAAAAGGACTTCTTGTAGAACAGCCACGGTGGTCCCACCACGATTCACAACGGAGTAAGTTTAAAGGACTCATTGTGGAACATAAAGGGTGGTCCCACCACGATCCATCACAAAGAAAGTTCAAAGAACTTCTTGTAGAACAGCCACGGTGGTCCCACCACGATCCGTAGCAAAGGAAATTTAAAGGACTCAATGTGGAACAGGTAAGGTGGTCCCACCACGATCCGCAGCGAAGGAAATTTAAAGGACTCAATGTGGAACAAGGAAGGTGGTCCCACCATGATCCGTAGCGAAGGAAGTTTAAAGGACTCGATGTGGAACAGGTAAGGTGGTCCCACCACGGTCCATAGCGAAGGAAGTTTAAAGGACTCAATGTGGAACAGGTAAGGTGGTCCCACCACGATCCGTCACAAAGAAAGTTCAAAGGACTCATTGTGGAACAGCCACGATGGTCCCACCACAATCCGTCACAAAGAAAGTTCAAAGGACTCGATGTGGAACAGGTAAGGTGGTCCCACCACGGTCCGTAGCGAAGGAAGTTTAAAGGACTCAATGTGGAACAGGTAGGGTGATCCCACCACGAGCCGTAGCGAAGGAAGTTTAAAGAACTCAATGTGGAACAGGTAGGGTGGTCCCACCACGATCCGTCACAAAGAAAGTTCAAAGGACTTCTTGTAGAACAGCCACGGTGGTCCCACCACGATTCACAACGGAGTAAGTTTAAAGGACTCATTGTGGAACATAAAGGGTGGTCCCACTACGATCCATCACAAAGAAAGTTCAAAGGACTCCTTGTGGAACAGCCACGTCGGTCCCACCACGATCCTAAGCAAAGAAAATTTAAAGGACTCATTGCGGAACAGCCACGGTGGTCCCACCACGATCCGTAGCGAAGGAAGTTTAAAGGACTCGATGTGGAACAGGTAAGGTGATCCCACCACGGTCCGTAGCGGAGGAAGTTTAAAGGACTCAATGTGGAACAGGTAGGGTGATCCCACCACGAGCCGTAGCGAAGGAAATTTAAAGGACTCAATGTGGAACAAGTAAGGTGGTCCCACCATGATCCGTCACAAAAAAAGTTCAAAGGACTCGCTGTGGAACAGCACCGGTGGTCCCACCACGATTCACAACGGAGTGAGTTTAAAAGACTCAATGTGGAACATAAAGGGTGGTCCCACCACGATCCATCACAAAAAAGTACAAAGGACCCATTGTGGAATAGCCACGGTGGTCCCACCACCGTTTACAACGGAGAAAGTTAAAGGACTGAATGTGGAACATAAAGAGTGGTCCCACCACGATCCGTCGCAAAAAAAGTTCAAAGGACTCAATGTGGAACAGGTAAGGAGGTCCCACCACGATCCGGAACGAGAGAAGTTTAAAGGACTCATTGCGGAACAGCCACGGTGGTCCCACCACGATCCGTAGCGAAGGAAGTTTAAAGGACTCGATGTGGAACAGGTAAGGTGGTCCCACCACGGTCCGTAGCGAAGGAAGTTTGAAGGACTCAATGTGGAACAGGTAGGGTGATCCCACCACGAGCCGTAGCGAAGGAAGTTTAAAGAACTCAATGTGGAACAGGTAGGGTGGTCCCACCACGATCCGTCACAAAGAAAGTTCAAAGGACTCCTTGTGGAACAGCCACGTCGGTCCCACCACGATCCTAAGCAAAGGAAATTCAAAGGACTCATTGCGGAACAGCCACGGTGGTCCCACCACGATCCGTAGCGAAGGAAGTTTAAAGGACTCGATGTGGAACAGGTAAGGTGGTCCCACCACGGTCCGTAGCGAAGGAAGTTTAAAGGACTCAATGTGGAACAGGTAGGGTGATCCCACCACGAGCCGTAGCGAAGGAAGTTTAAAGAACTCAATGTGGAACAGCACCGGTGGTCCCACCACGATTCACAACGGAGTAAGTTTAAAGGACTCATTGTGGAACATAAAGGGTGGTCCCACCACGATTCATCACAAAAAAAGTTCAAAGGACCCATTGTGGGACAGCCACGGTGGTCCCACCACCGTTCACAACGGAGAAAGTTTAAAGGACTCAATGTGGAACATAAAGGGTGGACCCACCACGATCCGTCGCAAAAAAAGTTCAAAGGACTCAATCTGGAACAGGTAAGGTGGTCCCACCACGATCCGTAGCGAAGGAAGCTTAAAGGACTCAATGAGGAACAGGTAGTGCGGTTCCACCACGATCCGTAGCAAAGGAAATTTAAAGGACTCAATGTGGAACAGGTAAGGTGGTCCCACCACGATCCGTAGCGAAGGAAATTTAAAAAACTCAATGTGGAACAGGTAGGGTGGTCCCACCACGATCCGTAGCGAAGGAAGTTTAAAGGACTCGATGTGGAACAGGTAAGGTGGTCCCACCACGATCCGTCACAAAGGAAGTTTAAAGGACTCAATGTGGAACAGGTAGGGTGGTCCCACCACGATCCGTAGCGAAGGATGTTCAAAGGACTCGATGTGGAACAGGTAGGGTGGTCTCAACACGATCCGTAGGGAAGGAAGTTTAAAGGTCTTAATGTGGAACAGCTGCGGTGGTCCCACCACGATTCACAACGGAGTAAGTTTAAAGGACTCATTGTGGAACAGGTAGGGCGGTCCCACCACGATCCGTCACAAAGAAAGTTCAAAGGACTCCTTGTGAAACAGCCACGTCGGTCCCACCACGATCCTAAGCAAAGGAAATTTAAAGGACTCATTGCGGAACAGCCACGGTGGTCCCACCACGATCCGTAGCGAAGGAAGTTTAAAGGACTCGATGTGGAACAGGTAAGGTGGTCCCACCACGGTTCGTAGCGAAGGAAGTTTAAAGGACTCAATGTGGAACATGTAGGGTGATCCCACCACGAGCCGTAGCGAAGGAAGTTTAAAGAACTCAATGTGGAACAGGTAGGGTGGTCCCACCACGATCCGTCACAAAAAAAGTTCAAAGGACTCATTGTGGAACCGCCACTGTGGTCCCACCACGATTCAAAACGGAGTAAGTTTAAAGGACTCAATGTGGAACAGGTAGGGTGGTCCCACCACGATCCGTCACAAAAAAAGTTCGAAGGACCCATTTCGGAACAGCCACGGTGGTCCCACCACGATCCGTAGCGAAGGAAGTTTAAAGGACTCGATGTGGAACAGGTAAGGTGGTCCCACCACGGTCCGTAGCGAAGGAAGTTTAAAGGACTCAATGTGGAACAGGTAGGGTGATCCCACCACGAGCCGTAGCGAAGGAAGTTTAAAGAACTCAATGTGGAACAGGTAGGGTGGTCCCACCACGATCCGTCACAAAGAAAGTTCAAAGGACTTCTTGTAGAACAGCCACGGTGGTCCCACCACGATTCACAACGGAGTAAGTTTAAAGGACTCATTGTGGAACATAAAGGGTGGTCCCACTACGATCCATCACAAAGAAAGTTCAAAGGACTCCTTGTGGAACAGCCACGTCGGTCCCACCACGATCCTAAGCAAAGGAAATTTAAAGGACTCATTGCGGAACAGCCACGGTGGTCCCACCACGATCCGTAGCGAAGGAAGTTTAAAGGACTCGATGTGGAACAGGTAAGGTGATCCCACCACGGTCCGTAGCGGAGGAAGTTTAAAGGACTCAATGTGGAACAGGTAGGGTGATCCCACCACGAGCCGTAGCGAAGGAAATTTAAAGGACTCAATGTGGAACAAGTAAGGTGGTCCCACCATGATCCGTCACAAAAAAAGTTCAAAGGACTCGCTGTGGAACAGCACCGGTGGTCCCACCACGATTCACAACGGAGTGAGTTTAAAAGACTCAATGTGGAACATAAAGAGTGGTCCCACCACGATCCGTCGCAAAAAAGTTCAAAGGACTCGCTGTGGAACAGCACCGGTGGTCCCACCACGATTCACAACGGAGTGAGTTTAAAAGACTCAATGTGGAACATAAAGAGTGGTCCCACCACGATCCGTCGCAAAAAAGTTCAAAGGACTCAATGTGGAACAGGTAAGGAGGTCCCACCACGATCCGGAACGAGAGAAGTTTAAAGGACTCATTGCGGAACAGCCACGGTGGTCCCACCACGATCCGTAGCGAAGGAAGTTTAAAGGACTCGATGTGGAACAGGTAAGGTGGTCCCACCACGGTCCGTAGCGAAGGAAGTTTGAAGGACTCAATGTGGAACAGGTAGGGTGATCCCACCACGAGCCGTAGCGAAGGAAGTTTAAAGGACTCAATGTGGAACAGGTAGGGTGATCCCACCACGAGCCGTCACAAAGAAAGTTCAAAGGACTCCTTGTGGAACAGCCACGGTGGTCCCACCACGATCCGTAGCGAAGGAAGTTTAAAGGACTCGATGTGGAACAGGTAAGGTGGTCCCACCACGGTCCGTAGCGAAGGAAGTTTAAAGGACTCAATGTGGAACAGGTAGGGTGATCCCACCACGAGCCGTAGCGAAGGAAGTTTAAAGAACTCAATGTGGAACAGGTAGGGTGGTCCCACCACGATCCGTCACAAAAAAAGTTCAAAGGACTCGCTGTGGAACAGCACCGGTGGTCCCACCACGATTCACAACGGAGTGAGTTTAAAAGACTCAATGTGGAACATAAAGGGTGGTCCCACCACGATCCATCACAAAAAAGTACAAAGGACCCATTGTGGAATAGCCACGGTGGTCCCACCACCGTTTACAACGGAGAAAGTTAAAGGACTGAATGTGGAACATAAAGAGTGGTCCCACCACGATCCGTCGCAAAAAAAGTTCAAAGGACTCAATGTGGAACAGGTAAGGAGGTCCCACCACGATCCGGAACGAGAGAAGTTTAAAGGACTCATTGCGGAACAGCCACGGTGGTCCCACCACGATCCGTAGCGAAGGAAGTTTAAAGGACTCGATGTGGAACAGGTAAGGTGGTCCCACCACGGTCCGTAGCGAAGGAAGTTTGAAGGACTCAATGTGGAACAGGTAGGGTGATCCCACCACGAGCCGTAGCGAAGGAAGTTTAAAGAACTCAATGTGGAACAGGTAGGGTGGTCCCACCACGATCCGTCACAAAGAAAGTTCAAAGGACTCCTTGTGGAACAGCCACGTCGGTCCCACCAGGATCCTAAGCAAAGGAAATTCAAAGGACTCATTGCGGAACAGCCACGGTGGTCCCACCACGGTCCGTAGCGAAGGAAGTTTAAAGGACTCAATGTGGAACAGGTAGGGTGATCCCACCAAGAGCCGTAGCGAAGGAAGTTTAAAGAACTCAATGTAGAACAGCCACGGTGGTCCCACCACGATTCACAACGGAGTAAGTTTAAAGGACTCATTGTGGAACAGGTAGGGCGGTCCCACCACGATCCGTCACAAAGAAAGTTCAAAGGACTCCTTGTGGAACAGCCACGTCGGTCCCACCACGATCCGTAGCAAAGGAAATTTAAAGGACTCAATGTGGAACAGGTAAGGTGGTCCCACCACGATCCGTCACAAAGAAAGTTCAAAGGACTCCTTAAGGAACAGCCACGTCGGTCCTACCACGATCCGTAGCGAAGGCATTTTAAAGGACTTGATGTGGAACATGTAGGGTGATCCCACCACGATAGGTAGCGAAGGAAGCTTAAAGGACTCATTGTGGAACAGGTAGGGCGGTCCCACCACGATCCGTCACAAAGAAAGTTCAAAGGACTCCTTGTGGAACAGCCACGTCGGTCCCACCAGGATCCTAAGCAAAGGAAATTCAAAGGACTCATTGCGGAACAGCCACGGTGGTCCCACCACGATCCGTAGCGAAGGAAGTTTAAAGGACTCGATGTGGAACAGGTAAGGTGGTCCCACCACGGTCCGTAGCGAAGGAAGTTTAAAGGACTCAATGTGGAACAGGTAGGGTGATCCCACCACGAGCCGTAGCGAAGGAAGTTTAAAGAACTCAATGTGGAACAGGTAGGGTGGTCCCACCACGAGTCGTAGTGAAGGAAGTTTAAAGAACTCAATGTGGAACAGGTAGGGTGGTCCCACCACGATCCGTCACAAAGAAAGTTCAAAGGACTTCTTGTAGAACAGCCACGGTGGTCCCACCACGATTCACAACGGAGTAAGTTTAAAGGACTCATTGTGGAACATAAAGGGTGGTCCCACTACGATCCATCACAAAGAAAGTTCAAAGGACTCCTTGTGGAACAGCCACGTCGGTCCCACCACGATCCTAAGCAAAGAAAATTTAAAGGACTCATTGCGGAACAGCCACGGTGGTCCCACCACGATCCGTAGCGAAGGAAGTTTAAAGGACTCGATGTGGAACAGGTAAGGTGATCCCACCACGGTCCGTAGCGGAGGAAGTTTAAAGGACTCAATGTGGAACAGGTAGGGTGATCCCACCACGAGCCGTAGCGAAGGAAATTTAAAGGACTCAATGTGGAACAAGTAAGGTGGTCCCACCATGATCCGTCACAAAAAAAGTTCAAAGGACTCGCTGTGGAACAGCACCGGTGGTCCCACCACGATTCACAACGGAGTGAGTTTAAAAGACTCAATGTGGAACATAAAGGGTGGTCCCACCACGATCCATCACAAAAAAGTACAAAGGACCCATTGTGGAATAGCCACGGTGGTCCCACCACCGTTTACAACGGAGAAAGTTAAAGGACTGAATGTGGAACATAAAGAGTGGTCCCACCACGATCCGTCGCAAAAAAAGTTCAAAATACTCAATGTGGAACAGGTAAGGTGGTCCCACCACGGTCCGTAGCGAAGGAAGTTTGAAGGACTCAATGTGGAACAGGTAGGGTGGTCCCACCACGATCCGTAGTTAAGGAAATTTAAAGGACTCAATGTGGAACAGGTAAGGTAGTCCCACCACGGTCCGTAGCGGAGGAAGTTCAAAGGACTCAATGTGGAACAGCCACGTCGGTCCCACCACGGTCCGTAGCGAAGGAAGTTTAAAGAACTCAATGTGGAACAGGTAAGGTGGTCCCACCACGGTCCGTAGCGAAGGAAGTTTAAAGGACTCAATGTGGAACAGGTAGGGTGATCCCACCACGAGCCGTAGCGAAGGAAGTTTAAAGGACTCATTGTGGAACAGGTAGGGCGGTCCCACCACGATCCGTCACAAAGAAAGTTCAAAGAACTTCTTGTAGAACAGCCACGGTGGTCCCACCACGATTCACAACGGAGTAAGTTTAAAGAACTCAATGTAGAACAGCCACGGTGGTCCCACCACGATCCGTCGCAAAAAAAGTTCAAAGGACTCCTTGTGGAACAGCCACGTCGGTCCCACCACGATCCTAAGCAAAGAAAATTTAAAGGACTCATTGCGGAACAGCCACGGTGGTCCCACCACGATCCGTAGCGAAGGAAGTTTAAAGGACTCGATGTGGAACAGGTAAGGTGGTCCCACCACGGTCCGTAGCGAAGGAAGGTTAAAGGACTCAATGTGGAACAGGTAGGGTGATCCCACCACGATCCGTAGCGAAGGAAGTTCAAAGGACTCGATGTGGAACAGGTAAGGTGGTCCCACCACGGTCCGTAGCGAAGGAAGTTCAAAGGACTCCTTGTGGAACAGCCACGTCGGTCCCACCAGGATCCTAAGCAAAGGAAATTCAAAGGACTCATTGCGGAACAGCCACGGTGGTCCCACCACGATCCGTAGCGAAGGAAGTTTAAAGGACTCGATGTGGAACAGGTAAGGTGGTCCCACCACGGTCCGTAGCGAAGGAAGTTTAAAGGACTCAATGTGGAACAGGTAGGGTGGTCCACCACGATCCGTCACAAAGGAAAGTGGAAAGGACTTGAGGAACAGCCACGGTGGTCCCACCACGATCCGTAGCGAAGGAAGTTTAAAAAACTCAATGTGGAACAGGTAGGGTGGTCCCACCACGATCCGTCACAAAGAAAGTTAAAAGGACTTCTTGTAGAACAGCCACGGTGGTCCCACCACGATCCTAAGCAAAGGAAATTTAAAGGACTCATTGCGGAACAGCCACGGTGGTCCCACCACGATCCGTAGCGAAGGAAGTTTAAAGGACTCGATGTGGAACAGGTAAGGTGGTCCCACCACGGTCCGTAGCGAAGGAAGTTTAAAGGACTCAATGTGGAACAGGTAGGGTGGTCCCACCACGATCCGTCACAAAGAAAGTTCAAAGGACTTCTTGTAGAACAGCCACGGTGGTCCCACCACGATTCACAACGGAGTAAGTTTAAAGGACTCATTGTGGAACATAAAGGGTGGTCCCACTACGATCCATCACAAAGAAAGTTCAAAGGACTCCTTGTGGAACAGCCACGTCGGTCCCACCACGATCCTAAGCAAAGGAAATTTAAAGGACTCATTGCGGAACAGCCACGGTGGTCCCACCACGATCCGTAGCGAAGGAAGTTTAAAGGACTCGATGTGGAACAGGTAAGGTGATCCCACCACGGTCCGTAGCGGAGGAAGTTTAAAGGACTCAATGTGGAACAGGTAGGGTGATCCCACCACGAGCCGTAGCGAAGGAAATTTAAAGGACTCAATGTGGAACAAGTAAGGTGGTCCCACCATGATCCGTCACAAAAAAAGTTCAAAGGACTCGCTGTGGAACAGCACCGGTGGTCCCACCACGATTCACAACGGAGTGAGTTTAAAGGACTCAATGTGGAACATAAAGGGTGGTCCCACCACGATCCATCACAAAAAAGTACAAAGGACCCATTGTGGAGTAGCCACGGTGGTGCCACCACCGGTCACAACGGAGAAAGTTTAAAGGACTCAATGTGGAACATAAAGGGTGGACCCACCACGATCCGCCGCAAAAAAGTTCAAAGGACTCAATCTGGAACAGGTAAGGTGGTCCCACCACGATCCGTAGCGAAGGAAGTTTAAAGGACTCAATGTGGAACAGGTAAGGTGGTCCCACCACGGTCCGTAGCGAAGGAAGTTTAAAGGACTCAATGTGGAACAGGTAGGGTGATCCCACCACGAGCCGTAGCGAAGGAAGTTTAAAGAACTCAATGTGGAACAGGTAGGGTGGTCCCACCACGATCCGTCACAAAGAAAGTTCAAAGGACTCCTTGTGGAACAGCCACGTCGGTCCCACCAGGATCCTAAGCAAAGGAAATTCAAAGGACTCATTGCGGAACAGCCACGGTGGTCCCACCACGATCCGTAGCGAAGGAAGTTCAAAGGACTCGATGTGGAACAGGTAAGGTGGTCCCACCACGGTCCGTAGCGAAGGAAGTTTAAAGGACTCAATGTGGAACAGGTAGGGTGATCCCACCACGAGCCGTAGCGAAGGAAGTTTAAAGAACTCAATGTGGAACAGGTAGGGTGGTCCCACCACGATCCGTCACAAAGAAAGTTCAAAGGACTTCTTGTAGAACAGCCACGGTGGTCCCACCACGATTCACAACGGAGTAAGTTTAAAGGACTCATTGTGGAACATAAAGGGTGGTCCCACCACGATCCATCACAAAGAAAGTTCAAAGGACTCCTTGTGGAACAGCCACGTCGGTCCCACCACGATCCTAAGCAAAGGAAGTTTAAAGGACTCATTGCGGAACAGCCACGGTGGTCCCACCACGATCCGTAGCGAAGGAAGTTTAAAGGACTCGATGTGGAACAGGTAAGGTGATCCCACCACGGTCCGTAGCGGAGGAAGTTTAAAGGACTCAATGTGGAACAGGTAGGGCGGTCTCACCACGATCCGTCACAAAGAAAGTTCAAAGGACTCCTTGTGAAACAGCCACGTCGGTCCCACCACGATCCTAAGCAAAGGAAATTTAAAGGACTCATTGCGGAACAGCCACGGTGGTCCCACCACGATCCGTAGCGAAGGAAGTTTAAAGGACTCGATGTGGAACAGGTAAGGTGGTCCCACCACGGTCCGTAGCGAAGGAAGTTTAAAGGACTCGGTGTGGAACAGGTAAGGTGGTCCCACCACGGTCCGTAGCGAAGGAAGTTTAAAGGACTCAATGTGGAACAGGTAGGGTGATCCCACCACGAGCCGTAGCGAAGGAAGTTTAAAGGACTCATTGCGGAACAGCCACGGTGGTCCCACCACGATCCGTAGCGAAGGAAGTTTAAAGGACTCGATGTGGAACAGGTAAGGTGGTCCCACCACGATAGGTAGCAAAGGAAGTTTAAAGGACTCGATGTGGAACAGGTAAGGTGGTCCCACCACGGTTCGTAGCGAAGGAAGTTTAAAGGACTCATTGTGGAACAGGTAGGGCGGTCCCACCACGATCCGTCACAAAGAAAGTTCAAAGGACTCCTTGTGGAACAGCCACGTCGGTCCCACCACGATCCTAAGCAAAGGAAATTTAAAGGACTCATTGCGGAACAGCCACGGTGGTCCCACCACGATCCGTAGCGAAGGAAGTTTAAAGGACTCGATGTGGAACAGGTAAGGTGGTCCCACCACGATTCACAACGGAGTAAGTTTAAAGGACTCATTGTGGAACAGGTAGGGCGGTCCCACCACGATCCGTCACAAAGAAAGTTCAAAGAACTTCTTGTAGAACAGCCACGGTGGTCCCACCACGATTCACAACGGAGTAAGTTTAAAGGACTCATTGTGGAACATAAAGGGTGGTCCCACTACGATCCATCACAAAAAAAGTTCAAAGGACTCAATGTGGAACAGGTAAGGAGGTCCCACCACGATCCGGAACGAGAGAAGTTTAAAGGACTCATTGCGGAACAGCCACGGTGGTCCCACCACGATCCGTAGCGAAGGAAGTTTAAAGGACTCGATGTGGAACAGGTAAGGTGGTCCCACCACGGTCCGTAGCGAAGGAAGTTTAAAGGACTCAATGTGGAACAGGTAGGGTGATCCCACCACGAGCCGTAGCGAAGGAAGTTTAAAGGACTCATTGTGGAACAGGTAGGGCGGTCCCACCACGATCCGTCACAAAGAAAGTTCAAAGGACTCCTTGTGGAACAGCCACGTCGGTCCCACCAGGATCCTAAGCAAAGGAAATTCAAAGGACTCATTGCGGAACAGCCACGGTGGTCCCACCACGATCCGTAGCGAAGGAAGTTTAAAGGACTCGATGTGGAACAGGTAAGGTGGTCCCACCACGGTCCGTAGCGAAGGAAGTTTAAAGGACTCAATGTGGAACAGGTAGGGTGATCCCACCACGAGCCGTAGCGAAGGAAGTTTAAAGAACTCAATGTGGAACAGGTAGGGTGGTCCCACCACGATCCGTCACAAAGAAAGTTCAAAGGACTTCTTGTAGAACAGCCACGGTGGTCCCACCACGATTCACAACGGAGTAAGTTTAAAGGACTCATTGTGGAACATAAAGGGTGGTCCCACTACGATCCATCACAAAGAAAGTTCAAAGGACTCCTCGTGGAACAGCCACGTCGGTCCCACCACGATCCTAAGCAAAGGAAATTTAAAGGACTCATTGCGGAACAGCCACGGTGGTCCCACCACGATCCGTAGCGAAGGAAGTTTAAAGGACTCGATGTGGAACAGGTAAGGTGGTCCCACCACGGTCCGTAGCGAAGGAAGTTTAAAGGACTCAATGTGGAACAGGTAGGGTGATCCCACCACGAGCCGTAGCGAAGGAAGTTTAAAGAACTCAATGTGGAACAGGTAGGGTGGTCCCACCACGATCCGTCACAAAGAAAGTTCAAAGAACTTCTTGTAGAACAGCCACGGTGGTCCCACCACGATCCTAAGCAAAGAAAATTTAAAGGACTCATTGCGGAACAGCCACGGTGGTCCCACCACGATCCGTAGCGAAGGAAGTTTAAAGGACTCATTGTGGAACAGCCACGGTGGTCCCACCACGATCCGTAGCGAAGGAAGTTTAAAGGACTCGATGTGGAACAGGTAAGGTGGTCCCACCACGGTCCGTAGCGAAGGAAGTTTAAAGGACTCAATGTGGAACAGGTAGGGTGATCCCACCACGAGCCGTAGCGAAGGAAATTTAAAGGACTCAATGTGGAACAAGTAAGGTGGTCCCACCATGATCCGTCACAAAAAAAGTTCAAAGGATTTGCTGTGGAACAGCACCGGTGGTCCCACCACGATTCACAACGGAGTGAGTTTAAAGGACTCAATGTGGAACATAAAGGGTGGTCCCACCACGATTCATCACAAAAAAAGTTCAAAGGACCCATTGTGGAGTAGCCACGGTGGTCCCACCACCGTTCACAACGGAGAAAGTTTAAAGGACTCAATGTGGAACATAAAGGGTGGACCCACCACGATCCGTCGCAAAAAAAGTTTAAAGGACTCAATGTGGAACAGGTAAGGTGGTCCCACCACGATCCGTAGCAAAGGAAATTTAAAGGACTCAATGTGGAACAGGTAAGGTGGTCCCACCACGATCCGGAGCGAGGGAAGTTTAAAGGACTCGATGTGGAACAGGTAAGGTGGTCCCACCGCGATCCGGAGCGGAGAAAGTTTAGGACTCAATGTGGAACAGGTAGGGTGATCCCACCACGAGCCGTAGCGAAGGAAGTTTAAAGAACTCAATGTGGAACAGGTAGGGTGGTCCCACCACGATCCGTCACAAAGAAAGTTCAAAGGACTCCTTGTGGAACAGCCACGTCGGTCCCACCAGGATCCTAAGCAAAGGAAATTCAAAGGACTCATTGCGGAACAGCCACGGTGGTCCCACCACGATCCGTAGCGAAGGAAGTTTAAAGGACTCGATGTGGAACAGGTAAGGTGGTCCCACCACGGTCCGTAGCGAAGGAAGTTTAAAGGACTCAATGTGGAACAGGTAGGGTGGTCCCACCACGATCCGTCACAAAGAAAGTTCAAAGAACTTCTTGTAGAACAGCCACGGTGGTCCCACCACGATTCACAACGGAGTAAGTTTAAAGGACTCATTGTGGAACATAAAGGGTGGTCCCACTACGATCCATCACAAAGAAAGTTCAAAGGACTCCTTGTGGAACAGCCACGTCGGTCCCACCACGATCCTAAGCAAAGGAAATTTAAAGGACTCATTGCGGAACAGCCACGGTGGTCCCACCACGATCCGTAGCGAAGGAAGTTTAAAGGACTCGATGTGGAACAGGTAAGGTGATCCCACCACGGTCCGTAGCGGAGGAAGTTTAAAGGACTCAATGTGGAACAGGTAGGGTGATCCCACCACGAGCCGTAGCGAAGGAAATTTAAAGGACTCAATGTGGAACAAGTAAGGTGGTCCCACCATGATCCGTCACAAAAAAAGTTCAAAGGACTCGCTGTGGAACAGCACCGGTGGTCCCACCACGATTCACAACGGAGTGAGTTTAAAGGACTCAATGTGGAACATAAAGGGTGGTCCCACCACGATCCATCACAAAAAAGTACAAAGGACCCATTGTGGAGTAGCCACGGTGGTCCCACCACCGTTCACAACGGAGAAAGTTTAAAGGACTCAATGTGGAACATAAAGGGTGGACCCACCACGATCCGTCGCAAAAAAGTTCAAAGGACTCAATGTGGAACAGGTAAGGAGGTCCCACCACGATCCGGAACGAGAGAAGTTTAAAGGACTCATTGCGGAACAGCCACGGTGGTCCCACCACGATCCGTAGCGAAGGAAGTTTAAAGGACTCGATGTGGAACAGGTAAGGTGGTCCCACCACGGTCCGTAGCGAAGGAAGTTTGAAGGACTCAATGTGGAACAGGTAGGGTGATCCCACCACGAGCCGTAGCGAAGGAAGTTTAAAGAACTCAATGTGGAACAGGTAGGGTGGTCCCACCACGATCCGTCACAAAGAAAGTTCAAAGGACTCCTTGTGGAACAGCCACGTCGGTCCCACCAGGATCCTAAGCAAAGGAAATTCAAAGGACTCATTGCGGAACAGCCACGGTGGTCCCACCACGATCCGTAGCGAAGGAAGTTCAAAGGACTCGATGTGGAACAGGTAAGGTGGTCCCACCACGGTCCGTAGCGAAGGAAGTTTAAAGGACTCAATGTGGAACAGGTAGGGTGATCCCACCAAGAGCCGTAGCGAAGGAAGTTTAAAGAACTCAATGTAGAACAGCCACGGTGGTCCCACCACGATTCACAACGGAGTAAGTTTAAAGGACTCATTGTGGAACAGGTAGGGCGGTCCCACCACGATCCGTCACAAAGAAAGTTCAAAGGACTCCTTGTGGAACAGCCACGTCGGTCCCACCACGATCCGTAGCAAAGGAAATTTAAAGGACTCAATGTGGAACAGGTAAGGTGGTCCCACCACGATCCGTCACAAAGAAAGTTCAAAGGACTCGATGTGGAACAGGTAAGGTGGTCCCACCACGATCCGTAGCGAAGGCATTTTAAAGGACTTCATGTGGAACAGGTAGGGTGATCCCACCACGATAGGTAGCGAAGGAAGCTTAAAGGACTCAATGTGGAACAGGTAGGGCGGTCCCACCACGATCCGTCACAAAGAAAGTTCAAAGGACTCCTTGTGGAACAGCCACGTCGGTCCCACCAGGATCCTAAGCAAAGGAAATTCAAAGGACTCATTGCGGAACAGCCACGGTGGTCCCACCACGATCCGTAGCGAAGGAAGTTTAAAGGACTCGATGTGGAACAGGTAAGGTGGTCCCACCACGGTCCGTAGCGAAGGAAGTTTAAAGGACTCGATGTGGAACAGGTAAGGTGGTCCCACCACGGTCCGTAGCGAAGGAAGTTTAAAGGACTCAATGTGGAACAGGTAGGGTGATCCCACCACGAGCCGTAGCGAAGGAAGTTTAAAGAACTCAATGTGGAACAGGTAGGGTGGTCCCACCACGATCCGTCACAAAGAAAGTTCAAAGAACTTCTTGTAGAACAGCCACGGTGGTCCCACCACGATTCACAACGGAGTAAGTTTAAAGGACTCATTGTGGAACATAAAGGGTGGTCCCACTACGATCCATCACAAAGAAAGTTCAAAGGACTCCTTGTGGAACAGCCACGTCGGTCCCACCACGATCCTAAGCAAAGGAAATTTAAAGGACTCATTGCGGAACAGCCACGGTGGTCCCACCACGATCCGTAGCGAAGGAAGTTTAAAGGACTCGATGTGGAACAGGTAAGGTGATCCCACCACGGTCCGTAGCGGAGGAAGTTTAAAGGACTCAATGTGGAACAGGTAGGGTGATCCCACCACGAGCCGTAGCGAAGGAAATTTAAAGGACTCAATGTGGAACAAGTAAGGTGGTCCCACCATGATCCGTCACAAAAAAAGTTCAAAGGACTCCTTGTGGAACAGCCACGTCGGTCCCACCAGGATCCTAAGCAAAGGAAATTCAAAGGACTCATTGCGGAACAGCCACGGTGGTCCCACCACGATCCGTAGCGAAGGAAGTTTAAAGGACTCGATGTGGAACAGGTAAGGTGGTCCCACCACGGTCCGTAGCGGAGGAAGTTTAAAGGACTCAATGTGGAACAGGTAGTGCGGTTCCACCACGATCCGTCACAAAAAAAGTTCAAAGGACCCATTGTGGGACAGCCACGGTGGTCCCACCACCGTTCACAACGGAGAAAGTTTAAAGGACCTAATGTGGAACAGGTAGGGCGGTCCCACCACGATCCGTCACAAAGAAAGTTCAAAGGACTCCTTGTGGAACAGCCACGTCGGTCCCACCACGATCCTTAGCAAAGGAAATTTAAAGGACTCATTGCGGAACAGCCACGGTGGTCCCACCACGATCCGTAGCGAAGGAAGTTTAAAGGACTCGATGTGGAACAGGTAAGGTGGTCCCACCACGGTCCGTAGCGAAGGAAGTTTAAAGGACTCAATGTGGAACAGGTAGGGTGATCCCACCACGAGCCGTAGCGAAGGAAGTTTAAAAAACTCAATGTGGAACAGGTAGGGTGGTCCCACCACGATCCGTCACAAAGAAAGTTAAAAGGACTTCTTGTAGAACAGCCACGGTGGTCCCACCACGATTCACAACGGAGTAAGTTTAAAGGACTCATTGTGGAACATAAAGGGTGGTCCCACCACGATTCATCACAAAAAAAGTTCAAAGGACCCATTGTGGGACAGCCACGGTGGTCCCACCACGATCCGTAGCGAAGGAAGTTTAAAGGACTCGATGTGGAACAGGAAAGGGGGTCCCACCACGATCCGTAGCGAAGGAAGTTTAAAGGACTCGATGTGGAACAGGTAAGGTGGTCCCACCACGATCCGGAGCGAAGGAAGTTTAAAGGACTCTTTGTGGAACATAAAGGGTGGTCCCACTACGATCCATCACAAAGAAAGTTCAAAGGACTCCTTGTGGAACAGCCACGTCGGTCCCACCACCGTTCACAACGGAGAAAGTTTAAAGGACTTAATGTGGAACAGGTAGGGCGGTCCCACCACGATCCGTCACAAAGAAAGTTCAAAGGACTCCTTGTGGAACAGCCACGTCGGTCCCACCACGATCCTTAGCAAAGGAAATTTAAAGGACTCATTGCGGAACAGCCACGGTGGTCCCACCACGATCCGTAGCGAAGGAAGTTTAAAGGACTTGATGTGGAACAGGTAAGGTGGTCCCACCACGATCCGGAGCGAGGGAAGTTTAAAGGACTCGATGTGGAACAGGTAAGGTGGTCCCACCGCGATCCGGAGCGGAGAAAGTTCAAAGGACTCAATGTGGAACAGGTAGGTGGTCCCACCACGATCCGTCACAAAGGAAAGTTTAAAGGACTCATTGTGGAACAGCCACGGTGGTCCCACCACGATCCGTCAAAAGGAGTGTGGAACAAAGGACCACGATGTGGAACAGAAGGTGGTCCCACCACGATCCGTACAAAGGAAAGTTTAAAGGACTCAATGTGGAACAGGTAAGGGTGGTCCCACCACGATCCGTCACAAAGAAAGTTCAAAGGACTCATTGTGGAACAGCCACGGTGGTCCCACCACGATCCGTCACAACGGAAAGTTTAAAGGACCTAATGTGGAACAGGTAGGGTGATCCCACCACGATTCACAACGGAGTAAGTTTAAAGGACTCCTTGTGAAACAGCCACGTCGGTCCCACCACGATCCTAAGCAAAGGAAATTTAAAGGACTCATTGCGGAACAGCCACGGTGGTCCCACCACGATCCGTAGCGAAGGCAGTTTAAAGGACTCGATGTGGAACAGGTAAGGTGGTCCCACCACGGTCCGTAGCGAAGGAAGTTTAAAGGACTCAATGTGGAACAGGTAGGGTGATCCCACCACGAGCCGTAGCGAAGGAAGTTTAAAAAACTCAATGTGGAACAGGTAGGGTGGTCCCACCACGATCCGGAACGAGAGAAGTTTAAAGGACTCAATGTGGAACAGCCACGGTGGTCCCACCACGATTCACAACGGAGTAAGTTTAAAGGACTCATTGTGGAACATAAAGGGTGGTCCCACTACGATCCATCACAAAGAAAGTTCAAAGGACTCATTGCGGAACAGCCACGGTGGTCCCACCACGATCCGTAGCGAAGGAAGTTTAAAGGACTCAATGTGGAACAGCCACGGTGGTCCCACCACGATCCGTAGCGAAGGAAGTTTAAAGGACTCGATGTGGAACAGGTAAGGTGGTCCCACCACGGTCCGTAGCGAAGGAAGTTTAAAGGACTCAATGTGGAACAGGTAGGGTGGTCCCACCACGATCCGTCACAAAGAAAGTTAAAAGGACTTCTTGTAGAACAGCCACGGTGGTCCCACCACGATTCACAACGGAGTAAGTTTAAAGGACTCAATGTGGAACATAAAGGGCGGTCCCACCACGATCCGTCACAAAGAAAGTTCAAAGGACTCCTTGTGGAACAGCCACGTCGGTCCCACCACGATCCTAAGCAAAGGAAATTTAAAGGACTCATTGCGGAACAGCCACGGTGGTCCCACCACGATCCGTAGCGAAGGAAGTTTAAAGGACTCGATGTGGAACAGGTAAGGTGATCCCACCACGGTCCGTAGCGGAGGAAGTTTAAAGGACTCAATGTGGAACAGGTAGGGTGATCCCACCACGAGCCGTAGCGAAGGAAATTTAAAGGACTCAATGTGGAACAAGTAAGGTGGTCCCACCATGATCCGTCACAAAAAAAGTTCAAAGGACTCGCTGTGGAACAGCACCGGTGGTCCCACCACGATTCACAACGGAGTAAGTTTAAAGGACTCATTGTGGAACATAAAGGGTGGTCCCACCACGATTCATCACAAAAAAAGTTCAAAGGACCCATTGTGGGACAGCCACGGTGGTCCCACCACCGTTCACAACGGAGAAAGTTTAAAGGACTTAATGTGGAACAGGTAGGGCGGTCCCACCACGATCCGTCACAAAGAAAGTTCAAAGGACTCCTTGTGGAACAGCCACGTCGGTCCCACCACGATCCTAAGCAAAGGAAATTTAAAGGACTCATTGCGGAACAGCCACGGTGGTCCCACCACGATCCGTAGCGAAGGAAGTTTAAAGGACTCGATGTGGAACAGGTAAGGTGATCCCACCACGGTCCGTAGCGAAGGAAGTTTAAAGGACTCAATGTGGAACAGGTAGGGTGATCCCACCACGAGCCGTAGCGAAGGAAGTTTAAAGAATTCAATAAGGAAGAGGTAGGGCGGTCCCACCATTATCCGTCACGAAAAAAAGTTCAAAGGACCCATTGTGGAACAGCCACGGTGGTCCCACCACGATCCGTAGCGAAGGAAGTTCAAAGGACTCGATGTGGAACAGGTAAGGTGGTCCCACCACGGTCCGTAGCGAAGGAAGTTTAAAGGACTCAATGTGGAACAGGTAGGGTGATCCCACCAAGAGCCGTAGCGAAGGAAGTTTAAAGAACTCAATGTAGAACAGCCACGGTGGTCCCACCACGATTCACAACGGAGTAAGTTTAAAGGACTCAATGTGGAACAGGTAAGGTGGTCCCACCACGATCCGTCACAAAGAAAGTTCAAAGGACTCCTTGTGGAACAGCCACGTCGGTCCCACCACGATCCGTAGCAAAGGAAATTTAAAGGACTCAATGTGGAACAGGTAAGGTGGTCCCACCACGATCCGTCACAAAGAAAGTTCAAAGGACTCCTTAAGGAACAGCCACGTCGGTCCTACCACGATCCGTAGCGAAGGCATTTTAAAGGACTTGATGTGGAACATGTAGGGTGATCCCACCACGATAGGTAGCGAAGGAAGCTTAAAGGACTCAATGTGGAACAGGTAGGGCGGTCCCACCACGATCCGTCACAAAGAAAGTTCAAAGGACTCCTTGTGGAACAGCCACGTCGGTCCCACCAGGATCCTAAGCAAAGGAAATTCAAAGGACTCATTGCGGAACAGCCACGGTGGTCCCACCACGATCCGTAGCGAAGGAAGTTTAAAGGACTCGATGTGGAACAGGTAAGGTGGTCCCACCACGGTCCGTAGCGAAGGAAGTTTAAAGGACTCAATGTGGAACAGGTAGGGTGATCCCACCACGAGCCGTAGCGAAGGAAATTTAAAGGACTCAATGTGGAACAAGTAAGGTGTTCCCACCACGGTCCGTAGCGGAGGAAGTTTAAAGGACTCAATGTGGAACAGGGAGGGTGATCCCACCACGATCCGTCACAAAGAAAGTTCAAAGGACTTCTTGTAGAACAGCCACGGTGGTCCCACCACGATTCACAACGGAGTAAGTTTAAAGGACTCATTGTGGAACATAAAGGGTGGTCCCACTACGATCCATCACAAAGAAAGTTCAAAGGACTCCTTGTGGAACAGCCACGTCGGTCCCACCACGATCCTAAGCAAAGGAAATTTAAAGGACTCATTGCGGAACAGCCACGGTGGTCCCACCACGATCCGTAGCGAAGGAAGTTTAAAGGACTCGATGTGGAACAGGTAAGGTGATCCCACCACGGTCCGTAGCGGAGGAAGTTTAAAGGACTCAATGTGGAACAGGTAGGGTGATCCCACCACGAGCCGTAGCGAAGGAAATTTAAAGGACTCAATGTGGAACAAGTAAGGTGGTCCCACCATGATCCGTCACAAAAAAAGTTCAAAGGACTCGCTGTGGAACAGCACCGGTGGTCCCACCACGATTCACAACGGAGTGAGTTTAAAGGACTCAATGTGGAACATAAAGGGTGGTCCCACCACGATCCATCACAAAAAAGTACAAAGGACCCATTGTGGAGTAGCCACGGTGGTCCCACCACCGTTCACAACGGAGAAAGTTTAAAGGACTCAATGTGGAACATAAAGGGTGGACCCACCACGATCCGTCGCAAAAAAAGTTCAAAGGACTCAATCTGGAACAGGTAAGGTGGTCCCACCACGATCCGGAACGAGGGAAGTTTAAAGGACTCGATGTGGAACAGGTAAGGTGGTCCCACCACGGTCCGTAGCGAAGGAAGTTTGAAGGACTCAATGTGGAACAGGTAGGGTGGTCCCACCACGGTCCGTAGCGAAGGAAGTTTAAAGGACTCAATGTGGAACAGGTAGGGTGATCCCACCACGAGCCGTAGCGAAGGAAGTTTAAAGAACTCAATGTGGAACAGGTAGGGTGGTCCCACCACGATCCGTCACAAAGAAAGTTCAAAGGACTCCTTGTGGAACAGCCACGTCGGTCCCACCAGGATCCTAAGCAAAGGAAATTCAAAGGACTCATTGCGGAACAGCCACGGTGGTCCCACCACGATCCGTAGCGAAGGAAGTTCAAAGGACTCGATGTGGAACAGGTAAGGTGGTCCCACCACGGTCCGTAGCGAAGGAAGTTTAAAGGACTCAATGTGGAACAGGTAGGGTGATCCCACCAAGAGCCGTAGCGAAGGAAGTTTAAAGAACTCAATGTAGAACAGCCACGGTGGTCCCACCACGATTCACAACGGAGTAAGTTTAAAGGACTCATTGTGGAACAGGTAGGGCGGTCCCACCACGATCCGTCACAAAGAAAGTTCAAAGGACTCCTTGTGGAACAGCCACGTCGGTCCCACCACGATCCGTAGCAAAGGAAATTTAAAGGACTCAATGTGGAACAGGTAAGGTGGTCCCACCACGATCCGTAGCGAAGGAAGTTTAAAGGACTCAATGTGGAACAGGTAAGGTGGTCCCACCACGGTCCGTAGCGAAGGAAGTTTAAAGGACTTGATGTGGAACAGGTAGGGTGATCTAACCACGATCCGTAGCAAAGGAAGTTTAAAGGACTCGATGTGGAACAGGTAAGGCGGTCCCACCACGATCCGTCGCAAAGAAAGAAAAAGGACTCCTTGTGGAACAGCCACGTCGGTCCCACCAGGATCCTAAGCAAAGGAAATTTAAAGGACTCATTGCGGAACAGCCACGGTGGTCCCACCACGATCCGTAGCGAAGGAAGTTTAAAGGACTCGATGTGGAACAGGTAAGGTGGTCCCACCACGGTCCGTAGCGAAGGAAGTTTAAAGGACTCAATGTGGAACAGGTAGGGTGATCCCACCACGAGCCGTAGCGAAGGAAGTTTAAAAAACTCAATGTGGAACAGGTAGGGTGGTCCCACCACGATCCGTCACAAAGAAAGTTAAAAGGACTTCTTGTAGAACAGCCACGGTGGTCCCACCACGATTCACAACGGAGTAAGTTTAAAGGACTCATTGTGGAACATAAAGGGTGGTCCCACTACGATCCATCACAAAGAAAGTTCAAAGGACTCCTTGTGGAACAGCCACGTCGGTCCCACCACGATCCTAAGCAAAGGAAATTTAAAGGACTCATTGCGGAACAGCCACGGTGGTCCCACCACGATCCGTAGCGAAGGAAGTTTAAAGGACTCGATGTGGAACAGGTAAGGTGATCCCACCACGGTCCGTAGCGGAGGAAATTTAAAGGACTCAATGTGGAACAAGTAAGGTGGTCCCACCATGATCCGTCACAAAAAAAGTTCAAAGGACTCGCTGTGGAACAGCACCGGTGGTCCCACCACGATTCACAACGGAGTGAGTTTAAAGGACTCAATGTGGAACATAAAGGGTGGTCCCACCACGATCCATCACAAAGAAAGTTCAAAGGACTCCTTAAGGAACAGCCACGTCGGTCCCACCACGATCCGCAGCGAAGGCATTTTAAAGGACTTGATGTGGAACAAGTAGGGTGATCCCACCACGATAGGTAGCGAAGGAAGCTTAAAGGACTCAATGTGGAACAGGTAGGGCGGTCCCACCACGATCCGTCACAAAGAAAGTTCAAAGGACTCCTTGTGGAACAGCCACGTCGGTCCCACCAGGATCCTAAGCAAAGGAAATTCAAAGGACTCATTGCGGAACAGCCACGGTGGTCCCACCACGATCCGTAGCGAAGGAAGTTTAAAGGACTCGATGTGGAACAGGTAAGGTGGTCCCACCACGGTCCGTAGCGAAGGAAGTTTAAAGGACTCAATGTGGAACAGGTAGGGTGATCCCACCACGAGCCGTAGCGAAGGAAGTTTAAAGAACTCAATGTGGAACAGGTAGGGTGGTCCCACCACGATCCGTCACAAAGAAAGTTCAAAGAACTTCTTGTAGAACAGCCACGGTGGTCCCATCACGATTCACAACGGAGTAAGTTTAAAGGACTCATTGTGGAACATAAAGGGTGGTCCCACTACGATCCATCACAAAGAAAGTTCAAAGGACTTCTTGTGGAACAGCCACGTCGGTCCCACCACGATCCTAAGCAAAGGAAATTTAAAGGACTCATTGCGGAACAGCCACGGTGGTCCCACCACGGTCCGTAGCGGAGGAAGTTTAAAGGACTCAATGTGAAACAGGTAGGGTGATCCCACCACGAGCCGTAGCGAAGGAAATTTAAAGGACTCAATGTGGAACAAGTAAGGTGGTCCCACCATGATCCGTCACAAAAAAAGTTCAAAGGACTCGCTGTGGAACAGCACCGGTGGTCCCACCACGATTCACAACGGAGTGAGTTTAAAGGACTCAATGTGGAACATAAAGGGTGGTCCCACCACGATCCATCACAAAGAAAGTTCAAAGGACTCCTTAAGGAACAGCCACGTCGGTCCCACCACGATCCGTAGCGAAGGCATTTTAAAGGACTCATTGCGAAACAGCCACGGTGGTCCCACCACGATCCGTAGCGAAGGAAGTTTAAAGGACTCGATGTGGAACAGGTAAGGTGGTCCCACCACGGTCCGTAGCGAAGGAAGTTTAAAGGACTCAATGTGGAACAGGTAGGGTGATCCCACCACGAGCCGTAGCGAAGGAAGTTTAAAGAACTCAATGTGGAACAGGTAGGGTGGTCCCACCAGGATCCTAAGCAAAGGAAATTCAAAGGACTCATTGCGGAACAGCCACGGTGGTCCCACCACGATCCGTAGCGAAGGAAGTTTAAAGGACTCGATGTGGAACAGGTAAGGTGGTCCCACCACGGTCCGTAGCGAAGGAAGTTTAAAGGACTCAATGTGGAACAGGTAGGGTGATCCCACCACGAGCCGTAGCGAAGGAAGTTTAAAGAACTCAATGTGGAACAGGTAGGGTGGTCCCACCACGATCCGTCACAAAGAAAGTTCAAAGAACTTCTTGTAGAACAGCCACGGTGGTCCCACCACGATTCACAACGGAGTAAGTTTAAAGGACTCATTGTGGAACATAAAGGGTGGTCCCACCACGATCCATCACAAAGAAAGTTCAAAGGACTCCTTGTGGAACAGCCACGTCGGTCCCACCACGATCCTAAGCAAAGGAAATTTAAAGGACTCATTGCGGAACAGCCACGGTGGTCCCACCACGATCCGTAGCGAAGGAAGTTTAAAGGACTCGATGTGGAACAGGTAAGGTGATCCCACCACGGTCCGTAGCGGAGGAAGTTTAAAGGACTCAATGTGGAACAGGTAGGGTGATCCCACCACGAGCCGTAGCGAAGGAAATTTAAAGGACTCAATGTGGAACAAGTAAGGTGGTCCCACCATGATCCGTCACAAAAAAAGTTCAAAGGACTCGCTGTGGAACAGCACCGGTGGTCCCACCACGATTCACAACGGAGTAAGTTTAAAGGACTCATTGTGGAACATAAAGGGTGGTCCCACTACGATCCATCACAAAGAAAGTTCAAAGGACTCCTTGTGGAACAGCCACGGTGGTCCCACCACCGTTCACAACGGAGAAAGTTTAAAGGACTCAATGTGGAACATAAAGGGTGGACCCACCACGATCCGTCGCAAAAAAAGTTCAAAGGACTCAATGTGGAACAGGTAAGGTGGTCCCACCACGATCCGGAACGAGGGAAGTTTAAAGGACTCGATGTGGAACAGGTAAGGTGGTCCCACCGCGATCCGGAGCGGAGAAAGTTTAGGACTCAATGAGGAACAAGTTAGGTGGTCCCACCACGATCCGTCACAAAAAAAAGTTCAAAGGACCCATCGCGGAACAGCCACGGTGGTCCCACCACGATCCGTAGCGAAGGAAGCTTAAAGGACTCAATGTGGAACAGGTAGGGCGGTCCCACCACGATCCGTCACAAAGAAAGTTCAAAGGACTCCTTGTGAAACAGCCACGTCGGTCCCACCACGATCCTAAGCAAAGGAAATTTAAAGGACTCATTGCGGAACAGCCACGGTGGTCCCACCACGATCCGTAGCGAAGGAAGTTTAAAGGACTCGATGTGGAACAGGTAAGGTGGTCCCACCACGGTTCGTAGCGAAGGAAGTTTAAAGGACTCAATGTGGAACAGGTAGGGTGATCCCACCACGAGCCGTAGCGAAGGAAGTTTAAAGAACTCAATGTGGAACAGGTAGGGTGGTCCCACCACGATCCGTCACAAAGGAAGTTTAAAGGAGCCATTGTGGGACAGCCACGGTGGTCCCACCACCGTTCACAACGGAGAAAGTTTAAAGGACTTAATGTGGAACAGGTAGGGCGGTCCCACCACGATCCGTCACAAAGAAAGTTCAAAGGACTCCTTGTGGAACAGCCACGTCGGTCCCACCACGATCCGTAGCAAAGGAAATTTAAAGGACTCAATGTGGAACAGGTAAGGTGGTCCCACCACGATCCGTCACAAAGAAAGTTCAAAGGACTCCTTGTGGAACAGGTAAGGTGGTCCCACCACAGTCCGTAGCGAAGGAAGTTTAAAGGACTTGATGTGGAACATGTAGGGTGATCCCACCACGATAGGTAGCGAAGGAAGCTTAAAGGACTCGATGTGGAACAGGTAGGGCGGTCCCACCACGATCCGTCACAAAGAAAGTTCAAAGGACTCCTTGTGGAACAGCCACGTCGGTCCCACCAGGATCCTAAGCAAAGGAAATTTAAAGGACTCATTGCGGAACAGCCACGGTGGTCCCACCACGATCCGTAGCGAAGGAAGTTTAAAGGACTCGATGTGGAACAGGTAAGGTGGTCCCACCACGGTCCGTAGCGAAGGAAGTTTAAAGGACTCAATGTGGAACAGGTAGGGTGATCCCACCACGAGCCGTAGCGAAGGAAGTTTAAAGAACTCAATGTGGAACAGGTAGGGTGGTCCCACCACGATCCGTCACAAAGAAAGTTCAAAGGACTTCTTGTAGAACAGCCACGGTGGTCCCACCACGATTCACAACGGAGTAAGTTTAAAGGACTCATTGTGGAACATAAAGGGTGGTCCCACTACGATCCATCACAAAGAAAGTTCAAAGGACTCCTCGTGGAACAGCCACGTCGGTCCCACTACGATCCTAAGCAAAGGAAATTTAAAGGACTCATTGCGGAACAGCCACGGTGGTCCCACCACGATCCGTAGCGAAGGAAGTTTAAAGGACTCGATGTGGAACACGTAAGGTGATCCCACCACGGTCCGTAGCGGAGGAAGTTTAAAGGACTCATCGGGAAACAGGTAGGGTGATCCCACCACGAGCCGTAGCGAAGGAAATTTAAAGGACTCAATGTGGAACAAGTAAGGTGGTCCCACCATGATCCGTCACAAAAAAAGTTCAAAGGACTCGCTGTGGAACAGCACCGGTGGTCCCACCACGATTCACAACGGAGTGAGTTTAAAGGACTCAATGTGGAACATAAAGGGTGGTCCCACCACGATCCATCACAAAGAAAGTTCAAAGGACTCCTTAAGGAACAGCCACGTCGGTCCCACCACGATCCGTAGCGAAGGCATTTTGAAGGACTCATTGCGAAACAGCCACGGTGGTCCCACCACGATCCGTAGCGAAGGAAGTTTAAAGGACTCGATGTGGAACAGGTAAGGTGGTCCCACCACGGTCCGTAGCGAAGGAAGTTTAAAGAACTCAATGTGGAACAGGTAAGGTGGTCCCACCACGGTCCGTAGCGAAGGAAGTTTAAAGGACTCAATGTGGAACAGGTAGGGTGATCCCACCACGATCCGTCACAAAGAAAGTTCAAAGGACTCCTTGTGGAACAGCCACGGTGGTCCCACCACGATCCGTAGCGAAGGAAGTTTAAAGGACTCGATGTGGAACAGGTAAGGTGGTCCCACCACGGTCCGTAGCGAAGGAAGTTTAAAGGACTCAATGTGGAACAGGTAGGGTGATCCCACCACGAGCCGTAGCGAAGGAAGTTTAAAGAACTCAATGTGGAACAGGTAGGGTGGTCCCACCACGATCCGTCACAAAGAAAGTTCAAAGAACTTCTTGTAGAACAGCCACGGTGGTCCCACCACGATTCACAACGGAGTAAGTTTAAAGGACTCATTGTGGAACATAAAGGGTGGTCCCACTACGATCCATCACAAAGAAAGTTCAAAGGACTCCTTGTGGAACAGCCACGTCGGTCCCACCACGATCCTAAGCAAAGGAAATTTAAAGGACTCATTGCGGAACAGCCACGGTGGTCCCACCACGATCCGTAGCGAAGGAAGTTTAAAGGACTCGATGTGGAACAGGTAAGGTGATCCCACCACGGTCCGTAGCGGAGGAAGTTTAAAGGACTCAATGTGGAACAGGTAGGGTGATCCCACCACGAGCCGTAGCGAAGGAAATTTAAAGGACTCAATGTGGAACAAGTAAGGTGGTCCCACCATGATCCGTCACAAAAAAGTTCAAAGGACTCGCTGTGGAACAGCACCGGTGGTCCCACCACGATTCACAACGGAGTGAGTTTAAAGGACTCAATGTGGAACATAAAGGGTGGTCCCACCACGATCCATCACAAAAAAGTACAAAGGACCCATTGTGGAGTAGCCACGGTGGTCCCACCACCGTTCACAACGGAGAAAGTTTAAAGGACTCAATGTGGAACATAAAGGGTGGACCCACCACGATCCGTCGCAAAAAAAGTTCAAAGGACTCAATCTGGAACAGGTAAGGTGGTCCCACCACGATCCGGAACGAGGGAAGTTTAAAGGACTCGATGTGGAACAGGTAAGGTGGTCCCACCGCGATCCGGAGCGGAGAAAGTTTAGGACTCAATGAGGAACAGGTAGTGCGGTTCCACCACGATCCGTCACAAAAAAAAGTTCAAAGGACCCATCGCGGAACAGCCACGGTGGTCCCACCACGATCCGTAGCGAAGGAAGCTTAAAGGACTCAATGTGGAACAGGTAGGGCGGTCCCACCACGATCCGTCACAAAGAAAGTTCAAAGGACTCCTTGTGAAACAGCCACGTCGGTCCCACCACGATCCTAAGCAAAGGAAATTTAAAGGACTCATTGCGGAACAGCCACGGTGGTCCCACCACGATCCGTAGCGAAGGAAGTTTAAAGGACTCAATGTGGAACAGGTAGGGTGATCCCACCACGAGCCGTAGCGAAGGAAGTTTAAAGAACTCAATGTGGAACAGGTAAGGTGGTCCCACCACGGTCCGTAGCGAAGGAAGTTTAAAGGACTCAATGTGGAACAGGTAGGGTGATCCCACCACGAGCCGTAGCGAAGGAAGTTTAAAGAACTCAATGTGGAACAGGTAGGGTGGTCCCACCACGATCCGTCACAAAGAAAGTTCAAAGAACTTCTTGTAGAACAGCCACGGTGGTCCCACCACGATTCACAACGGAGTAAGTTTAAAGGACTCATTGTGGAACATAAAGGGTGGTCCCACTACGATCCATCACAAAGAAAGTTCAAAGGACTCCTTGTGGAACAGCCACGTCGGTCCCACCACGATCCTAAGCAAAGGAAATTTAAAGGACTCATTGCGGAACAGCCACGGTGGTCCCACCACGATCCGTAGCGAAGGAAGTTTAAAGGACTCGATGTGGAACAGGTAAGGTGATCCCACCACGGTCCGTAGCGGAGGAAGTTTAAAGGACTCAATGTGGAACAGGTAGGGTGATCCCACCACGAGCCGTAGCGAAGGAAATTTAAAGGACTCAATGTGGAACAAGTAAGGTGGTCCCACCATGATCCGTCACAAAAAGTTCAAAGGACTCGCTGTGGAACAGCACCGGTGGTCCCACCACGATTCACAACGGAGTAAGTTTAAAGGACTCATTGTGGAACATAAAGGGTGGTCCCACCACGATTCATCACAAAAAAAGTTCAAAGGACCCATTGTGGGACAGCCACGGTGGTCCCACCACCGTTCACAACGGAGAAAGTTTAAAGGACCTAATGTGGAACATAAAGGGTGGTCCCACCACGATCCGTAGCAAGAAAGTTCAAAGGACTCAATGTGGAACAGGTAAGGTGGTCCCACCACGATCCGGAACGAAGGAAGTTTAAAGGACTCAATGTGGAACATAAAGGGTGGACCCACCACGGTCCGTAGCGAAGGAAGTTTAAAGGACTCAATCTGGAACAGGTAAGGTGGTCCCACCACGGTCCGTAGCGAAGGAAGTTTAAAGGACTCAATGTGGAACAGGTAGGGTGATCCCACCACGAGCCGTAGCGAAGGAAGCTTAAAGGACTCAATGTGGAACAGGTAGGGCGGTCCCACCACGATCCGTCACAAAGAAAGTTCAAAGGACTCCTTGTGGAACAGCCACGTCGGTCCCACCACGATCCTAAGCAAAGGAAATTTAAAGGACTCATTGCGGAACAGCCACGGTGGTCCCACCACGATCCGTAGCGAAGGAAGTTTAAAGGACTCGATGTGGAACAGGTAAGGTGGTCCCACCACGGTCCGTAGCGAAGGAAGTTTAAAGGACTCAATGTGGAACAGGTAGGGTGATCCCACCACGAGCCGTAGCGAAGGAAGTTTAAAGAACTCAATGTGGAACAGGTAGGGTGGTCCCACCACGAGCCGTAGCGAAGGAAGTTTAAAGAACTCAATGTGGAACAGGTAGGGTGGTCCCACCACGATCCGTCACAAAGAAAGTTCAAAGAACTTCTTGTAGAACAGCCACGGTGGTCCCACCACGATTCACAACGGAGTAAGTTTAAAGGACTCATTGTGGAACATAAAGGGTGGTCCCACTACGATCCATCACAAAGAAAGTTCAAAGGACTCCTTGTGGAACAGCCACGTCGGTCCCACCACGATCCTAAGCAAAGGAAATTTAAAGGACTCATTGCGGAACAGCCACGGTGGTCCCACCACGATCCGTAGCGAAGGAAGTTTAAAGGACTCGATGTGGAACAGGTAAGGTGATCCCACCACGGTCCGTAGCGGAGGAAGTTTAAAGGACTCAATGTGGAACAGGTAGGGTGATCCCACCACGAGCCGTAGCGAAGGAAATTTAAAGGACTCAATGTGGAACAAGTAAGGTGGTCCCACCATGATCCGTCACAAAAAAGTTCAAAGGACTCGCTGTGGAACAGCACCGGTGGTCCCACCACGATTCACAACGGAGTGAGTTTAAAGGACTCAATGTGGAACA